>JACYFF010010365.1:103124178-103199232 GCA_017589665.1 Selenicereus undatus | reverse complement strand
CAAACCTCATACCTAACCCCTCTAAATATCCTCACCTCCATCATGGCATCATCATTGGGACGCCTCATCAACCCACCAAGCAGCCTCATTCACTTCAACCCTTCATTCATCTCCATCTCCACGCCACCATACACTCACTTTAAGCCTTCTCTTCATTCACGCCACAGCATCTCACATCACACAAGCATCGCACCATCCATCATCTTCATCATCGTGGATTAATGATCATCATCACCATCAGTTCATTGCTTCTGACGCCGCCATTAAGTAGTATTGTGCTGTTTTTTTTTTTTTTTTTTTTACTTTTATGTTATTTATTTTGCTTAGTTTAGTGTTAAACATGAAATCTTTGGTTAAATTGTGTAATTTTATTTTTAACATGAGTGAGTAATTTTCTTATACTTAGTATAATCTATTTGAAACCATGCTAAAATAATTATTTTGAAACAAGTTTTATGCTATATTGTCTAGTTGATTTTTATTCATGATTCTATAACAATTAGTATTTATCGTTTATGCTATTCGCGTTAAATTAATTAAAATGCATGCTAATTAGTTTAATACAAATTCATATGATAGTTTAAAAGGCTTTAACACGTAAAAGTTATAGCCTTTTAGGCATTAGTATCACCCTAATTAATCATGGATGGTTCAAACCCATATCTTTTAATTAGATAATCGTTATAGATCTTTGTTAAATCAATTTATTGGTAAATTGGTTACAAGGCATTAGATGATGTTTTCTAATACTCACTGCTCTAGTTTGATTAAATTCTTGCGCTAGTGTTAGGGTTATCAAAAACTAGTAGGGTTTATATTAGGGCTTGACCTAAATAAACTATAATATAAGGAAAAACGGAGAAGATCCGCTGGTGGGTGTCTTCTACAGTCTAACTCATGGATAAAAATCGATTTGTGTGTTGATAATAAATATAAATTTGCATGGTGGATATAGATTATGCAAAGTATTTTTCATAAATTTGGTATCTTTGATAATTATTTGTTACCTTTTAATTAATTTGCTTAGTTTCTCAATTTTAATTCTTAAATTTATAAGCTTTAATATAAAGTTTGTTTACCCCCCCCCCCCGCCCCAAAAGAGTAGTCTTTTAGGAGTGTCTTGGTAATATTATATCAGTTAGATTTTGATTTTTAGTGTGGTTCTAATTTTCAGATTTAATTTATATTCAGTTTTGCCATTTATTTACCGGTTTGTTAGAAATTAGGTTAAAAATAGTTTCTTTTGTGTTTTTTCATATTTTAGTCCATTTTAAGGTTTATATTGTGTCCTATTCTGCTTCTATTTAATTTCGGAATTTTTGGAAATTATTTGATAATTTTTCAGAACTATTCCGTGAATTGGATACGTGCAGGTTTTTATTTTAATAAATCTGAAAATTACGGTTTTAATTTTTATTTTATGTTTTTTAGGTTTTATTAAGTCCATAAAATTATATCCTAAAATCTGGGCAATTTCTTGTTTAATTTCGTATTTATATTAATGCAGTTTTTTTCCCCCTAATTTCAGATTTTATTTTCTGTTTTCATTTTCTGGAGTTAATTTTCTGTTTTAATTTTTCTGAATTATTTTACATATAATTTTTAGGTTATTAAGTTATAAACTTGCAGAATATTAATTTGGATTACTTTCTGTAATTTTTAATATTAATTTTCTGCTTGTTATTTTCTGTTTTAATTTTCAGTCTAATCTTGGGTTATTATTTCTGTTTTTATTTTTCAGTTTATTTAGGATAGCTATTTACTGTTTTATTTCCAGAATTAAATTTAGAATATTTAGGAGCAAGATTAAGTATTTTTTCCAGATTTTTAGTTATTAAATTTGATTTATTAATATAAAGAGAAGTTATAATAAATTAGAGTAGTAAAATCATTTAGAATTAAACTAGCTTATTATCATAATATTTTCTCGTGGGATCGATCCCTACTTTTCTATGCTATAAATATTATTTATAAATTAAAGTAGTGATTTAATTTGTAACTCTACGACAAGCTCTACAATCATAACTATAAAGGCAAAAACAATTCAAGTCAAAGACGATAATTCATTACCGCAATGAAGTTTTGAATACAAAAGGCAATCACAAGATGATGACATTACAAGAAACAACTACAACTACGACTACACACAGTTACTCCGACAAAATTTACCTGCTTTGAAAACAGAACTAAGCCCCCATGACAACAAACTACGAAGCTATAACAAAACAAACAAATTTTAAGAGCCAACCAAGTAGGCGCCAAAATCAATAGCTAGGGCTAGGGCCTTCTTGGCAAGAAGACCATCCCTCTTTTCTTTTGAAAGAGTTTCCACGACCAAAGTATTCTTCTTTTTGGGCAAGATTATTTTCTTCTTCATAGGAAGACCACCCATGTAAAGACAGAGTAACGGATCAGCATTTGAAAAGGCTTTATGGCAAAACTCCTTGGTGAAGTCGGAATAAAGACAAACCCATACGCTCAGCATCGTTGTCATTGTCAACAACATGAACTTCAGCCTCCTTTTTGTGGCACTAAATTAGGCAATCATGATTCACATTTAGGCAAATCTCAAAGCTCTCTCACCTGAAGTTTCCCAGTATCTCAGACAAATCTTGGGTGACTAAGGGTGAAGGGCTACCAAAATGAATCACTTCTTGAAGAATCGCAGCATACAAAACGAAATGGATGATCTTAGGAATGTCAACATCGTAAGAATACACTTCCATACAAGTTTTAAAAAAATGAGGGCACAATAGTGGCCAATCCACTGGTAAACGCTAAGAAGAGGCAAAAAAGGCATTGCATGCAATTTCCCAATGTCAAACTCCGAAAGGAAGTTTCTTGCTTGGTCTTCGCTACCAAGAAAAGGGAAGCTACATTAAGCCATAGTAAAAACTTTCAACCTAGAAAGAATAAGGAATGAAGCTAGCTTTTGGCCTACCATCCCTCTTGTATGCGTTGAATGCCAAGGGTATTGTCGTCCACATCTCACTAGGATAAGAGGTATGGGACAAAATGTTTGGGGTATTCAGGACCATCCAATGATAGGATGACATGTGGCAAAGCTAAAGTTCACATAAGTCAAAGGCTGGCCAAATGAAATGGCTTAGAAGAAGGCGGGGGTAAAAAGGTCATTCCACCGCTAAAATATGAAATTACTATCTTATCTTTGAGCACTAACTCCCAAACTATAAATACACAGACCTATCACAGTTATGACATCTACCACTCTATCATAAAATCAATGAGGTTTTTAGTACCTTTATTATCTCTTTTTCCATATTCTCCTTCTCTTACTAACTTAAGCATCAGAGGGGCCTTCCTCAGGTCAAACTCAAGGTCAATATTTCATGCAGGTCTCACAAGGTAGGGCACGTCATCATCTCTCGAAGGTCGACACGTCATCATTTGTAAATCCGGATTCTCCTTTGTCACTCATGATAGTTTCTCTATAAGCATCTCGTGTCACAAATTTTCTCTATTCATAAAACTTAAGTCTGAAAGTTTACTTAAGGGGAACAAATACTTTATCACTCAGACCAACCTATGTTTGTTGGATATTAATTAATTTAATTGACAAACTCTTTAAAAGTTGTTACCAAAATTGAAGTTAAAATTTTTGCCAATATTGATCTTTATACCTTCATTTATAGTAGAAAAAGGGCTCCAAGTGGA
Source organism: Selenicereus undatus (assembly GCA_017589665.1). Taxonomy (NCBI): domain Eukaryota; kingdom Viridiplantae; phylum Streptophyta; class Magnoliopsida; order Caryophyllales; family Cactaceae; genus Selenicereus; species Selenicereus undatus. The sequence continues at coordinate 103,195,557 of JACYFF010010365.1, read as the reverse complement.
GAGATGGTATGCTGGAACTAGTGACGGGCTCCTCTCAATGTGTCCAACCATGTGTATTATACGGGCCTTCAATAACCATTTTACATGGATCTAACACTTGAACAAGTAATTAGGTGAAGTCATGGCAATTTTGTATTTAGTCTTAAAAATCATTTTTATTTGTAAGTGTACAAGATCAATTGTTGACTAGAGAGTATAGAGTGTCGATCCCATGAGAAACAATATCAATTTTAAATTTAGCTTTTCCAATTAAAAAGAATAATTCAAGGAATGAGTTCAATAATCAATATAAATTAAAGAAACAAAAGAAAAGTAAATGAGTCAAGAAAATAAAGAGAAATCAAATTAAAGAAAGATCTAGGACTCAAATTTCACCAACGGCACAGATATTGAATTACTAACTCAAATGGAGGTTCAATTAGTCTCTTGTTTAACCTAAGCTATAAGCATTAGGCCATGAATTAAAAAGATAAATTATAATTATCAAATGATATAATTTATCTAGTAGTTAGTATGAATTATTCATGTTAGACATAGCTCATCTAATGTCTAGTGTAAATTAGTCAACTTTAACAACTATAATTGTGAGCAAAACTGCACTATATCATATTAGTCTACAAGATATAATATATAATTGAGATGGAAAATTAAACTATTGAAATCAACATGAATTGTTAATAGACATAATAAGCATGAATAGGTTAGGATCAAATATAAACTTAAAATTACGCAATATAAGAAACAAAAATAACCCAAAAGAAATAAGTAAAATAATATTGTTAATCAAGGATCCATCTTAATGCAGGATGTAAGTAATTTAGCTGGCTATGGTTAGCAAAAATACCATCAAAATTAGTCTAGTCATCCACTTCATTAGTGGTAAATTTCACTGCCTATGCCTAAACTTGGATACTCAATTACTCAAAATTATAATATTGAGCACAAACGCTCTAATTTGACTTACAAATGAGATGAGAAGAAAAGAGAAAAATAGTAATGAAGCTAATTATCTTGGAAACTCCTCAACCCAACTGATTATATTACAAAAACTCTTTCTAAAAAATTGAAACATAGAAAATGAGATAATTGAAGAATGCCTCGATGAGTGATGAGTGACGGATGAAGATCCCTTTACATTAAGCCTAGGCCTCTTTTATTGTGAAACTTTAGCCGCTTTTAATGGCCCAGAATTAGTCCCATAATAATGGAGTAATAGCTTTGGATGTTTGAGTTTTGATTTTTCGGATCAGATGCTGCATTTACTAAGCAGAATTAATTCACGTGCAATTTGACCAACAGTTGTGACTTGAGTAAGAAATGGAAACTTTGTATTTATCATCTTAAACTAGGCTGGGCCTCACTGACTTTTCAGGCCTTACTGGTTTAGTAGGCATGCTACAGCTCTTCAGGACATTCGCTGGGCCGAACTCGGCCATGTGATGAGACCTGTGAGTAAGGACGGGGGACAGATAGTGAAGTGGGCAGCTGCTTGGGCTGGCAAGGAGGACAGTGACGCAGGTCGTTGATTCTTCAAAGAATAGGCCTACTGTGAAGGAGAAAAGGCAGAGGTGCCTGGGCTGGACATGGACTTATTGCAGGACATGCCTACATGTAAGTTGCTAGAGAGAGTGGGAAGGGCTATTGGAAGGAGGTCTGACATTTTGTAGGGAAATGGGTTGAGCCCAACATACACATTAGGCTAAAATGTAACCGAGTCAAATAATCTGATTTTGCACCCAAATTTGTTCGATCTTTCTCAAAAAAATCAGATAAACTTTACATTGTTCTCTCTTGAAAATACATCCCAAACACTTTAAGAATGGATAAAGTGTGAGTAGAATTATATAAAAAAAATATGAGTTATGATGATGTTACTGTGAAAGCTCATCCAAAATCTGATGGAAAAAAACTATTAAGACTAGACATTTCCGCATTTGCATTCAACCAATGCCTCCTAAGGGAAAAACTCTGAAAATAAGACCTTTTTTTGCCAATGAGTAACCTACTAATGTTTTCAACATGTTTTCTTTTCAATATAAAGAAAAGGTTGAAAAAGGAATATGTATCTTCTGTTTTTGTTGACCTAAGTGTCAGAAACAAAAGCTTTTTATCTAACTTGTTCTTTGATCCTTCTAACCATACTTGTCTAACAGGCTTTATGCTTTGTGAAGATGATATGATTCCTTTCTGCCCAAATATTGTAAATACTTGCTGCAAAGTGGCAAAGATGAGCTCCCTGTATCCTTTATTTACTTTTAACTTAAATCAATCCGTCAATGTCTCCTACACCATGTTATTATTGGAAAAACAAATCCAATTCCAAACTTCTTCCCAGATATGTGATCCAAAAGCACAGATAAAGAAGAGATGCTCCATGGGTTCATCATCAAAAAGATAGATTGAATGTCTCTCTAAGGGATCAACTTTGCCATTATGCCTTTCACTGGAAGCTTATGATGTATAAACGGCCAACAAACAAAATTAGTGCCTTGGAATATTTGCTAGGGACCAAACAATCTTGGCCGGAGGCCATTTGCTCTTCACATTGACAAGCCAAAGATACTCTGTAGATATAATTTAGGTCCTTGTTATGGTTCTCCCAAGCCCATTTGTAACTGACCTTGCTCCCCCATTTGTCCTTAACTTGACAAATCTTCCTCCAAAACCAACTTACATCATTAGTTGCTACATAGTTGCATCAGTCCTTGTAGGCTAGATTCTTGCCATGGACCCATTTGATCCAAAGGACGTCCTTCTTATGTGCAATTTTCCATGCTAGTTTTGTAATGCAGGCATCGTTCCAACCTTCTATGTTTCTCATTCCCACCCCTCCAAATACTGTAGGCAAGTAGGTAGCACCTAGAACACATGAGGTACCTTTCTATTATTATTGTCTACTTCCCAAACATCTACTCCCCAAACATAATTCCTACAAAGAGACATAGCTTCCCCAATCACCTCCTGGGGAATAATAAAGATTCTAGTTCAAAAAGTAAAAATCCCCATTAAAACTAAATTTACAAGCTACCCTCCCAGCATAGGAGATACTTCTTGTGGCCCACGACTTGACTTTAGCAGTCATCTTCTCCACTAGGCTCCCACACTCCGTGTTACTTAATTTTCTTACTGTGATAGGGACCCCAAGATTTCTAAAGGGAAGCCCCCTTGCTGTAAACCCTGTAGCTTCCATCATTTCATGCTCAATGCTGCTAGAACACCCACTTATCACAATTTGAGATTTTTGGTATCTTGCTGTCAGCCCTGTACACTTGGAGAAGGCATTGAAAGCAAACATGAGGCATAGCACGGCTACACAAAATGTAATTAAATCATCTAAAAACTTAAGATGGTTCAACTTAAGCTTCCTAAACCCAGGATAAAACTTGAATTGGTTATCCTCACTGCATGTTGAGAAGTCCGGAAAGATAATCCATGGTAAGAACAAAGAAGCCAAATGTGTCCCCATTTAAGTTTATACTAAACCTTGGTGCGAAAATACAAGTCATCACCCGATTCATAAAAATTGGTGGAAAATTAAGCCCTTCAAGCGTTTCTTTTATAAATCCCCAATAAATGGAGTCAAAAGCCTTCTGCAAATCAATCTTCATTACACACCTTGAAGAGATGCTCTTACTATGATACCCTCTTATAATTTGTTGGTAAAGGAGAACATTATGTAGTAGTTTTCTACCATATACAAAGGCCCCTTGATTGGGATTAATCAGTGCTGGGAATACCTACTTTAGTCTAGTGCAAAGCAATTCGAAGATGCACTTATAAACTACATAGCAGCATTAGATACGCCTAAAGTCAGCTATTGCATGTGGTGAGGGCACATTGCGTAATCGGATGATGTTAGTGCTATTACATTCCTTGAGCATATGACTAGTGAGGAAGAAATCCTTAACTATTACAAAAACCAATGGGCCAATCTCATCTCAGCTGGCCTTGAAAAATCCACTACTAAACCTATCTGGGCTATGAGATTTAATATTTGGTACGGAGAAGATTGCCTATTTTAAATCTGCTTCTGTGAAATCAGCACTCAGTATAAGTTGTTTAATTGATAACAATGCTTCAGTCTACAATATCCCATCATCAGGAGGAGTTCTTACAAAGTGTTGCTTATCAAGTAAATTATGATAATATGATACCATCACCTTAGCTACTTCTTCAAAGTCATTAACCGTGCTATTCTAAGCATCATGAATTGAGTAGGTGTAAGTTGCTTGCTTCTTTTGCGTTGTTTGTGCAAAGAAGAAGATAGTGACTATAGCTAATCCAACTCATCTTACTTTTCCGTCTCATAAGAGATAGAGAAGAGTCCAACCTCTCAAGTACCGCTCCCTGGCTTCTTTCTCCTGACCTTGAAGTTGGAGATTTAAAGGATCTTGCCACAATTGTGATTGAATATCACTTAATTTATCCCTATACATCTCCTCTTGGTGATGAATATGTGCAAATTGATCCCTATAGAGCCTCCCAAGTGGCATATACAAAGATTTAAGAATTTCTAATAATTGAAACATTCTTGTCCTTTTAAGCTTTTGATCAATAGCATTCCTAACAATCTGCTTAAACTCAGGAGAGGAACTCCACAAATCACACTACTAGAAGCTAAAGGATGACCTTGGACAATGAGGGAAAGAGATAAACAGAGGAGCATGGTCTAACAACCCCCTCAGTCATGTACTCCACCTGAGTGAAATCAAAAGTGTGATGCCAATCCACATTAATAAGTTCCTTGTCTAGTCTGGACCATATTCTTTCCCCATTTTTATTTCTATTAGACTAAGAATAATGGCATCCAAAGTTTCTCATTTCATGCAACTTATAGTCAACCAAACATTGATTAAAGTTTTTGAGTTCAAAGCCTAATACCCCATCTCCACCTAGTATGTCATTTGGACTGAGTATTGCACTAAAACCCTCAATAACACACCATCGCTCTTGAATATCTTATGCAATAAGACCCTGCTGCTCCCACAAAGGTTTCCTTTGAAGTTGTTTATTGAACCCATACACAAAAGTGATATAAAAGCTCTTCGTTCTTGATAACTACTCCACATGACAATGAATGAGTTGATTAGTTGTGTCTAGAGTCAAAACCCTATAGCAATTGGGCTTCATGCCATCTAAAGTCTCCTTTTAGCATCATGCTCTATGTTAGCCACCATTGCCAATTCTCAAAAAGTCTAGCTGCCATAGTGTTAATATTGTGGGCTCTGACCTTAGTTTTTATTAAGCCTGTGAAACCAACTTTCTATTTATTCAAGAAGATTTTTACATCCTCGTATTTATTAGGGCTGTTAAGCCCTCTGATGTTCCAATTAAGCAGATTATCCATGTGGTGGATTGCCACCTATTACAACACCCTGAAAAGCTATCTCCAATAGTTCAGTTTCTAGTAGAGCCTGAAATGAATTGGATATAGATGTTGCCACTATAGACCTTGGAGTTAATGATGCAGTAGCTCTTTTTGGCCTTCAAACCCCTCTTCTTTAACAACAGGTTCTGCCAGTTCCTCCCCTTGTGATGTGTTGTTAACTGCCCTCCAATCCTGTCTCATAGCCTATTTTTTCATGCATTATGTGTTATCATGCCCAAACATATGACAATGATTGCAATTAAGTAGATTTCATTCAAATTTGACCCTCTACCTTATGACTAGTCCTTTATCAGTGTTGTAATCAACATAGTCAGGGAATTGGCCACTCAATGGGACTTCCACCAGTAGCCTTGCATAGTTGAGCATATACCTCACTATAGTGGGTTCATCAGTCATGACGGGGATACCAAGCATTCTTCCTAGTTTGCTTAAACTTTCAGCCTCCCAATACTTGATATCCAGTTATGAGAACTGGACCCAAATAGGCAATGACTACAAGGAGTCTATATCTATAACCCACTCTTCATTCCATGCTTTGACAACGAAATGCTTTTTGTCAAGGAACTAAATGCCTTTTTTCAATACTTGCTCCTTATCCTGCATATTAGCGAATGTCAACAAAAAGATACCTTTATGTACAGAGGCTATCTTATCAATACTATATTGCTTCCAAATCCTCTTGATAAATCCACTAATAACCTCAAACGGGAGTGAAGGTAGTTATAAGGTTACCTGGATGCGGAATTGCCTGGATCTTTTCGCTTGCTAGATGTCTGTCCACGAATAGGTGCTACTAGAGTCACTGTATATGCTCACGCTCAAGACCCGAACCTCAGCTAGATGGTTAGGTTTGTGTGAGGGGAACAATGAGTACTAGATTAAAGAAGTTTGTTGATTTTCTGATAATGAACTTCATAATCCATCCACTATATATAGTGGCACAAAGCCTCAAATTGAATCAGCAAATTAATGGGATTATTAAGGCATATTAATACACCATTATTCCTCTTGTAACTGCAGAATAAAATATGCATTTATTTGTAACCGTTACTGGTCAACAGCTCCCCCTTGGTCACAAAGACCAATCAGTCTCATATCTATCTGCCAACAATCATCCTTCATGCATCATACTGCGAATTGAGCATGCGACAAAAATAAAACCATTAGTGCTATATCAAGTCACCATCTAACTGACATAACACCTTCACAAAACATCAATACCCGAAATCATTCAAATACATCACCAATGGCATACACTGTCCCTTTCTACTTGATATATCAATTGATTATATACTAAATATAATCGCCCGAGCTTGATATGGTGATGGAGAAATGTTTCTTCCTTAGACAATTAAAATAATCCATCTTAGCATGACTGCTTTCCTAATGTGCTCCTCTGGACAGTATACATCTTGGCCATTGGATAACACATTAAGGTAGCAATATCAAGCTTCGATTTCATATTATAATTCTAAATCAAAGAGTATTGCCAATGAGGGTCACACAGTGATAAGGAAAGGGAACTCACTTATCACTCATTAGATAGGTCAACTTTCAGTACACACAGTATGATAGTGTGCCACGGCATAGCTCCCCCTAAACTGGGCATGTCACTCTTCTATGCCATGTGAATCACAGGCTTGGCTTTTACCTCAAAAACCACCCCGAGCTACTAGACCAACATACCCAATGTTAATCTCAGCCCTTAAGATTCGGCCATATGGTTTCGATATGAAAACTTATTTCATATTCAACTCCCCTTGAGTCTCACCTTACACTTACTAAGGCAACTATATTTTCCATTCATACACTCCCAGTATGAATAATCAATATTGCACACCTGGTGCCAATATGATTTAGTCTCATCCTGCCAGCTACTCAAGCGTCAGGGCGATTGTCTGTGTGACTAGGTCAATCAGAAGCCTTGTGACATGACAATGTGCCTTATAATGTACTTGTATATTTATGAACATTTGAAAAGAAACAGCATTCTTTATTTCATAAACATTTTAAGACAAGTAAAAACATGTCCATCATACACTTAAATACATCTAAAAACTAAGTCCTATGAAGACCTAAGCTCATCACGTGAGCTTTAAAAGCGTCTCTAGGAATAGGCTTAGTTAAAGGATTTGCTATCATTCTACTTGTGGATACATACTTAATGGCAACTTCATTCTCTTTTATGGCGTTTCGTACAAAATGATAACGCCTCTTAATATGCTTAGTCTTCTTGTGGAACTTAGGATCTCTTGCAAATTGGATAGGAGCAGTATTGTCACATAACATTTCAACAGGATCATTAACCCCAGGAGTGAGATCAAGATCATGTAGAAAACTGCTTAGCCATATTGCCTCTTGACTGGCAAGACAGCAAACAGCATACTCTGTTTCCATGGTTGAAAATGCTATGCAGTCTTGTTTCTTGCTACACCAAGATATGGCTCCCCTGCCCAGGGTGAACACATATCCTGAGGTAGACCTAGATTCGTCTACATCACCACCCCAATCAGCATCTGTATGTCCTCTCAGCTTAAGATCTCCACCTTGGTGGCAAAGGACCAGGCCCCTCGTACCACGCAAGTAACGAAAGATCCTTTTAACGGCTTGCCAATGTGCAGGACTTGGGTTGCTTTGGTAACAGCTTACAAAACCAACCGCAAAGGAAATGTCTAGTCGTGTACACAACATGGCATACATTAGACATCCTACTGCACTAGCATAAGGAACATTGTTCATTCTCTCCTTCTCTTTGTCTGTCTTAGGACATTGGTCGAGACTTAAGGTTAAACCCATCTCAACTGGAGTATCCATGGGTTTAGAGTAATGCATTCCAAAACGTTCTAAGATTTTTTTATGTATGCTTCATGGCGCAAACCAAGAAGCTTCTTAGAACGGTCCCGAGTTATCTCTACGCCGAGGACATACCTGGCATCACCCATGTCCTTCATCTCGAAGATGGAGGACAACCACTACTTAGTGGTTTAGATCATCTCCATGTTGTTTCCAGCTAGTAGTATGTCATCAACATATAAAGTAGGAAACATAATCCCATTTGTAGTTTTCTTAACATACACGCAGTGATCTTCAGAAACCATATTTAAGCCAAAAGAAATAATGGCTTCATGAATCTGAAATACAACGCTCTGGAAGACTGGTGTAGACCATAAATGGATCTTTTAAGACGAGAAACTTTGTCCTCTTGAACTTTCGATATGAAACCAATAGGTTGATCCATGTAGATCTCATCTTCAAGATTTCCATTAAGGAAAGCAATCTTTACATCCATTTGGAACAATTCTAAATCCAAATGGGCAACCAGCGCCAGAAGTAGGCGAATAGAGGCAATTCTCACCACAGGAGAAAAAATCTCTTCATAGTCTACCCCTTCAATTTGAGTAAAATCCTTCGCCACCAAACGGGCCTTAAACTTGTCGATTGTCCCATCAGCACAATGTTTTATCTTGAAAACCCATTTGTTTCCAATCGGTTTACTCCAAGGAGGAAGATCAACAAGTTCCTAGACCTTGTTTCTCGCCATAGAGTCCATTTCATCCCTCATGGCTTCCATCTACTCTTTGTGGTTTGGTGAATCAATAGCCTTTTGAAAAAAGATATGCTCTTCTATCTGTAAAGGAGTGCACAGGAATATCTCTTCTTCAATTTGAAAATATCGTCGAGGTATTCTTCCACGCTCACTTTTTCGAAGTAGGGGGCCTTTGTTGGTCTGACCTACTGAGGTATTCCTCCCCCTTTCTCTAAAAGGTATAGAATCCTCAGCTAAGAGAGAATCATTATTATTAACCTGAACAAGTGGACTAACCTCGTGTTCATGTTCATGTACGGGAGAAAGGGGACGAACCTCATTCTGAGGTTGATTCTCTTGGACAACCAACAACTCATCATCTCTTTCAGACAACGGAAGAGTACTATCCTCAGTGACACGGTGAGTGTTGAAATCCTCCCCCTCACTGAGAGATAGTTGATCATCTAGCGGTAACTCATACAACGTTGTGTCATATTTGATTTCACCAATGCTTGGGAACTCATCCTCAAGGAACTCAACATTACGTGAATCCACTTCGGTCATACCACCATTAGGGTGTTCACCATACATAACATATCCCTTAGAATGTTCAGGACATCGTATGAACGCCATTTTACTGGCCCTTAGACCAAGTTTTCCATATTTGTGAGTTGGGTTGTGTACAAGCCAGCCGAACCCCATGGGCATAAATGTTCCAAGGAGGGCTTTTTACCATGTCATAACTCATAAGGAGTAGCAGATACGCTCTTACTAGGCACACAGTTAAGGATATAACCTGTCGTAAGCAACGCATCACCCCGAAAACTAATTGGGAGGTTGGCGTGTGCCATCATTGACCTGACCATTTTGAGAAATGTTCGATTCCTGTGCTCTGTCACACCTTTTTGTTGTGGAGTACCAGGAATCATTTGTCTTCGCATACCCTTTTCCTCACAAAATTCTTTAAACATATGTGAAAGGTATTCACTACCACGATCAGTTCGAAGAGTCTTAACTCTCCGATCTAATTGGGTCTCAACCTCGACTACAAAACATTTGAACACATCAAGTGCTTCATAGCGATATGATAATAGGTACACATACCCATATCTTGAATAATCATCTATGAAAGTGAGGAAATAGAAAGCCCCATGACGTGCTCTCACATTCATGGGTCCACATATATCAGAGTGAATAAGCTCTAGAGGGCTCGACGCCCTTGAAACCTTACCGAAAGGCTTCACGGTCGCCTTGCCAGCTAGACACGACTCACATCTAGGCAACATAAGCTTAGTGAGTTGGTCTAAAAGACCTTCTTTAGCTAGCATACTCATCCTATCTTAGCCAATATGACCAAGCCTAGCATGCCATTTAATGGATTCAAAATCAAAATCAAAACTTGAGACAAAAGCAGAAGGAGAATTATTATAACAATTATCTAAATCTAGCACAACGAAATTGTTCTTTAAAGTTGCATGGCTAAACACATTGCCATCATAGATAATGTTTCAACCATCTGGACTAGGACTAAAACCAAAACCTGATTTCATAAAAGAAACTAAATACAAAAGGCGGACTCACACCCCAAATACGTAGAGGGCATCAAAAAGAAGCAACTTATTTCCTCCATGCAAGATGAGCTGGTACGTTCCAACACCTAGAACGTCTTCTTCACTGCCGCTGCTCAGTACGACAGTTTGTGAACCTACCGGGTACTGGTGAAAATCCACAAACCCAGCTCTATCCCGAACTATGTGCCTGCTTACTCTCGTATCTACAATCCAATTATGAAAAGAATTAGCAACTAATGTATAGGAGCATACATATAATTCAAGAGAACAAGTGGAAGAAGGTACCTTCTTCGAGTAAGGACAATCCTGAGCGTAGTGACCTTTCTTTCAACAATTATAGCACTTCACACGTGCCATATTGATCCCTCCATTGCCTTTGGCCTTCTGCTTCTTGGCAATCCCAGCCTTTGGCCTACCAGTCTGAGGGGGGCAAGAACCCTTCTTGGCATCTCGGCCTCAGTTATTCTTGTTGCCTTTGGGCATATTTCCCTTGGTAACAAGATCCACATGAAGAGTCCCTAACATTTTCATGCGTTCTTCTTCCATTTGATACGAATAAAGATGGCAAGCCCATTGATACTTCTTTTGTGCAGTATCAAGAGAGCTTACAGGCCTAGCAAGACTGGCCTAATAAGGATCGAATGGCACGCTTTACTATGTTGTATTTCATACACGACGATCTTATTGGAGAATTTGCGCTGTGTCCCACGGCTAAGGACATTTAGGACTAACTCAAAATCCGTTTTTGTCAAACATCCGAGACAAGGCTTCGTACCTTGCAGCAGCTTAAGTGGATACAGTACCAAATGGATTCCATTCGCACCATGGCTGAGCATTTATGAATTATGAGTGGCATAATTCGTGATCTTAAGGCTGCTGGTAAGGAAATTTATGAGCGGGAGCAAGTGCTGAAAGTGATTCGGGCTCTCCCTATAAAATCTCAGCATTGGAATCGTGTCAAGACTGTCTTGACTCGCTCTGATACCACTGAAGGTAGTTATAGGGTTACCTGGATGCGGAATTACCTGGATCTTTTCGCTTGCTAGATGTCTTCCCACGAACAAGTGCTACTAGAGTCATCGTATATGCTGACGCTCAAGACCCGAACCTCAGCTAAATGGTTAGGTTTGTGTGAGGGGAATAGAGAGTACTAGATTAAAGAAGTTTGCTGATTTTCTGATAATGAACTTCATAATCCATCCACTATATATAGTGGCACAAAGCCTCAAATTGAATCAGCAAATTAATAGGATTATTAAGGGATATTAATACACCATTATTCCTCTTGTAACTGTAGAATCAAATATGCATTTATTTGTGACCGTTACTGGTCAATAGCTCCCCCTCGGTTACAAAGACCAGTCAGTCTCATATATCTCTCTGCCAACAATCATCCTTCATGCATCATACTGGGAATTTAGCATGCGACCCAAAATAAAACCATTAGTGCTATATCAAATCACCATCTAACTGACATAACACCTTCACGAAACACCGAATCATTCAAGTACATCACCAATGGCAAACACTGTCCCAATATAATCACTCGAACTTGATATGGTGATAGAGAAGTGTTTCTTCCTTAGACAATCAAAATAATCCATCTTAGCATGACTACTTTCTTAATGTGCTTCTCTGGACCATATAAATCTTGGCCCTTGGATAACACATTAAGGTAGCAACATCAAGCTTCGACTTCATATTATAATTCTAACTCAAAGAGTATTGCCAATGAGGGTCACACAGTGATAAGGAAAGGGAACTCACTTATCACTCATTAGATAGGTCGACTTTCAGTACACACAGTATGATAGTGTGCCATGGCATAGCTCCCCCTAAACTGGGCATGTCACTCTTCTATGCCATGTGAATCACAGGCTTGGATTTTACCTAAAAAACCAACCTGAGCTACTAGACCAACAAACCCAATGTTAATCTTAGCACTCAAAATTCGGCTATAAGGTTGCGATATGAAAACTTATTTCATATTCGACTCCCCCTGAGTCTCGCCTTACACTTACTAATGCGACTATATTTTCCATTCATACACTCCTAGTATGAACAATCAATATTGCACACGTAGTGCCAATATGATTTAGTCTTATTCTGCCCGCTACTCAAGCGTCAGGGCGATTGCCTGTGTAACTAGGCCAATCAGAAGCCTGGTGACATGACAAAGTGCCTTATAATGTACTTGTATATTTATGAACATTTGAAAAGAAACAGCATTCTTTATTTCATAAACATTTTAAGACAAGTAAAAACATGTCCATCATACACTTAAATACATCTAAAAACTAAGTCCTATGAAGACCTAAGCTCATCACGTGAGTTTTAAAAGCGTCTCTAGGAATAGGCGTAGTTAAAGGATCTGCTATCGTTCTACTTGTAGATACATACTTAATAGGAACTTCCTTCTCTTTTGTGGCATTTCGTACAAAACAATAACGCCTCTTAATATGCTTAGTCTTCTTGTGGAACTTAGGATCTCTTGCAAATTGGATAGCAGCAGTATTTTCACATGACATTTCAACAGGATCATTAACCCCAAGAGTGAGATCAAGATCATGTAGAAAACTGCTTAGCCATATTGCCTCTTGACTGGCAAGACAGCAAACAACATACTCTGCTTCCATGGTTGAAAGTGCTATGCAATCTTGTTTCTTGCTACACCCAGATATGGCTCCCCTGCCCAGGGTTAACACATATCCTGAGGTAGATCTATATTCCTCTACATCACCACCCCAATCAGCATCTATATATCCTCATAGCTTAAGATCTCCACCTTGGTGGCAAAGGACCAGGTCACTCGTACCACGCAAGTAACAAAAGATCCTTTTGACGGCTTGCCAGTGTGCAGGCCCTGGGTTGCTTTGGTAATTGCTTACAAAACCAACCACAAAGCAAATGTCTGGCCGTGTACACAACATGGCATACATTAGACTTCCTACTGCACTAGCATAAGGAACATTGTTCATTCTCTCCTTCTCTTTGTCTGTCTTAGGACATTGGTCGAGACTTAAGGTTAAACCCATCTCAACTGGAGTGTCCACGAGTTTAGAGTAATGCATTCGAAAACGTTCTAAGATTTTGTTAATGTATGCTTTATGGCTCAAACCAAGAAGCTTCTTAGTACGGTCCCGAGTTATCTCTATGCCTAGGGCATACCTGGCCTCACCCATGTCCTTCATCTCGAAGACGGAGGACAACCACTGCTTAGTGGTTTGGATCATCTCTATGTTGTTTCCAGCTAGTAGTATGTCATCAACATATAAAGTAGGAAACATAATCCCATTTGTAGTTTTCTTGATATACACGCAGTGATCTTCAGAAACCATATTTAAGCCAAAAGAAATAATGGCTTCATGAATCTGAAATAATACGCTCTGGAAGACTGGTTGAGACCATAAATGGATCTTTTAAGACGACAAACTTTGTCCTATTGAACTTTCGATAAGAAACCAATAGGTTGATCCATGTAGATCTCTTCTTCAAGATTTCCATTGAGGAAAGCAATCTTTACATTCATTTGGAACAATGCTAAATCCAAACGGACAACCAGTGCCAAAAGTAGGTGAATAGAGGCAATTCTTCTCTTCATAGTCTACCCCTTCAATTTGAGTAAAATACTTCGCCACCAAATGGGCCTTAAACTTGTCGATTGTCCCATCAGCTCGACGTTTTATCTTGAAAACCCATTTGTTTCTAATCGATTTACTCTAGGGAGGAAGATCAGTTCCTAGATCTTGTTTCTCGCCATAGAGTCCATTTCATCCCTCATGGCTTCCATCCACTTTTTCTGGTTTGGTGAATCAATAACCTCTTGAAAAAAGTAGGCTCTTCTATCTGTGAAGGACTGCACAAGAATATCTCTTCTTCAATTTGAAAATATCATCGAGGTATTCTTCCACGCTCACTTCTTCGGAGTAGAGGGCCTGTGCTGGTCTGACCTACTGAAGTATTCTTCCCCCTATCTCTAAGAGGTTTAGAATCCTCAGCTAAGAGAGAATCATTGTCATTAACCTGAACAAGTGGACTAACCTCGTGTTCATGTTCATGTACGGGAGAAGGGGGACGAATCTCATTCTGAGGCTGATTCTCTTGGACAACCAACAACTCATCATCTCTTCCAGACAACAGAAGAGTACTATCCTCGGTGACACGGTGAGTGTTGGAATCCTCCCCCTTACCGAGAGATAGTTGATCATCTAGCGGTAACTCATACAACGCTGTGTCATATTTGATTTCACCAATGCTTGGGAACTCAACATTGCGTGAATCCACTTCGAGCATACCACCATTAGGGTGTTCACCATACATAACATATCCCTTAGAATGTTCAGGATATCGTATGAACACCATTTTAGTGGCCCTCGGACCAAGTTTCCCATATTGGTGAGTTGGGTTGTGTACATAGCTAGCCAAACCCCATGGGCGCAAATGTTCCAAAGAGGGCTTTCTACCGTGCCATAACTGATATGGAGTAGCAGATACGCTCTTACTAGGCATACGGTTAAGGATATAAGCCGCCGTAAGCAGCGCATCCTCCCCAAAACTAATTGGGAAGTTGGCGTGTGCCATCATTGACCTGACCATGTCGAGAAATGTTCGATTCTTGTGCTCTGCCACACCCTTTTGTTGTGGAGTGCCAGGAATCATGAGTTGTCTTCGCATACCCTTTTCTTCACAAAATTATTTGAACATATGTGAAAGGTATTCACTACCACGATCAGTTCGAAGAGTCTTAACTCTCCGATCTAATTGGGTCTCAACCTCGGCTACAAAACATTTTGACACATGAAGTGCTTCATAGCGATGTGATAATAGGTACACATACCCATATCTTGAATAATCATCTATGAAAGTGAGGAAATAGAAAGCCCCATGACGTGCTCTCACATTCATGGGTCCACATATATCAGAGTGAATAAGCTCTAGAGGGCTCGACGCCCTTGAAACCTTACCGAAAGGCTTCATGGTCGCCTTGCCAGCTAGACACGACTCACATCTAGGCAACATAAGCTTAGTGAATTGGTCTAAAAGACCTTCTTTAGCCAGCATACTCATCCTATCTTAGCCAATATGACCAAGCCTAGCAAGCCATTTAATGGATTCAAAATCAAAATCAAAACTTGAGACAAAAGCAGAAGGAGAATTATTATAACAATTATCCAAATCTAGCACAAGGAAATCATTCTTTAAAGTTGCATGGCCAAACACATTGCCATCATACATAATGTTTAAACCATCTAGACAAGGACTAAAACCAAAACCTGATTTCATTAAAGAAACTAAAGACAAAAGGCAGACTCACACCCCAGATGCGTAGAGGGCATCAAACATTTACGCAACTCCTACACCTCCTTAGGTATCTTCTATTGCTTTAATCTTTTGGCCTTTACACTCAGGTTTACCCTTTGTATTTTCTGCAAGATTCTCTTACTTTGATCTTTAGTTCTCGTTTCTTCCACACATAAACACTTCTTGATTCTTTTGTTTCAGCTTCTGAACCCATCTTCTCCTTCAGGGATTCTGTATTCTGCCCTCATAGATGCAAAGAATTATTTTAAACTTCTTTGGATTGTTCCTGGCCTTTTGGTATCTTGTTCTATCAACTGCATAGTCTTTCATGAGCCAAAATCTAACAAAATCAAAAATTTCTGTCGAAGTTTTCATTGAATAGTAAAAACTCTCTACCTCTCATCCTATTTAGGTAGAGATTGGGGTTCACTTTCTCCATTATTAAATTTTTTTCAGGGGGGTTGCAATGTTAAAAGAACTGATTCGGAGGTCGATCTGATTAGAGATGAGGGTCAATCAGTCGCATCGTTTGGACCTAGGTTAGACCAATTGACTTTGTTTGCATTTAAACTACATTAAATTGGCTTGACTCAGCAGAGACTATTAGAGATCAACAAATTTCCAAATAAAAAAGAAAATATTACATTTTTAATTTCTATTCATATTTATATTTGTAGAGTTTCAAATTAAAACACAAGGCCCGCACCACCAAAAATGAAATAAACAATTACACCGAAAATACAAAAGAAAAAACACACACAAAAGCTAGTGGTCGATCCCCAGAATTTTCGGCATGGCTCAACAGCTCATCTCCACAAAAGTCATTAGTAAAAGTGGAGACCGTAGTTGCCTTGCCATCTAACTCCTTTCTCTTCGACCTTTCACGCCACAGGACCTGAAAATCTTCTCTGTCCCCTCTCAATGTACACCATTTTGTCATTTTAAAGAAAGGATGAAAAACTATTTTTCTAAATATAACGCCAGGTTTATATAGATTAATTAATTGACATCGTATGTCGATACTATAATTTAATGTACAATCGATCTAACATCACTCGAACTGATCCAACATTATCCTTTATATTTCCAGAAAATAAACCATAAAAAATATAGATTAAATGAGAAGAACTAGAGATGTGGGGTATCGATCACTATACCTCTCGCAGGCTAAGCGAGCGCTCTACCATCTTAGTTACATCCCCTTTGATGTTGATTAGCCACAATACATTCTAGCAGTTGCAGTTCATCTTTCTTATTCAAAATTGCTGAGGTAAAGATAAGAGTTTTATTCTTTCCCAAAAAAAAAAATATAGCAAGTTCGAACATATTGATAGTTGAATGTAGCATCAGAGGTAGAATTGATCGAGATAAATTATTAAATAACACACCACTCTATCATACAACAAGTTTGGTCAGACCTTCACATATTTATTAATTGTAAGCACCAAATCTATCATTTTGGTAAGCTTTGATCCTATTCTCTTGAGCTTATTTTGCTCAGAATAAGCTCGATTCAAAATATGTTGAACAGATAAATTTAGAATAAGTTTACAAGTAAGTTCTGTTTAAATGCCTTATTCTCTTCAGCTTAATTCTTACAAGAGCGTGTTCAGTTTAGAATAAGTTTATAATGAGCAAATAAATCCTGTATAAGTTTAGAAATTTTAACAAGAAGTTCATAATATATATATTTCATCAAAGCAAGCTCATATATACTAAGTTCAGCCCAAAATAAAGTCAATTTAAAAAAAGCTAAAATCTCATTATTCTACTAGCCACACTCTTGTAACTGCATGTTACCCAACTCCCACACCTCCTGAGGTATGTTTGGTTCCTTTAACCATCAGGTTGTTGCACTCAGCCTTAACCTATGTATTTTTGAAAGATGCTCTTGCTTTGATCATTGGTTCTCGTTTCTTCCATACATAAACACTTCTTGATTCTTTTGTTTCAGCTTCTGAACCCTTCTTCTCCCGAAGGGATTTTTTATTCTTCCCTCATTAATACAAAGAATTATGTTAACCTTCTATAGATCGTTCCTGCCCTTTTGGTATGTCGTTCTCTTAGCTGCTTGGTCTTTCAAGAGCCAAAATCTAACAAATTGAAATTTTTCTATCAAAGCTTTCAATGAACACTAAAAATTCTCTACCTCTCATCCTGTTTAGGGAGAGATTGGGGTTCGCTTTCTACCTTATCAAGCTTTTTCATGGGGGGTTGCAATATTAAGAGAAACAACACGGGGTTAGATACAGTGGGAGGTGTGGGTCAATGGATCAATCAGTTCGCCAGTTTGGACATAGGTTAGAGCAATTGACCAGGTTTGCGTTGAAATTGGATTAAATTGGTATGAATCGGCAGAGACTGTTACGCATTAAGAAATTACCAAATTATAAAGAAAAATATTCCAATTTTAATTGTAATTCATATATGTATTTTTAGAGGCCCAAATTAAAACACAAGACCCACGCTACCAAAAATGAAATAAATAATAACACCAAAAATACAAAAAAAAAACACACACACACACAAATAAAAGCTTGTGGTCAATCCCGAGAATTTTTAATAGGGCTCAACGGTATGGATGATCAAAAGCGGCTAGCCGAAATTCGGTTAACCGGAAAGTCGGTTCACAAATATTATGAACCGAAAACCAAACCAAAACTTTCAGTTAGCCAAATTTTTCGGTTCGATAAAAACAATAACCATAACTTAGCCAAAAAACTTGGTTAACCGGATTTTTGGTTCTGTTAAGCAGATTTTCGGTTTGGTTACCCGTTAACCGTTAATTTAAATTGTTTATTTTCAATTTTCACTCCTTTCTTTAATTAATTTAACTATTTACAACACCCAATATTAACTCACACATTCCTTCATGTTTAGTCTTATCTTTAATAATTATAAAATCTACACTTGATCAATATAAAATGTTGGATTTAATCGCACAAGGACACAAGAAGGGGGTGAATTTTGCCTACCAAATTTTTCGATTCTTTCAGAACACTCGTGAAAACTGTTTGGAATACTTGTTTGGAGTAAAGCAAAAACAAAGCTAATTGCGGAAATAATAAAGGAGACACAGTGTTTTTACGTGGAAAACCACCTCTGGCCCAATTGAGAAGTAAAAACCACGACCTACCATTGTAGGATTTCAGCAACACTTTCACTAGATGGGTCGAACACGTTACACACGTAACAATCACACACATAACTTAGTCTACCCCGAGACCCTAATTACAAACACCACGTCCAACGTCTCCCAAGACTTGGACAAGCTCTTACACACACCACATCCAACGTCTCCCAAGACTTGGACAAACTCTTATCTCACTCTTGGAAAAGAGAACAACACCTTACTTGAATGCTTCTAAGCAAGCTGAATGTAAGGTACAATACAATCCCTATTATGCCAATATTGAAGACTCAATTTATCACTCTCTTTGAAAGTTTTTCTCACAGAAAATTTTGACTCACAAAGACAATTTTTAACCCTTGAAAAACCATGAAAAACCTTAAAAAAACACTAAGGGAAAAAGGCAACTTAAATAGAAAAATGTGTGTGAGTGGAAAAGAAGAAGAATTATCCCATTAAGTGCTTGTGGCGCAAGAATAGGAAGAAGTGAAAACCACTTCTTTGAACTGATCAACTCCAGCAGTCAATCCCGTATATTTGTCCATTATCTTAGCCACCCCCTAAAAAGTAGGATTAATTACTTGGTAAACATTCTTCCCTAAAAAGTAGGATTAAATCTCTTAACATTATTTACAAAGGAAGAAACCGTTTTAGACTCAACTCAAATCAGCAAAGTTAATCCCAATTATCTCATGAAATTCGACAGTCAAAAATCATTTTAAAAACCCGAAAACTCGTTTTTTATTTTGGCCTCAAAACACTGCAGACCTGACTTCTCAGAACTGTTCTAAGGCAGTTTTCTGAGATACCTCAAAACCATTCAAATCAAACGCTAAGTCAAGGACCTCCTAATTGGCATATTAATAAAAATCTAAAAGAATAAAGCACATACAAAATCTAAGACTCTTCTTATCAGTTGGACTCCTTGCACATGTATCAACTTTGATACTCTAGGCTTATTTGAACCGCTCCAAGTATTTTCCAAATCCTGTCTCAACACACAACTCAAGCATAACATATTGACTAGTACCTTTGGATTGTTATCATCAAAACCTTATGCATTAATTAGGTAAACAGTTTCCCCCTCTTTGATGATTACAAACCAAATGACCCTTAGTCATCATCAATGACAGGGCAAAATATACATTAGTGCTAAATACATTCGTGCAAAAACAGTTTATTCAATCGACACAAAAGAGAAAGCAAGAGTTAAGAGGTCAACTTAAAACTCGGCAAACCAATCAAAATGAGGTTGTACTCATCTTCCCCCTTTTGACATGATCGAAAAAGGGTGAGTAGGCCGGAAGTTGGAATCCAATGTGGGTGCAATCACCACCAAAGTGGTAATGCGGGAAATAATAGCGATACACTCAAGTGTACAATACAATAATGGTATTGGCCATTCAAGCCACGCACAAACAAGTAACACATTCAACAAGCAAAGGCATAGCAGAAATGCATAAACCATCCAAGAACATTCACAAACCACTACCAGTCATACGCACAATCAACTGGTTCAAAAGCAAAATAAACATCAATATTAGAAACAGGGAACAAGGGCAGATTAGGTAGAGGAAGATGGAGAAGTAAATTTGGTCGTAAGGGCAGAAAGGGCACTTAGGAGATCCTCGTGACATTTCGCATTAAGAGCCTTTTCCTCTGTAAGTGCCTACTTTACTTCAGCTATGTCCCCCTTCAAATTAAGCTGGTCATTTAGTAGTGTATCGAACATAGGAGCACTTAAGGTGGAAGCCTCACCAAGAGCAGGGCCAAGGGGTGTTTGGGCCTCTATTCTGAACCTGTGATGCCGCCTTTTATCACCTTGAAACCATACCCAATCAAGGTACTGCTTCCAATTTCATCACTGAATTGAAAGCCTACTCTCTTCTGCAAGGGAATCCCAAGTTTTTCAAACACCGAAGTCAGCAAGAACCCATACCCATGTCATGATCCTTGGACGTGTTAGCAATTCTCTCAATATGGCTAATCATGATTGCGAACAAGTTAATTTTCTCACCCCGATCCAATAAATCAGTGTAACACATGTCCATAGGGTCAGCAAGGTTGTGTCCCTGACCTCAGGGAACGATATTCTTAATCATAAACCAAAGCACCCTTTCTCATAGACCGGGACTCAGTCAGATGAGGCTTTTAGGCTAGTCTCTAGGTCAGTTCCAACAAATGCTCATCACCAAGTACGCTCTTGTCCTCACGTACATACACATCAAAACCTTCTGATGACACCCCAAGCACCTCACCTTTATCACTGGCATCAAATCGTAGTTCATGACCATTAATTGTACTTGTCACCACTCCACTGGTGACAACATAGTTTGCACAGAACTCAGCCAAATTTGAAATAGAACAACCTCTTTTAGTGTTCGTGAACAAGTCCAACCAACCCTGTGCATCCAACTTCTCTAAAAACACTTCAAGCCCCTGTTCCTGAAAATAGGACACTTTAACCACCTTGCCCCGAACCACAGATTTCTGAAGGAAATGCTCGTACCTCTCAACAAGTGTTATGTTTTTCCTAACTTTTCTTTTCTTTGGTTCATCGGATTCTTGAACCAGTTCTGACACCTGTTCTTAGGCCTCCTGTTTTTGTTCACGTTTCTTGGATGAAGCTGATCTCGTGGGTGTTTAGGTGGATTTAAGAGCTGACTTTTTCTTCTTGACAGGGTTTTCAACTCTATCTTCTAAAAGGGGCAAAACAATGGGAGGACATGAAATGCAAGTTCGGGGTTGTGGTAGGGCTGCATTGATGGGTACATTGGGTGAGGTTGTAGTCTTTCTTTGGCTTTTGATAGCCGGTTTAGTCAATGGTTCGGGAGCTGTCTGGACAGTCCTTTTGAACCGCAAGATTGGTTCATCATCATCAATGTCCTCAACCACAATCGGATCATTGTTAAGAACAGGTTCCTCAGCAACATTCTCTACAACCATACCAATAGACTCCTCAGCTGACTTAGGCTAATTTCCCACTATCCTTAACTCGACCACAACCAGGTCATAAACCACCATCTCCCACCTTGTAATCGAGTTTACAAAGGGTATTATATTAAGATTCAAGCCCACTTATTGTAAGTCTAGACTCTTCAAGAACCCGAAAATGGAAGGAGTCAGAAAAAGAAGGTGAAGGAGTGATATCCATACCCATGGTGACCTCGTTCGGCGGTGGAGACGACGATGATGCTATTGCGGTACTCATCCAACTTGCTCCCCTTTTTCTTGATAATTGGTCACATAGTGAATACGAGTTAGAAGTCTTGCGCCCGGATGATGCTTTACTGTCACGAGTCCGCGTCATTTTGAAGAATAGAAGAGGAATGAAATTAGGGTTTTGGTGGGTTTAAGGAAGAAGGAGGAGGTCGATTTCTTTTGTGGGAAAGAGAGAGAGATTGATGGATGGGTTTATAGGAGAGAAAATGGGAGAACTTAATGTTGACATGTTTTGACCGAAAAAAAGGGGGTTTTGGAGAGTTTTATTTCTACCCCTTTTTGAAAAGAGAGAATTTTTGCATGCAACACATCATTACACACTAGGTAGGCTACAAATTATAGTTTAGGTGCAATGAAGGATGAAAATTCAGTTTCTAACATATTTTCAGTAGTGCCACTTGATCAACATATGACAAAAATAGTGGTCAAGTCTGTTCCTAGAGCCTATTCTTACTGCTAAATGTTCAATGACAAAGGACACTAAGGGCAGTATAATTAGACCTCAACGACTGTCAGCACGTTATACTCCGCACATATGGCAATAATAGCACAGGAATTGAATGCATTCATTGAATCAATTTATTTGGCATAAAAACCCTTAACTAATCGATCATTGGGGGTTAAACAAGCATGCTCAAGTATTTTTAATCATACCCAATTCATGTCTATTCCTCTCAAACTGCTCTCTACTCAGTGCCTTGTAAAGGTGTTAGCAATTTGTTTATCGGTGGCATAAAAATTCATTGAAATTAAACCCTTTTCAATATTGTCTCTCAAAAAGTGATGACGTATGTCAATATGGGTTTTGGACAATGTTAATTGCACTTGTCACAAAATATGGGAATGCATACAGTGTCAACAGAAAAGTCCTTGAGTTGTTGCCGTATCCACAACAGTTGACCACAACAAGAAGCAGTCGCTACATACTTGGCTTCTGCTGTGGACATGGCAACAAAGTGCTGTTTCTTGGTTTCCCAAGAGACCAAACAAGGTTCGTAAAAATGAGCCATACCTGAGGTGCTTTTTCTGTCAACCAAAAATCCAGCATAATCAGCATCTGCATGCCCAATGAGATCAAAATTGCACCCTCAAGGATACCATAGAGTTAAGTCAGGGGTGTGTTTCAAATATCTCAAAATTCATTTTACAGCTTCCAAATGTGTTTCTTGAGGATTTGATTGAAAACGAGCACAGAAGCCAACACTAAAAACTATGGTAAAGAAGCGACCCTATCATGCCCCTATAGGATTTCTCCTCAACTAAAGGACTCCCATCATCCACAACCAACCTAGTTGAAGGAGATATGGGTGTGTCTATGGGCTTAGCCGATTCCATTGCAAACCTCTTAATTAATTCCTTGACATATTTTTATTGATGTATCTTAGTTCCGTTTGAAGTTTGCTTGATTTGCAAGCCTAAGAAAAAGTTAAGCTCACCCATCATGCTCATCTCAAACTCATTCCTCATCAATTCTGAAAATTCATCACATAAATCACTGTTGGTTGCACCAAATATAATGTCATCAACATATACTTGAACAATCAACAAATATTCCACCTTTGATTTGAGAAACAAGGTATTGTCAACCTTACCCCTTTGAAAACCATTATCAATTAAAAATTTTGACAAGTGTTCATACCAAGCTCTAGGAGCTTGTTTTAAACCATAAAGAGTTTTGTCAAGTTTAAACACATGGTTAGCCAAATCATGATTTTTAAAACCGAGGGGTTGGCTTACATACACCTCTTCCTTAAGGTATCCGTTGAGGAATGCACTCCTGAAGTCCATTTGGTACAGCTTGATTTCCATGTGGATTGCAAAAGTCACCAAAATGCAGATAGCCTCGATCCTTGCAATAGGTGCAAATGTTCCCTCATAATCGATCCCCTCTTCTTGGTTGTAACCCTGAACAACCAACCTAGCCTTGTTCTGAACTCATCCAATTTGTTCTTAAACACCCACTTGGTACCATTATCGATATGTCCTCAGGCCGTGGTTCAAGGTGCCAAACCTTATTTCTTTCGAACGGATGAAGCTCCTCTTGTATAACAGTAACCCAGTCAGAATCTACAAGAGCTTCATGAACATTCTTTGGCTCAATGTTAGATAAAAAGACATAGAAAGCACAAAAATTTCTGAGTTGAGATCTGGTTTGCACCCCTGTGTTAATGTCAAACATAATCTAGTCAAGGGGATGCGAACTTTGGTGCTTTCAGGGTTGTGGAGTAAATGGATCCACACACACATTTTCCAATCTCTCCTGAATACTTGATGAAACAGGTTCTAAATCTGTTCTGGAGGCTGTTCCCAAATCAATTCGAGAAGGATCAGGTTGAATGCGCTAGTTCTGTTCTAAATCAGGTTTGGCAATGCTTCCCCCTGACTGGTTTGCTCCCTGCCCATCTTTCACACTATCAGATCCAAGACTTAGCTCACCTTCAGGAGCCTTACTATCATCTACCATGGAGCTTTGAGTGAGCGAGAGGTCTTTTCTTACAAGACCAAGTTCGAACTCTTCATCCTTTGTATCATGCTCAGTCAAGGAGTTAGTCTCATCAAACAATACATGCACACTCTCCTCAACACACAAGGTCCTTTTGTTAAACACTTTGTATGCCTTACTGTGTGAGGAGTACGCTAAGAATATGGTTTCATCACTTCTAGGGTCGAACTTTCCCAAGGATTCCTTCCCATTACTGTGCACACAGCATTTCCAACCAAACACCCTCAAGTGCTTAATATTAGGTTTTCGTCCTTTGAAAAGTTCATAACGAGTCTTGTCAAGTATAGGTCTGATCATGCATCTATTAATAATATAACACGATGTATTCAACGCCTCTGCCCAAAAGTTCCTAGGAAGCCTAGGCATAGTCCTAGTCATGTCCTCTAGAGTACGATTTTTCCACTCTACCAACCCGTTCTGTTGGGTGGGGGCAGAAAAGTTGTGATCAACACCATGATCATTACAATAATCAATGAAGTTCAAGTTTTCAAATTCTTTCCCATGGTCAGACCTAAGACTTACCAATGAGTGTCCTACTCTTTTTTCAATTTTCTTAAGGAGCACAAGAAACTTTTCAAATGATTCATCTTTCGATGCTAAAAATAGAGTCCAAATGAAACAAGAGTAATCATCCACTATAGCAAACACATACCTCTTCCTACCTCTACTTGTGATCCTCATAGGACCACAGAAATCGACATGTAGTAGTTCAAGAGGTCGGAAAGTGCGAACACAGTTCTTTGACTTGAAAGAAGTCCTAACTTATTTTCCTCTAGCACAAGTGTCGCACACGTTGTCATCATTATACTTGATGGAAGGTAGTCTGACTACTAGGTCCTTAGAAATGAGTTTATTCAAAAGAGAAAGGCTTGCATGACCTAGCCTCTTATGCCAAAGCATAACATCATTATCAAGAGCACTCAAACAAGTCACATGATTTTGAGGAAGTGAAAGAACACACGCTTTATACACATTGTTGTGTTGCTTCCCCCTCAGCACAACATCACCAGATTTCATATTGGTAATCAAGCATTGATCTGAAGAGAAACCAATGTGATTATCTCTATCACACAATTGAGACACACTTAGCAAATTATGTTGTAAATCGTCCACCAAGTACACATTATCAATAGAGTGAGAGAGTGATTGACCTATCTTACCTACACCTACAATTTTCCTAGACTTGTTTCCAAATGCCACACTCCCTCCATCAAAGGTTGTACGTGAGAGAAAGTTTGATTTGTCTCCCATCATATGCCTTGAGCAACCACTATCCAAGAACCATAGTTGGTTGCCTCATCTCACTTTAGCCTGCAAAACAACTAAGTGTTAGTCTTGGGAACCCAGATCCACTTGGGTCCCATTTTCTTTGACATGGAGGTTAACTCATCTTTTCTAATCCACATTTGCTTAACATATAATAAGTTTCTCTCTAAGGCCCTTTTTCTCAAACGACAAGTATGCCAATAATGACCAGTCTTTCCACAGTGAAAACAAATTATATTTGAAGTCCAACATATTTTTTGTTTACTGGTTTAATGACAGGCCTATTCACAAACCCTAGCCCCTTTTTGTTTTGGCTATGGTGAGTGTTTAGCCAATTAAGTGCTTCTGAGGAACTGTTCCGGCACCTGCTCTGAGCAAGATCAGATTCGGCCTTATAGGACTTTTGAAGCAGCTGGTTGTTTTCACTCACCAAGGATTCTAGCTTAAGTTTTAGGTCTAGGGACTCACTTTACAGGCTTGAGAGATCAGTGTTAAACACTTTCTCTCTCGTGTTCATGAGGTCCTTAAGCATGTCAAGGTCTTTACATAAGGCAAGGGTCTTTTCATCTGCCTTAAATTTTTCACATTTGAGGATTTCATTCACATGCTTAAGTTCTTCTTTGTTCCTTTTAAGCATTCTAACATCCTTTTTCAATTTGGAACAAACATCTTTAAGCATGCAATTCTCAGCATTTATTGCATCACATTCATCTATTAAAGTGGGCAATAATTTCTCAACTTTAGCTTTGCTAAGACCACAAACCTTATCCTTAAGTTGGGACAACCTTTTGACCGGTTCAAAGTTCGATTCGAACTCACTTATGGCCATGAGGGCCACTGCAGCTTCTTTTTCTTGAGAGCCGTCTTATTCCTTCAAAGTTTCACCCCAAGCTGTCAATGCCTTGCGGAGCTGCTTTGTTGCAGTCTCTTGCCACAGTTTTGGAACTGTTCTAACCCCTGTTCTTCCTTCTGTATAGGAAATTTTTCACGATGTGATCATGTTTCCCACATCTGAAGCAACCGAGGACTGATCACGATCACTGCTCTGTGGCTTGCTAGTACCTCCCTTCTTAAAGTTCCCTCCAACCTTCTTGAAGAATTTCTTGAACTTCCGGGTTATCACGATCATTTCTTCATCATCCAAATCTGAATCATCACTTTTCATAGCCTTTAGAGTAAGCCCTTGGTCTTTCTTTGTTTCTTCCTTCACCTGGAAGCTTTTCCTCAATTTGTATGTCTAAAGGTTCCCAATGAGCTCATCCAAAGAGATCACATTCATCTTCTTTGCTACCTGGATGGCTGTAACTTTCATTTCCCATGATTGGGGAAAAACCTGTAAGATCCTCCTTACCAATTCTTTGGTGGTAAAGGATTTTCCCAACAATTTCAGCTCATTGGTGATCTAGGTAAAATGAGTGTACATATCCATCACCGTCTCTTTGTCACTCATTTCGAACAACTTGTATTTTCTCATTAACAAATCGATCCTGGACTGTTTGACGTGGTTGGTTCCTTCATGAGCCAGGCAAAGGGCATTCCATATCTCCTCCACGGACTCACATTCTGAGATACGAGTGTACTCGTCTGGTCCAAGACCAAAGTACAGCAGCTTCTTGGCCCTAGCATTTTTCTCAATCTTTTTGAAGTCATCTGAGTCGAACTCATTTGGCTTCTTAGGCGCGGTCTTGCTATCTTCCGTGGTCTTCATTGGAATGCAAAGACCATTCTCAATGATCATCCATAGCTCATAGTCATCAGCCTAAATGTAATTCTCCATACGATTCTTCCACCAATTGTAATGTTGTCCATTAAAGTATGGTGGTCGAGTCACAGATTTACCCTCCAAAATTCCTTGTGGTGCACTCATCTGTTCAGGATCTCTCAAGGTGTTAACCTAGGTATGAGAACTCCACTTTGATACCACTTGTTGGATTTAATCACACAAGGACACAAGAGAGGGGTGAATTGTGTCTACTAACTTTTTCGATTGTTTCAGAACACTCGTGAAAACTGTTTCGAATGCGTGTTTGGAGTGAAGCAGAAACAAAGCTAATTGCGGAAATAATCAAGGAGACACAATGTTTTTACGTGGAAAACCACCTCTGGCCCAATTGAGGAGTAAAAACCATGACCTACCACTATAGGAATTCAGCAACACTTTCACTAGACGGGCCAAACACGCTACACACGTAACAATCACACACGTAAATTTGTCTACCCCGAGACCCTAGTTACAAACACCACGTCTAACGTCTCCCAAGACTTGGACAAACTCTTAGAGACACTACGTCCAATGTCTCCCAAGATTTGGACAAACTCTTATATCACTGATGGAAAAGAGAACAACACCTTACCTGAATGCTTCTAAGCAAGCTGAATGTAAGGCACAATGTGGAATCCCTATTATGCCAATATTGAATACTCGATTTAGCACTCTCTCTAAGGTTTTTCTCACAGAAAATTCTGACTCACAAAGACAATTTTTAACCCTTGAAAAACCATGAAAAACCTTAAAAAACACTGAGGGAAAAAGGCAACTTAAATAAAGGAATCTGTGTGAGTGGGAAAGAAGAACAATTATCCCATTAAGTGCTTGTGCCACAAGAATAGGAAGAAGTGAAAACCACTTCTTTGAATTGATCAACTCCAACAGTCAATCCCACACATTTCTCCACTATCTTAGCCACTCCCTAAAAAGCATGATTAATTACTTGGTAAACATTCTTCCCCAAAAAGTGGGATTAAATCTCTCAACATTATTTACAGAGGAAGAAACCATTTTAGACTCAACTGACATCAAGAAAATTAATCCCAATTATTTCCTAAAATTCGACAGTCAAAAATCATTTTAAAAACCTTGGAACTCGTTTTTATTTTTGGCCTCAAAACACTGCAGACCTGACTTCTCAGAACTGTTCGGAGGTAGTGTTCTGAGATACCTCAAAACCATTCAAAGCAAATGCTACGTCAATGACCTTCTAATTGGCATATTAACAACAATCTAAAAGAATAAAGCACATACAAAACCTAAGACTCTTGATATCAGTTGAACTCCTTGCATATGCATCGACTTTGATGCTCCAAGCTCATTCGAATTGCTCCAAGTATTTTTCGGATCCTGTCTTAACAAACAAGTCAAGCACAACATATTGACCAGTACATTTGGATTGTTTTCATCAAAACCTTACACATTAATTGGGTCAACATAAAATTTAGTTTTTTTTAATAAAAGTGTAACTTTTGGTTTCAATTAACCGAATCTCAAATGGCCGAACCGGACCTAAAACCGAAAAATCTTTTCTGTTCGGTTAACCAAATAGAATTTTTAAGAAAAATTAAACCGATTAACCGGTTTTGGTTTTTTTTTTCACTCCTACTTAATAGCCCATCACCACAAAAGTCATTAGTAACAGTACAAAATCAAGTTGCCTTGCTATGTAACCCCTTTCTCATCGACCTTTCACACTACAGGACCTAAAAAATCTTCTCTTTCCCCCTCTTAATGTCTATACAGTTTTGACATTTGGGAGAAGTGGGGTATCGATCCCCATACCTCTCACATGCAAAGCGAGCACTCTACCATCTGAGCTACATCCCCTTTGATGTTGATTGGCCACAATACGTTCTATCATTTATTGTTGAACTTTCTTTTTCAAACTTGGTGAGGTAAAGATAACTATTTTGTTCTTTCCATAAAAACAAGAAAAGTTTTATAGCTAGTTAAAATATATTGATAGTTAAATGCAACATCAGATGTAGAAATGATCGTGATAATTTATAAAATAACAAACCACTCTGTCACACAACTAGTTTGATCTGACCTTCAAACATTTATTACTTGTAAATGCCAAATCTACCATTTTCGTAAGCTTCGATCCTATTGTCTTGAGCTTATTTTGGCAAAATAAGTTCGATTCAAAATATGTGTAACAAATAAATTTAGAACAAGTTCACAAGTAAGTTAAGTTTAAAAGCCTTATTCTTTTCCACTTAATTCTTGCAAGAGTATGTTCAGTTTAGAATAAGTTAATAATCAGCAAATAAATCCTGAATAAGTATAGAAGTGTTAAGAACAAGTTCATATTATATACTTCATAAATAAGTTCAAAATAAACACATACATACTAAGTTCAGCCTAAAATAAAGCCAGTTACCCCCCCGCCGCCGGCCCTCAAGTCTCATAATCCTTCTGGTCACTCCCGCACCTCCTTACATATTTGTTGTTGCTTTAACCTTTTGGCCTTTACACTCAGGTTCACCCTTTATATTTTCTGAAAGATTCTCTTACTTTAATCTTTAGTTCTCGTTTCTTCCACACATAAACACTTCTTGATTCTTTTGTTTCAGCTTCTGAACCCATCCTCTCCTCAAGAGATTTTGTATTCTACCCTCATTGATGTAAAGAATTATTTTAAACTTCTTTGGATTGTTCCTGGCCTTTTGGTGTCTTGTTCTCTCAACTGCACGCACTACAAAAAAAGAAGGTTTCACCAACAGATGTCTAGTGACATAAAATAACTTCTGTTGGTAAAAATAAGTATTAGCAACAGATTATAATTTTTGTGGATTGGGCACGCCATAACAATCCCCATATTCCCAACAGATAACAACTAATGTGTTGGTGTTATTAATATATTACCAACAGTTTAATATGCTGCTGGTATTATAATTTTATTACCAACATTAGCAGCCTAAAAATAAATAGTATTGGTATTATTTACCCAAATATGTGCAGCAAAATATGACTTTTTGTTGGTAGAACACTTCAAAAACTTTTTAAAAAAAACAAAATTACAACTCCCAAAATTAAACACAAACCCCGACTCGCGATCGGCCCCTTCTTCTTCATTCTTCGTTGTTGGTTCTTCTTCCTCCTTCATCTCCTTTGCCATTCTTCCTCTTCGCGGCTCACCTTCATCATCTCCTTCGCCGTTCTTCTTCTTTTGCCCAGCAAGTACATGAATGCTTCATCCCCTTTCGTTGTTGGTTGCCATTGTTGCTGCTAATTTTGGAGGCTCTCGATTGTCGCAAGTAACTTGCTTGTGTTGCCATTGTTGTTCAATCTAGTTTCACAATCTACCCTAGTCTTCTAATTTCCACTTGATTTTTCTTTTATTGCCCTTTTCTAGCGTCAGTAGCCGAGAATTTAATTTGGGGGTCGGGATTTGACAGACACGCAAGTGGAAGAACACCCTAGGGTTCTGCTCTATTTACATCCTCACCATCAGGAGAACGGTAAGTTGCTGTTAGTCCTTTGATTTTGATTTTTATTTGTTTAGGGTTAGGGTAAATTTGATTATGTAAATTCCCCTGTACGTGTGTGTTTATCTGATTTAGGGTTTACATATCTGATTGTGACTGTTGCTGCTAGGTAGTCCTTTGATTTTGATTGTTATTTGTTTAAGGTTCTGCTCTGTTTACATATCTAATTGTGATTATCCGTAATTGTGTTTGTTTCCAATTGATGCTTCTAGTTGTTTGGTTGTCTGACCTGGTAGAGCAACACTTGTTCCAGAAACAAAGAGAGAAGGAAAATAAGAGCAATAGGTAGCTGGCTCTCCTTAGGCTTAACTTCAGTAGGTAAGAAACCACAAGGCAATATCTTTCAGCTTTAGTGTTTCGGTTTATATAGATAGCATGGTGGGGATAGGGAAAACTAAAGTTTAGTTAAAATTCAGGTATTTAAGACACATATCAGTCAGTTTAATTTATAAAGTTTTTGAGAACTGTTATCCGAAATTTAGATTTTAATTTGGTATATATTTAACTTTGGAACTCATTTACACACCCAAAAAGAAATCTTTAAATCAACATAACTTGATTTAAGTGATTTGGTATTTATTTTCTTATCTTCCTAATTTTAGTCCTATAAGTAAATAAAAAAACATAATGAAAAGTTATCCTTCTTTATGAACTGTGAATAATACAATTTAGGCACTGAAAATCCAAATACCCCCCCCCCCCAAAAACAGAAAAAAAAACTTTGGCCTGACCCCTCAAAAATATTGAAAAAAGAAAACGTTGGGACTTAGGCGGCTGGGAATTGGTTACAGTGAACATGGCCAAAGGATGGTCTGAAATTTGTCCCTGTATCAATCACACAATATATAATATATGGATACTCTCATTTTTTTTTAATTCTCTTTTGTTGCCAAATGATATTAATATAAAGCAAAAGATGCATTGGAAAAGGCTAGCACTAGAGTAATAGACTACTTTGTAATTCTTAGTTTATGTTACATATGAGCAATTATGTTAGATAAATAAAGGCATATATAATCATTTGCAAATATAAATATCAGTAGGGACGTCTCGTTATGGATGTGTTTACGGACAAGAGTTGGGCTAGGTTGAGAAGAATGAGTAGTGAATATAAGGAATGTCTAGATGCATTCCTTGATCAAGCATTTGCAACTTCGTCCATTGATAATAAAGTTGCATGCCCATGTGCACTTTGTGGCAACCATTTTTATCATGAGAGAGAAACAGTGAGAGGTCATCTTCTCATGAAAGTTATGGATGGTGATTATCAAAAAGGTATTTGGGTTTTGCATGGGGAGCACAACTTAACCGATTATGATAGTGATAACGATGTTGTAAATAATGAATTTATTTATGAAAATCATTGGTCAGTTGAACATGATATGCATGCCATGATTGATGAGGTTTTTGAACGTCATGAGCCTGGTAATAGTTCATCAGGCCCAAATGAAGATGCAAAGGCATTTCTTAAGTTAATTGAAGATGCAGGGCAACCCCTCTATCCTGTTTGTGAGGAGTTCAGTAAACTCTCATTTATTGTGGAAATGTATAATCTTAAATGTTTATATGGGGTGAGTGATAGAGCATTTGATGCCTTTGTAAAACTCTTGAAAAGAGCTCTTTCTAGAGATTCAACATTGCCAGATTCCTTTAAAAAGATGCAAAGAATCATTAAGCAATTTGATCTTGGCTATGAGAAGATTGATGCATGTGCCAATGATGGTGTTTTGTTCTGGAAGGCCAAAGCTAAACTTTCTAGATGTTCTGAGTGTGGTGATTCTAGATATAAAACAACAGAGGATGGGAAAGTGATCAAATTAGCTTCTGGTAAACGGGTTCCGGTGAAGATTTTGCGTTACTTTCCTTTGATACCTAGGCTTAAAAGGCTCTATATGTCATCTAAGACATCTTCACTAATGAGATGGCATGCAGAGGATCGTATAGTGATGAACCTCTATTTGTCCCATTTTTAGCCCCTATTTGACTCATTTTCTCATGTGTTTTCAGGTTCGATCGTGCCAAGGAAGAGTCAAATCGACCTCCTTTAGCGCACTTTTAACTCATATAACATCTTTCGATATTTTTAGGAACTCTATTGAAGAAACGAAAAGATGAACAACGTTTAGCAGAAAGGAGTGCCAAGACGGCGAGAAAAGCGTCGCGTAGAGTTCCACGGATCAAGCACAGACATCCCGAGGCAAAAAAGCCAGACCGCACCACGCGAGCACGGCACAAAGGCCGGCTAGCCAAGTGGCACGGCCTGGCCACGTAGCGACACCGCGCCACGTGTGCGGTGTTCGGGTGATTTTGGCAGTGTTTTGGCACGGTGGGCCCGTGTCTCGAGGCACGACCGTGCCACCCCCGTTCCGCGTCGCAACTTAAATCTTCCTTCAAAGCTGTTTTAGGGGATATTCAGTCTCCATTCAGTTTTCTTTCCACAGACGTTTTCTTAGGCGATTTTTAGGTTTCACTAGATAGTTTTATTTTCCATACTTTTGAATTCGCTATTGGATTGAAGTTCGTTCTACTGTTAATTCATGCGATTAATTCAAGGTTCTTAATTCTCTCTCTACTCTTGTTCTTGATTATTTTGAGGTTTGCAATGGTGATAGAATTGAATGTCATGGTTGTTGTTAGAAACATGATTGTAGGCTAAATCCTTCAACTTAGGTTGGGATTGACGCCGAATATGTTTAGTTGAATCTTGTACTGGCCAAATCCCTGCTCCCCCTTTGTTTTGTGATTATGAATTCTACCATGCACGCCACATGCTCGATGAAATGCTCGAAAGAACATTCACCCTTTTTATTGGGGTTTAGGGGAGCGTTGAGAAACGAAACCTTTACCTAGTGCGCCTTAGTAGACAATTAGGGTTTTAACATGAAAATAGTTAAGATTCTAATTGGGATTTGAGATTGTGAATCTTGTAATCCTTCGACTTTTAGTCCCATGAAAATAGGAGACTATGATTCTAGGATTAGTCTTCGACCCTTGAGAGAGGGAGGAGATGGGCTTAATTGACAATCTATCCATTCATGATGCATGCCTGGGAGATGTTTGGTAGGGCTAGTAATTGATTCGCTAGCATAGTCATGTTGTTAATTTCAACCTGAGTGCTTCCTATTCTACTGTTTATTCCATCTTTTAGTCGTTATCGTTTCCTTTAGTTTAATTCCAAAAACCCAATTGTGATTGTCTAGCTTGAGTGGTCTAATTAGTTCTCGTAATTAGAATCAAGTTCCCTGTAGAATACGACCCGTACTTGTCGTGTGCTAGCTACAGCTACACCATGCACTTGCGGTATATTTATAATTCAACATATAGTAGATGGGAAATTGAGACATCCAGCAGATGCTAAAGCTTGGAAAGATTTTGATAACAAATACGTAGGATTCGCTATTGATCCACGGAATGTCAAGCTTTGCTTGACAACTGATGGCTTTAATCCATTTTGTAATATGAGCACCCAATATAGTATATGGCCAATTGTGCTAATGACTTATAACTTGCCTCCATGGTTGTGCATGAAGCAAGCGTATTCGTTTCTTACATTGCTCATTTTGGTCCAAAGGCACCTGGAATTGATATTGATGTGTATTTAGAACCTTTGGTTGATGAACTGATTCAACTATGGGATCCAAGTGTAGAAACGTATGACATATCAAATGATGAGACCTTCTTTTTACGTGGAGCCTTAGTTTTTACCATTACTGATTTTCCCGGATATAGTAACGTGTCAGGTTGGAAAACTAAAGGGAAGTTTGCATGCCTATATTGCAATATTGATACATGCCCCCTTTATTTGAAGAGGAGTAGGAAAATGTGCTATATGGGTCATCATTGCTTCTTGCCTTGACATCATAAATTTCGTCGTAGCAAGAAGGCCTTTATTGGAGAGACAGAGAAGAGGCCTCCTCCTGAATTACGATCCAGATCTGATTTGGTAAGTCAAATGGAAGGACTTGATGTTACTCTAGGGAAACATCCTAATATCATTCGAAAAAATAAAAGTAGGTTGGGTGATAAAGTGATGCCTTGGAAAAAGAAGAGTATTTTTTTCCAACTCCCATATTGGGAACATCTACTCGTACGTCACAACTGAGATGTTATGCATGTGGAGAAGAATGTCTCGGAGAACATATTGGGTACACTTTTAGGCATTGAGGGGAAGACAAAGGACACTTTGCAATCACGTCTTGATTTGAAGGATTTGAATATAAGGCATAATCTTCATCCTGTAGAACAAGGTAATAAGACATATATTCTTCCAACATGCTTCACATTATCTAAAAAAGAAAATGAGGAATTCATTAGTGTACTGGCTTCTGTGAAAGTACCCGATGGTTATGCAGCAAATATTAAAAGGCACATTGTTGATGGTAAAATATATGGGTTAAAAAGCCATGATTGCCATGTTATAATGCAACAATTTTTGCCACTAGTAGTGAGGAAAATGCAAAACAAGAATTTGGGTACTACCATGATTGAGTTGAGCAACTTCTTTAGAGAACTTTGTTCTAAAGTTGTATCACCTCAAGACTTTGAGTGCTTGCAAGACCGTGTCACTGTTACACTATGTCGATTAGAGAGCATTTTCTCACCTTCCCTTTTCGACATAATGGTGCATCTAATTATTCATCTACCATATGAAGCAAAAGGGACTGGACCTGTTATTTATCATTGGATGTATCCCACGGAAAGGTATGCAGCCAACCTTATTTGTACTTCAGTCTTTCTAAGAATTAAGAAACATAATAGTCATGCTATGTGATTTTATGATTTCCATAGGGATTTAAGAACGTATAAATGATGTGTTTGCAACAAAAATCATCCAGAGGGATGCATTACTGAAGGTTATATAGCAAATGAATGTTTAACTTTCTGCACAAGATACTTGCACGGTGTTGAAACGAGGGAGAATAGGTCCTCAAGGAATAACAATGACAATGAAGGAGAACACAAAGGACTTTCTATTTTCTCTCTTAAATGTCATGCATCATCTAAAAAGAAAGACATTCAAGCTGATTATTCTATAAATCGAACAAGCACATAGTTTTGTGTTGTTTCATTGTGATGAAGTTCAAGTTTATGCACAGTAAGTAAGCATTGCATTTCTCTGCTATTATTATAAAACTTTGTCAAATGCATTTCACTAGTTTTTCTTTTGGTGTAAATTCAGAGAGCATTTTGAGATTGTTAGTATTGAATGTGAAACTATGAATGGAAACGCTTTTGAGATTCATAAAGCAACATTTCCAAAGTGGTTTGAGAAAAATGTATGTTTTTAAAAATGTAATACACTCATTTATGCAAAGTTTACTCACATTATTAGTCTAACACATTATGTAAATTATCAGGTTTCTAGGAATCTTCCTACCAACTTCTACGTGGCTGATGATTTAAAAATTTTGAGTAGTTTTCCAAACCAGTGGATGAAGACAATGTCTAGGATCACCTGTAATGGGTATAAATGTCGAGTAAAGCACATTGATCAAAAATGTGAGACTCAAAATTCTGGTGTTATGGTGAATTTAGTTACAGATGAAGGGGATAATATAGCTTATTATGGCATTTTGACTTAAATAATTGAATTGATATATCCCGAAGGACGAAGTGTGATCTTGTTCGAATGTGATTGGGTTGATCCAGTTAGAGGCATCAAACAGGATGAATATGGATTCACTCTTGTTAATCTAAAATCACATTGGAGGACAAACGAACCTTATGTCCTTTCCTCACAAGCAGTACAAGTGTTTTATGTACCAGAATCGAAGGAGAAAAATTGGCATGTGGTGATTGCTACTAAGCCAAGAGATTTATTCGAAATAGAAGATGTCATGCCAGAAGCAGGCCTCTTACAAGCAAGCAATTCATCTATAGTGTATGAAGATGGATTTAATGATGTTAGAGAAGATATAGTGGGAGTTACATTAGATGTTCCGTTTGCAGACTCGGCTAAAGCGAACGATGCAAACGATGTTGCAAATTATACTAGTAGTTAAAGTGGTGAAGAAGATGCAACACTATATGATTTTCATTCTGATTAAGATTACGATGGTTGAAAATTGAGAACTTTGCTTGTCATGAATTTAGGATTTCTTTTGCTTATCAATTTCGTAATTGTTGATTAAAATTTTGCTGAAATGCCTATCCTGTCAGCTATTGTATCATTTTCATTCTTTTCGACAATCCCATAAAAAGAGAACAGGAAAGTGCCATTTAGTATTGTGTTTTTTCGGTGAACCAGTAATTCAATGTTCTTTATACTGAGGTTTTTGCTACTTTGCAGTGCAAAAACTAGGAGCTGTGAGGCAAGAGCTTGCCAAGTTGAAGAAACAGGCTGCTTAAGTGGTTTTGTAAGAGTGGTGATTTTCTGTGTTGGGTTGTTGAAAGGTCAGTGCTTAGTTAATTTAGATGTATTCCAGTACGAGTGGATGAATGTTTGTTTGGTCAGGTCAAATATGGTTGGATGGAGTTTTTGTAGGTTGAAATAAATTTTGACTAAAATAAACGTTTGTTTGGTCAGCTCATTAGATGGTTCTAACTTTCTGTTTTGGGGAGGGTTTGTTATTAAGGCTGTGAAAATCAAGTTCTGTTTTGGGAAGGGTTTGTTTGACTAAAATTGGTGATATCACCTATTTGGTAAAATTACTTATGAAACATCAGGTAATACTTTCTGCCTCATGCCAATGACTTGAGTTGGAGTATATCAATTTCTTCCTCTATTGCCTGTTCTCCCTTATAAATCTCCCTTAAATTCATCAACAATGCCTACGATTTGTCTCTCTATCTGTGTTGAACCATTTGGATCTGAATTAATAAGCGGGTTGTGATTATGCTTAATTCATAAGCTTTTAAGAATAGGGAAAGACTTGTTGGTGAGTATGCTTAATTTTGTCCCTTCCTCTCCCTCCAATTTCCCATAAGAGGTATTGTATGAGTTGAGTGATTCCCTACTGTCTTTGTTACAAGTGTTTAGAGTAGTCAAAGAGCCATAAAAGAAGAAGGGGCCTCTTTGTTTGGTTGAGAATTAAAGATGGGTGTCATACCTTGTTAGGTATGATTGACATGTTACTAAAGATCATTATAAATCTATCCCAAATTGATTTAGATTTAGAATAATTTATTGATGTTGAGTTTCTGTTTTCACACCATGCGCATGTATTTTGGTGTATGGTTGATCTTATAATATTTCACCTTCCGTAAATGCAATTTACCAGACCTTGGGTGATATTTGCACTTTATCACTTTACACTGTAGCTTCCCTTGGGTGAGAGATTGGTCTAGAAAGCATGTTTGGACCATGTGGATGTGCCTGTGGCTATGATAGTATAATATAATTCGAGTTAGCAAATTTGGGCTGAAATTCCTTGTCTCGATTCAATACTAGGTTGGTGTTGTAAGTTGCAGCAACCAAAGCACTAGGTGTAAAATTGTGAGTAGGCCGAGCATTGGGGCAGAAATTGCCAACACTAGGTGAAATGCCATGGTTGTTCATTTGTTGAACCGTTTGGATGTGAATTAATAAGCGGGTTGTGAATTGGCTTTTTTTTTTGTTGCCCAAGTTAATGTTGAAGTATTACTGTAGGCTTTACAAAGTCAACTAAGATTTGGGTTCGTGCCTTGTGAATAGTGGGATGTCGCTCACAACTAGCTTCATAATCTTCGTGCTTACCCTGAATATTGCTTGTATCTTGCTATCTGTATTGCTTGGTGGATTTTGAATTCCTTATTCAAGTTTTGAGTTGTATCAATTTCATAGGGTATATCAGATACCGTTCTCACTTCAATTGAAGACGATGATGTTGATGGTGATCAGAATGCAAATGTTATTACTCCAGAAGATGAAGATGACGATAGTCAAGAAAACGAAGATAGCAAAGAACATTATGAATAAAATGTAGATTGAGTCTCAATTTCTTAGTTGACTTTGTTTTTACCAAATATTCTGCCAGGGACTAAATACATGTTCTTGCTTTGGTGCTTTGAACATTATGCAAACATACATGTTTTAAGTGACATGTGTACATTTTTAATGATAAACTTCCAATAAATTTAAGGCTCAGCCGAATTTTTTTTTTTGTCGTAGCAGGTGTATCATGTTATATTATTTTACAGACAAGTTTACCTACATGTTTACTTTTTATAGCAACTCTATTTGGTATCCAACCAAAAAAATATATTGGGTACACATATAACTTGATTTTTACCAACAAGTACATTTGCTGATTGTGAAAATGACATCAATATCATTACCAATAGACTATTTTGTTGGATAATATTGATTGAAGGTGGAGGGAAAACCATTACCAACAGATATTTTATGTGGGAACAACTTATTTGGCTAGAGAAAAAAATAACACCGACATCTTTTTGTGTTGGTAAAAGTAGGTTATTAGCATCAGATCTTAAGTGTTGGTATAAGCTGAATAATGCTAACATACCGTTTCTATTGGTGTTTGTGCGCAATTGCAACAGATCGTGTTATCTTTTGGTAAAATCTTTACCATCAGGGTTTTCACCAACAGTTTAGTGACAGTTTTTTATCTATTGGTATTGTGTTTTACCAACAGAAAAAGAACATATACCAAATGAAATACCTTGTTGGTGAAAACTACTTTGTTTGTAGTGACGGCCTTTCATAAGCCCAAATCCAACAAAATCAAATTTTTCTGTTTAAGTTTTCATTGAATAATAAGTCTCTACCTCTCATCCTGTTTAGGTAGAGATTGGGGTTCGCTTTCTCCATTATCAAAATTTTTTTTTCATGGGGGCTTGCAATGTTAAGAGAACCAATTCAAAGGTCGAACTGATTGGAGGTGTGGGTCAATTAGTCGAACCATTTCAACCAAGGTTAGATGAATTGACTCGGTTTTGCATTTAAACTGGATTAAATTGACATAGTATGTCGATACTATAATTTCATGTAGAATCGATCTAACACCACTTGAATTGATCCAACATTATCCTTTTTATTTCCTGAAAATAAACCATAAAAATATAGATTAAATTAGAAGAATTGGAGATGCGAGCTATCGATCCCCGTTCTTCTCACATGCTAAGCCAATACAATCTAGCAGTTGTAGTTGATCTTTCTTATTCAGAATTGCTGACATAAATATAAGAGTTTTATTCTTTCCAAAAAACAAAAGTTTTATAGCTAGTTCAAACATATTGATAGTTGAATGTAACATCAGAGGTAGAACTAATCGAGATAAATTATTAAATAACAAACCACTCTATCATACAACAAGTTTGGTCAAACCTTCAAATATTTATTAATTCTAAGCACCAAATCTATCATTTTGGTAAGCTTCGATGCTATTCTCTTGAGCTTATTTGGCTTAGAATAAGCTCGATTCAAACTATGTTGAACAAATAAATTTAGAATAAGTTTATGAGTAAGTTCTGTTTAAATGCCTTATTCTTTTCAACATAATTCTTGCAAGGGTATATTCAGTTTAAAATAAGTTTATAAAAAGCAAATAAATCCTAAATAAGTTTAGAAATTTTAACAAGAAGTTCATAATATATATTTCATCAAAATAAGCTCACATATACTAAGTTCAGCCCAAAATAAAGTCATTTTGAAAAAAAAGCTAAAATCTCATTATTCTACTAGCCACGCTTTTGTAACTGTATGTTACGCACCTCCTGAGGTATCTTCGGTTCCTTTAACCATCGGGCTTTTGCATTTAGGCTTAACCTTTGTATTTTTGAAAGATTCTCTTGCTTTGATGTTTGGTTCTCGTGTCTTCCACGCATAAACACTTCTTGATTCTTTTGTTTCAGCTTCTAAACCCTTCTTCTCCTAAAAGGATTTTTTATTCTTCCCTCATTGATACAAATAACTATTTTAACCTTCTATAGATCGTTCCTAACCTTTTGGTATCTTGTTCTCTAAGTTGGTTGGTCTTTGAACAGCCAAAATCTAACAAATTGAAAATTTTCTATCGAAGTTTTCAATGAACACTAAAAATTCTCTACCTCTCATCCTGTTTAGGGAGAGATTGGGATTCGCTTTCTACATTATCAAGCTTTTGCATGGGGGGTTGCAATGTTGAGAGAAACGACACGGAGTTAGATCCGGTGGGAGGTGTGGGTCAATTGATAAATCAGTCCGGCCGTTTGGACATACATTAAAGCAGTTGACCAGGTTTGCATTTAAACCAGATTAAATTGGTATGAATCGGCAGAGACTGTTACGCATTAATAAATTCTCAAATAAAAAAGAAAAATATTCCAATTTTAATTGCAATTCATATATGTATTTGTAGAGGGCCAAATTAAAACAACAGGCCCACGCCACCAAATATGAAATAAATAATAACACCAAAAATACAAAAGTAAAACACACAAAAAAGCTAATGGTTAATCCCGATAATTTTTAACAAGGCTTGACTATAGGCGTGATCGAAACCGGTTAACCGGAAATTCGGTTAACCGAAAAGTTGGTTAACAAATATTGTGAACCGAAAACCGAACCGAAACTTTCGGTTAACCGAATTTTTCGGTTCAATAGAAACGTGAACTGTAACCAAACCGAAAAACCCAGTTAACTGGATTTTTGGTTTCGTTAACTGGATTTTCGGTTCGGTTACCCGTTGACCATTAATTTAAATTGTTAATTTTCAATTTTCACTCCTTTATTTAATTAATTTAACTATTTAAGACACCAAATATTAGTTCACACATTATTGCATGTTTAGTCTTATCTTTAATAATTATAAAATCTACACTTGACCAACATAAAATTTAGTTTTCTTTTTTAATAAAAGTGTAAGTTTTGGTTTCGGTAAACCTTGCGGTTAACCGAATCTCAAATGGCCGAACCGAACCTTAAACCGAAAAATCTTTTAAGTTTGGTTAAACAAACCGAATTTTTAAGAAAAATCAAACCGGTTAACCGGTTTTTCGGTTTCGATATTTTTTGCTCACCCCTACTCAACAGAAGGGGTGCGCAAAACCGGTTAACCGAAGTTTCAGTTAACCAAAAAACGGTTAACTGGTTTTTCGGTTCAAAAAATTCCGAACCGTAACTGAACCGAAAATCTTCGTTAACCATTTTTCGGTTAACTGAAAATTTTGGTTCGCCCAAAACCCGAACCGAAAATGTCGGTTAATCGGTTCATTTTTTATCACTAAAATTTTTTTATAAAAATTAGTTTTTATTACCATTCATAAATAATAAAAAAAAAGTGCACTTTGTTACCTAAATTTTTTTATTTTCTATGTATAAAGTTTTTGGAAAAAAAAATTAATTTCAGTTCGGTTAATCGCCAGTTAACTGAATTTTCAAATCGTCTGAACCGTAACCGAACTAGAAAACAAAATCTTTTTTAATTTCGGTTAACCGAACCGATTTTTTTTAAAAAAATTGTACGGTTAATCGAGATAAATTATTAAATAACAAACTACTTTATCATACAACTAGTTTGGTCAGACCTTCAAATATTTATTAGTTGTACGGGCCAAATCTATCATTTTGGTAGGCTTCGATCCTATTCTCTTGATCTTATTTTGCGTAGAATAAGCTCAACTCAAAATATGTTGGACAAATAAACTTAGAATAAGTTCATAAATAAGTTCTGTTTAAAAGCCTTATTCTTTTCAACTTAATTCTTGCAAGAGTATGTTTAGTTTAGAATAAGTTTATAATCAACAAATAAATCCTGAATAAGTCTAGAAATTTTAACGAGTTCATGATATATGTTTCATAAATAAGCTCAAAATAAGCTCATATATGCTAAGTTCAGTCCAAAATAAAGTCATTTTTTTTTTAAAAAAAAGCTAAAATCTCATTATTCTACTAGCCACGCTCTCGGAAATTTATGTTATACAACTCACACAGCTCCTGAGGTATCTTTGGTTCCTTTAACCATCGGGCTTTTGCTCTCAGGCTTAACCTTTGTATTTTGAAAGATTCTCTTCCTTTGATCTTTGGCTCTCGTTTCTTCCATACATAAACACTTCTTGATTCTTTTGTTTCAACTTCTAAACCCTTCTTCTCGTGAAAGGATTTTGTATTCTTCCCTCATTGATACAAAGAACTATTTTAACCTTCTATAGATCATTCCTAGCCTTTTGGTATCTGGTTCTCTTAGCTACTTGGTCTTTCTAGAGCCAAAATCTAACAAATTCAAATTTTTCTATCGAAGTTTACAATGAACACTGAAAATTATCTACCTCTGATCCTGTTTAGAGAGAGATTGGGGTTCGCTTTCTACATTATCAAACTTTTTTATGGAGGCTCGCAATGTTAAGAGAACTGCCACGGTGTTAGATCTAGTGGGAGGTGTGGGTCAATGGATTAATCAGTCCAGCTGTTTGGACATAGGTTAGAGCAGTTGACCGGGTTTGCATTTAAAACAAATTAAATTGCTATGAATCGATAGAGACTATTACGCATTAACAAATTGCCAAATAAAAAAGAAAAATATTCCCATTTTAATCACAATTCATATATGTTTTCGTAGAGGCCCGAATTAAAACACAAAGCCCACAGAACCAAAAATGAAATAAACAATAATACCAAAAATATAAAAGAAAAAACACACACAAAAGCCAGTGGCCAACCCAAAAATTTTAAGCATGGCTCAATAGCCCATCACCATAAAACTCATTAGCAAAAGTACAAAATCAAGTTGCCCTGCTATGTAACCCCTTTCTCATCGACCTTTCAATCTGCATGACCTAAAAAATCTTCTCTTTCCCCCTCTTAATGTCTACCGTTTTGTCATTAGAGATGCAATGTATTGATCCCCATGCCTCTCAGATGCAAAGCGAGCGCTCTACCATCTAAGCTACATCCCCTTTGATGTTGATTGGCCACAATATGTTCTATCGTTTGTTGTTGATCCTTTTTACTTAGAATTGTTGAGGTAAAGATAAGCGTTTTATTCTTTCCAAAAAAAAAGAGAAGTTGTATAGCTAGTTAAAAGATTTTGATAGTTAAATGTAACATTAGATGTAGAACTAATCGAGATAATTTATAAAATAACAAACCACTCTATCATACAACTAGTTTGATATGTCCCTTAAATATTTATTACTTGTAAGTGCCAAATCCACGGTTTTGGTAAGCTTTGACCCTATTGTCCTGAGCTTATTTTGCGCAGAATAAGTTCAATTCAAAATATGCTGAACAAATAAATTTCGAACAAGTTCAGAAGTAAGTTCAGTTTAAAAGGCTTATTCTTTTCAACCTAATTCTTGCAAGAGTATGTTCAGTTCAGGATAACTTACAATCAGCAAATAAATCTAGAATAAGTGTAGGAATTTTAATAACAAGTTCATATTATATACTTCATTAATAAGCTCAAAATAAGCACATATATACTAAGTTCAGCCC
The DNA here is from genome assembly GCA_017589665.1 of Selenicereus undatus. Taxonomy (NCBI): domain Eukaryota; kingdom Viridiplantae; phylum Streptophyta; class Magnoliopsida; order Caryophyllales; family Cactaceae; genus Selenicereus; species Selenicereus undatus. The sequence goes on along the minus strand of JACYFF010010365.1, from coordinate 103,151,036 downwards.
AAAATAAAGTCCGTTAAAAGAAAAACCCCTCAAATCTCATAATCCTTCTGGTCACTCTCTCGTAAATGTTTGTTACCTAACTCCCACACCTCCTTAGGTATCTTTTGTTCCTTTAACCTTTTAGCCTTTACACTCAGGTTTACCCTTTGTATTTTCTGAAAGATTCTCTTACTTTGATCTTTCGTTCTCATTTCTTCCACATATAAACACTGCTTGATTCTTGTGTTTTAGCTTCTACACCCATCTTCTTCTTAAGGGATTTTGTATTCCACCCTCATTAATGCAAAAAATTATTTTAAAATTCTTTGGATTATTCTGGCCTTATGGTATCTTGTTCTCGCAGCTGCATGGTCTTTCGTGAGCCAAAATCGAACCAAGTCAAATTTTTCTGCCAAAGTTTTCATTGAACAGAAAAAACTCTCTACATCTCATCCTGTTTAGGTAGAGATTGGGGTTCATTTTCTCCATTATCAATTGTTTTTTCATGGGGGGTTGCAATGTTAAGATAACCGATGTGAAGGTCAATCTGGTTAGATGCGTGGGTCAATCAGTCGGACCGTTGGACATAGGTTAGAGCAATTGACTGGGTTTGCATTTAAACCAAATTAAATTAGCATGACTAAGCAAAGATTATTAGAGATCAACAAATTCCCAAATAAAAAAGAAAAATATTACATTTTTAATTGCTATTCACATATATATTTGTAGAGGTTCAAATTAAAACACAAGACCCGCACCACCGAAAATGAAATAAAAATACCAATGAAAAACACACACAAAAGCTCGTGGTCAATCCCTAGAATTTCCAGCATCGCTCAACAGCCCATCTCCACAAAAGTCATTAGTAAAACTAGAGACCCTAGTTGCCCTACTATCTAACCCCTTTCTCTTCAATCTTTCAAGCCACGGGACCAGAAAATCTTCTCTTCCCCCTCTCAGTGTATACCTTTTTGTCATTTCAAAGAAAGGATGAAAAACTGTTTTTCTAAATATAATGCCATGTTTATAGAGATTAATTAATTGGCATCATATGTAGATACTATAATTTCATGTAAAATCGATCTAACACCACTCGAACTGATCCAACATTATCCTTTTTATTTCCTAAAAATAAACCATAAGAAATATAGATTAAATGAGAAGAAGAGTTTTCAACGCATTGGGCCAGCATATAGTCAATGTCATGCACATAATAATAAAGTCAATATGCCATGCAAAAGTGAGCCCTTTAAAAATCAACAAGAAGTGAAGATGCGACGTATCAATCCACGTACCTCTCGCATGCTAAGCAAGCACTCTACCAACTGAGCTACATCCCCTTTGATGTTAATTGGCCACAATAAGTTCTCGCAGCTGCAATTGATCTTTTTTATTCAAAATTACTGAGGTAAAGATCAGATTTTTATTCTTTCGAAACAAAAAAAAAGTTTTATAGCTAGTTCAAAGATATTGATGGTTGAATATAACATCAAACGTAGAATTGATCGAGATAAATTATTAAATAACAAACCACTTCATCATACAACTAGTTTGGTTAGAACTTCAAATATTTATTGGTTGTAAGCGCCAAATCTATCAATTTGGTAAGCTTTGATCCTATTCTCCTAAGATTATTTTTCCTAGAATAAGCTCGATTCAAAATATGTTGAACAAGTAAAGTTAGAATATGTTCGCAAGTAAGTTCTGTTCAAAAGCCTTATTCTTTTCAGCTTAATTCTTGCAAGAGTATGTTAGGTTTAGAATAAGTTTATAATCAGCAAATAAATCCTAAATAAGTTTAGAAATTTCAACAACAAGTTCATAATATATATTTCGTAAATAAGTTCAAAAAAAGCTCATATATACTATGTTCAGCCCAAAATAAAGTTAGTTTAAAAAAAGCTAAGATCTCGTTATTCTACTAGCCACGCTCTCGTAAATGTATGTTACCTAACTCCCACAACTCCTGAGGTATCTTTGGTTCCTTTAACCATCGGGCTTTTGCACTCAGGCTTAACCTTTATATTTTTGAAAGATTCCCTTACTTTGATCTTTGATTCTCATTTCTTCCATACATAAACACTTCTTGATTCTTTTGTTTCAGCTTCTGAACCCTTCTTCTCCAAAAAGGATTTTGTATTCTTCCCTCATTTATACAAAGAATTATATTAACCTTATATAGATCGTTCCTGGCCTTTTGATATCTTGTTCTCTCAACTGTTTTGTCTTTCCAGAGCCAAAATCTAACAAATTCAAATTTTCTATCGAAGCTTACATTGAGGACTAAAAATTCTCTACCACTCATCATGTTTAGAGAGAGATTGGGGTTCGCTTTCTAAATGATCAAACATTTTCATCGACGGCCGCGTTGTTAAGAGAAACGACACGGAGTTAGATCCAGTGTGAGGTGTGGGCCAATGGATTAATCAGTCCGGCTGTTTGGACATAGGTTAGAGTAGTTGACCAGGTTTGCATTTAAACCGAATTAACTTGGTATGAATCAGCATAGACTATTACGCATTAACAAATTATCAAATATGAAAGACAAATATTCCCATTTTAATTGCAATTTATATATGCATTTGTAGAGGCCCAAATTAAACACAAGGCCCATGCCACCAAAAATGAAATAAATACTAACACCAAAAATACAAAAGAAGAAACACACACAAAAGCTAGTGGTCAATCACGAGAATTTTTAGCATGGTCAAGAGCCCATCACCACAAAAGTCATTAGCAAAAGTACAAAATCAAGTTGCCTTTCCATGCAACCCCTTTCTCATCGACGGTTCACAATGCATGACCTAAAAAATCTTCTTTTCCCCGCTCTTAATGTCTACTATTTTGACATTTGGAGATGCGAGGTATCGATCCCCATACCTCAAATCTCATAATCCTTCTGGTCACTCTCTAGTAAATTTATCTTACCAAACTCCCACACCTCCTTAGGTATCTTCTATTGCTTTAACCTTTTGGCCTTTACACTCAGGTTTACCCTTTGTATTTTCTAAAAGATTCTCTTACATTGATCTTTGGTTCTCGTTTCTTCCACACATGAACACTTCTTGATTCTTTTGTTTTAGCTTCTAAACCCATCTTCTCCTTAAAGGATTTCATATTCCACCCTCGTTGATGCGAAGAATTATTTGAACCTTTTTTGGATTGTTCCTGGCCTTTTGGTATCTTGTTCTCTCAGCTGCATAGTCTTTCGTGAGCCAAAATCTAACAAAATCAAATTTTTCTATCGATCTTTTGGTTGAACAGTAAAAACTCTCTACCGCTCATCCTGTTTAGGGAGAGATTGGGTTTGCTTTCTCCATTACCAAATTTTTTTTCATGGGGGGTTACAATGTTAAGAGAACCGACTCGGAGGTCGATCCAGTTGGAGGTGTGGCTCTATTAGTTGGACCGTTTGGACCTAGGTAAGACCAATAGACCCAGTTTGCATTTAAACTGGATTAAATTTGCATGACTTGGCGAGACTATTAGGCATCAACAAATTTCAAAATAAAAAAGAAAAATATTACATTTTTAATTGCTATTCATATATATATTTGTAGAGGTTCAGATTAAAACACAATGCCCGCACCACCAAAAATGAAATGAACAATTACACCAAAAACACAAAAGAAAAAACACACACGCAAGCTAGTGGTCAATCCTTAGAATTTTCAGCATGGCTCAACAGCCCATCTCAACAAAAATCATTAGTAAAAGTAGAGACCCTAGTTGCCTTGCTATATAACCCCTTTCTCTTCAACCTTTCACTCCACGGGACATAAAAATCTTCTCTTTCCTGTCTCAATGTTTATCATTTTGTCATTTTCAAGAAAGGATGAAAAACTATCCCCTTTGATGTTGATTGGCCACAATACGTTCTAGCAGTTGTAGTTGATCTTTCTTATTCAGAATTGTTGAGATAAAGGTAAGAGTTTTATTCTTTCCCAAAAAAAAAGGAAAAGTTTTATAGCTAGTTCAAAGATATTGATAGTTGAATGTAACATCAGAGGTAGAACCGATTGAGATAAATTATTAAATAACAAACTACTCTATCATACAACTAGTTTGGTCAGACCTTTAAATATTTATTAGTTGCAAGTGCCACATCTATCATTTTGGTATGCTTCAATCCTATTCTCTTGAGCTTATTTTGCATAGAATAACCTCGATTCAAAATATGTTGAACAAATAAATTTAGAATAAGTTCATAAGTAAGTTCTGTTTAAAAGCCTTATTCTTTTCAACTTAATTCTTAAAAGAGTATGTTCTGTTCAGATTATGTTTATAATAAGAAAATACATCCCAAATAAGTTTAGAAATTTTAACAAGAAGTTCACAATATATATTTCATAAATAAGTTCAGAATAAGTCCATATATACTAAGTTTAGCCCCAAATAAAGTTAGTTTAAAAAAAAAGTAAAAATCTCAATATTCTACTAGCCACGCTCTCGTAATTGTATGTTACACAACTCCCACACCTCCTGAGGTATCTTCGGTTCCTTTAACCATCAAACTTTAGCACTCAGGCTTAACCTTTGTATTTTTGAAAGATTCTCTTACTTTGATCTTTGGTTCTCGTTTCTTCTGTGCATAAATACTTCTTGATTATTTTGTTTCAAGTTGTGAACCCTTCATCTCCTGAAAAGATTTTGTATTCTTCTCTCATTGATACAAAAAATTATTTTAACCGTCTATAGATCGTTCCTGACCTTTTGGTATCTTGTTCTCTCAGCTGCTTGGTCTTTCCAGAGCCAAAATCTAACAAATTCAGATTTTTCTATCGAAGTTTTCAATGAATACTAAAAATTCTCTACCTCACATCATGTTTAGGGAGAGATTGGGGTTCACTTTCTACATTATCAAGCTTTTTCTGGGGGTCGCAATGTTAGGAGAAAGGACACAGAGTTAGATCTGATGAGAGGTGTTGGTCGATGGACCAATCAGTCCGGCCGCTTGTTAGAGTAGTTGACAAGGTTTTCATTTAAACCGGATTAAATTGGTATGAATCAGCAGAAACTATTGTGCATTAACAAATTACAAATAAAACAGGAAATTACTCCCATTTTAATTGGAATTCATATATGTATTCGTAGTGGAGAAAATTAAAACACAAGGCCTACACCACCAAAAATGAAATAAATAATCCCGAAAATTTTTAGCATGGCTCAACAACCCATCACCACAAAGGCCGTTAGTAAAAGCACGAAATCAAGTTGCCTTGCTATTTGACCCCATTCTTATCGACCATTCACACTGCAGAACCTAAAAAATCTTCTCTTTCCTCCTCTTAATGTCCACCGTTTTGACATTTGGAGATGCGGGCCATCAATCCTCATACCTCTTGCATGCAAAACGAGCGCTCTACCATCTGTTCTACATCCCCTTTGATGTTGGTTGGCCACAATATGCTCTATGATTTGTTGTTGATCTTTCTTATTCAGAATTGCTAACGTAAAGATAAGTGTTTTATTCTTTTCAAAAAAAAAAAAAGAAAATTTTTATAGCTAGTTAAAAGATATTGATAGTAAAATGTAACATTAGATGTAGAACTGACTGAGATAATTTATTAAAGGACAAACCACTCTATCATACAACTAGCTTGGTCTGACCTTGAAATATTTATTACTTGTAAGTGCCAAATCTACGATTTTGGTAAGCTTCGATCCTATTGTCTTGAACCTATTTTGCGCAGAATAAGTTCAATTCAAAATGTGTTGAACAAACAAATTTAGAATGAGTTCACAACTAAGTTCAGTTTAAAGGGCTTATTCTTTTCAACTTAACTCTTGCAAGAGTATGTTCAGTTCATCATAAGTTTATAATGAATAAATAAATCTAGAATAAGTTTAGAAATTTTAACAACAATTTCATGACATGTACTTCATAACTAAGTTAAAAATAAGCTCATATATACTAAGTTCAACCCAAAATAAAGTCAGTTAAAGAAAAAGCTCAAATCTCATAATCCTTTTATTCACTCTCTTGTGAATGTATGTTACCCAACTCCCACACCTCCTGAGCTATCTTTGGTTCCTTTAACCTTTTAACCTTTACACTCAGGTTTAACCTCTGTATTTTTTGAAAGATTCTCTTACTTTGATCTTTAGTTCTCGTTTCTTCCACACATAAACACTTCTTGATTCTTTTGTTTCAGTTTCTGAACCCATCTTCTCCTTAAAGGATTTTGTATTCCGCCCTCATTGATGCAAAGAATTATTTTAACCTTGTTTGGATTGTTCCTGGCATTTTGGTATCTTGTTCTCTCAGTTGCATGGTCTTTCATGTGCCAAAATCTAACAAATTCAAATTTTTCTATCAAAGTTTTCATTGAATAGTAAAAATTCTGTACCTCTCATCCTGTTTAGGTAGAGATTGGGGTTCGCTTTCTCCATTATTAAGCTTTTTCATGGAGTGTTACAATGTTAAGAGAACCGATTCGGAGGTCAATTCGATTGGCGATTTTGGTCAATCAGTCGAACCGTTTGGACTTACGTTACACCAGTTGACTCAGTTTCCATTTAAACTGGATTAAATTGGTATGATTCAACAGAGACACTATTATGCATTAGCAAATTTCCATATAAAAAAGAAAAATATTACATCTTTAAGTGCAATTCATAAATATATTTGTAGAGGTCCAAATTAAAATACAAGGCCACAGCACCGAAAATGAAATAAACAATTACATGAAAAATACAAAAGAAAAAAATACACACAAAAGCCAGTGGTCAATGACTAGAATTCTCAGCATGGCTGACAGCCCATCTCCACAAAAGTCATTTGTAAAAGTAGAGACCCTAATTGCCTTGCTATCTAACCCCTTTCTCTTCAACCTTTCACACCGCAGGACCTGAATATCTTCTCTCCCCCCCTCTCAATGTATACCGTTTTTCATTTTTTAAAAAAGGATGGAAAACCATTGTTCCAAATATAACTCCTGGTTTATATAGATTAAGTAATTAACATCGTACGTAGATACTATAATTTCATGTAGAATCTATCTAACACCATTCGAATTGATCCAATATTATCCTATTTATTTCCTAAAAATAAACCATAAAAAATATAAACTAAACAGTATTAAATTTTACAACGCATTAAGCCAGCATATAGCCAATCTCATGTAGATAATAATAAAGTCAATGTGCCATGCAAAAATGAGCCCTTTAAAAGTTGACAAGAAGTGGAGATACAGGGTATTAATCCCCATACCTGTCAGATGCTAAGCGAGCGCTCTACCATCTGAGCTACATCCCCTTTGATGTTGATTGGCCACAATATGTTCCAGCAGTTGTAGTTTATCTTTCTTATTCAGAATTGCTGAGGTAAACATAGGAGTTTTATTCTTTCCAAAAATAAAGATACGTTTTATAACTAGTTCAAAGATATTGACCGTTGAATGTAGCATCAGAGGTAGAACTGATCGAGACAAATTATTAAATAAAAAACCACTCTATCATACAACTAGTTTGCTCAGACCTTCGAATATTTATTAGTTGTAAGTACCAAATTTATCATTTTGGTAAGCTTCGATCCTATTCTCTTGAGCCTATTTTGCGACGAATAAGCTCAATTGAAAATATGTTGAGCAAATAAATTTAGAAGAAGTTCATAAGTAAGTTTAGTTTAAAAGCCTTATTCTTTTCAACTTAATTCTTGCAAGAGTATGTTCAGTTCAGAATAAGTTTATAATCAGCAAATAAGTCCAGAATAAGTTTGAAAATTTTAACAAGAAGTTCACAATATATATTTCATAAATAAATTCAAAATAAGCTCATATATACTAAGTTCAGCCCAAAATAAAGTCAATTTAAAAAAAAAAGCTAAAATCTCATTATTCTACTAGCCACGCTCTCGTAAATATATGTTACCCTACTCTCACACCTCCTGAGGTATCTCCGGTTCTATTAACCTTCTGGATTTTGCACTTAGGCTTAACCTTTGTACTTTTTGAAAGATAATTTGTACTTTTTGAAAGATTATCTTAATTTGATCTTTGGTTCTTGTTAGATTTACTCACACAAGGACACAAGAGGGGGGTGAATTGTGTCTACCAGTTTTTTCGATTTTCTCAAAGCACTCGTCAGAACTATTTGGAACGCGTGTTTGCAGTAAAGCAAAAATAAGTATAATTGCGGAAATAGTAAAGGAGACACAATATTTTTACATGAAAAACCACCTCTAGCCCAACTAAGGTGTAAAAACCACAACCTACCACTGTAGAATTTCAGCAACTCTTTCACTAAACGGGGCCAAACACGTTACAACTGTAATACACGTAACGTAGTCTACTTAAAACTCTCGTTACATGGACACCACGTCCAATGACTTGGACAAGAGACCACGTCCAACGTCTCTTAAGACTTGGACAATTTCTTGATTCAATGATAAAAAAAGAAATAGCAAGACACCTTACTTGAATGCTTCTAGACAAGCTGAATGTAAGGTACAATACAATCCCTATTATGGCAATATGAAAGACTCGATGTAGCACTTTCTTTAAAGGTTTTTCTCACAGAAAATTCTGACTCTCAAAGATAATTTTTGCACTTGGAAAACCCTTGAAAAACCTTGAGAAAGAATGAAGGAGAGAGCCACTTAAATAGCGGGATGTGTGCTTGCCGTGTAAGAAGGCAATCTCCCATAATCTTAGCCATTCCCTAAAACTAGGAGTTATCAAACCTCTTTGAAAGATATGATCAAATATTTGGAGGATATTTTTCCTTAGGAGATAATATCAAATATTTAGGAAAGATATTTTTTCTTAAGCGAGATAAGATTAAATCTTAAAAATTTGGAAAATATTTTGTCTTTTAAACAAGGGAAGAAACAGTTTTACATTTTGACTGACATAAATTAATTCCAATTGCCTCCTGAAAAACGTCAGTCCAAAATCCTTTTAAGAAAAACGTTGAAATTTGAATTTTTATTCCCAGCCTCAAAACACTGCAGACCTGGCATCTTGGACCTGTTCTGAGACAGTGTTCCTAGTCATCAAAAATCTACCTCAAAACACTGCAGACTTGGCCTCTTGGACCTGTTCTGAGACAGTGTTCTGAGTCATCAAAAACCTTTCAAAGTGAATGCTAAATCAGAGACCTTCTAATTGGCATATTAACAAAAATCTAAAAAATAAAACAAATGCTAAGCCTAAGATTCTTGTTGTCAACTGGACTCCTTGCACATGATTTTGACGTTCCATGCAATGCTCCATGCTCTGTGCTCAGAACTGTTCTGATGCAATGTTCTCAGACTTTTGTTATCAGCCAGGTTCCTTGTGCATGTATCGTCTTTGATGCTCCACGCTCATTCGAACCGCTCCAAGTATTTTCGGATCTTGTTTCAACACACAACTCGAGCACAGCATATTGGCTGGTCCATTTGGAATTTTTATCATCAAAACCTTACACATTAATTGGGTCAACAATTTCCCCCTTTTTGATGATGACAAACCAAATGACCGTAAGTCATCAATGACAATTAATAGTGAGACAGGGCAAAAACATATTAGTACCAAAACAGTTATCCGCCCTCACACTAGCGAGAAAACAAGAGCGAAGAGGTCAACTTAAATTAGGCAAACCAATCGAAACAAAGACATACTCATCTTCCCCCTTTTGACATCATCAAAAAGGGTGAGGAGGCCGGAAGTTGAAATCCAGTGTTACAGTAATGGTATTGGCCAAGTATATGTTACAGTAATGGTATTGGCCATCTAAGTCATGCACAACAAATAACACGTGCAACAAGCAAAGTTATAGCATAAATGCATTAACCATCCAAAAACAGCCATGAACCATTAGTAGTCACATACATTACCAAGTGTTTGAAAAACAATGTTGGAAACAGGGGAAGGAACAGGTTCAGGTAGAGGAAGGTAGAGGAGGGAATTTGGCCATGAGGGCAAGAAGGGCACTCAGCAGATCCTCATGACGTTTTGCATTAAGCACCTTTTCCTCTGTAAGCGCTTGCTTCACTTCAGCTATCTCCCCCTTCAACGTGATTGGATCCTGCAACAGTGTATCAATGGCAGGGGCACTGGATGTGGAGGCTTTACTGGGAACAGGTCCAAGAGGTGTTTGGAGCCCCTATTCTGAAGTTGCACTACCGTGTAACGCCCCAATAATACATAAATCATAGCTGCATTTACCTACCTAAGCATAGCACCACACAAAAAAAACAATGAATGGGCGTTACCGTCGTCCGCCAGGACAAGGCTTCGCTTAACTATGAAAGTTTAGCCATAAAATCAAAGTTTATCTTCAAAGGGCAAACACGTCCATTCAAACCATTTAATTACACACAGGAATGATTCTAACTTCTCCGGGTTACATCAAGGTTATAACAACATACATAACTCAGTTTAAATATATAGCTGGAACACCAAAATGCACCACAAAAAGGCATGAAAATATCTTAGCACTTCTATCCGCCAATCATAGGGACGGTCCTGATTTAATTATCACCTTCAGCCTCCCTGCCCGCCTGAGAGCGGTTTACTGAGCATTTTCCTAAAACAAAACATAAAAACATTTCGAACTGTGAGCCAAAGCTCAGTACATGCATCCCTGTAATGATAAAGATTCAATGAGGAAAGAAATTATGAGGGCCCGTTTTGTAATTCATTTGTATTTTAAAACAGGGAATGAGATGTATATAAAGCTAAATTGTCAATTATTATCTGTTAGTGCACCCCTTAGTAACTGTTATGATCTATGTATAGGTGTACACCTGCCAAGCCGAGCGGAAGACCTGACCTGAAGCCGCGCAAGTAACTGAAGGGCAATGCCCTGTAACTGGTAACTGATGGGGTCACTAATTATGTGATAAATCACTAGTTCAATTGATTCATTGATGTACTTACCAAAACATTATAATTTCGATAAATACGTGTTGATTTCTAAAGATACAGTCAATGAACGTACCTAGGGTCTTTAAAAGTTAGTTCACAAATTAAATAGATGACTAAAATGGAGAGGATAAGAGCTTAGGCCTTGACGTTGTTCAAAATTATTATAGGCATAAAATTAGTATAATAGATACCCTTAAATAGAAAAGGCTTATAAAGAATTTGTGTGAACCAGTTAATAGGTTAAACTGATAAAGTTAAATAAACTACAGAAATGCTAAGTTAAGGCACGGTAGCGAGTTTAGAGGGTAGGGTTTATGACGAGGGTACGGAATGAATAATCCACAACTTATACTCCCGACCTCCAACTGAGACATAAGACTCTAATATAAATAGCTTAGGAAGTCCTCTAAAACTTTCTTGAAGGGAACACAACCAGATTCCCATGATAGGTTCCATAGAATGGGGTTATAACAACAACATGTCAGGTTTTAGTGCTAAAAATAACCATTCTGTCCATTCTGCCCAGGTTCAGTAAAATAGCCATAACTTCCTCCACATACCTCGGATTAAGGCGATTCAAGAGTCATTTTAAATCTAACATCCAGGTCTATCTACCCACCAAAATTCAGAATTTGCACCCTGGCCGATCATTACCATTTTTGTTTCAAAGTTCGTCCTGTTTCACTGAAAATTCCAGCCTCACTATTTTAGGTTGTCCTCTCACTTTTCACACCAAACCTCAACTTAAACTCTTTCTTAAGATCATGTAAGCACACTATGGTACATCCCAACATCATACAAGATCACCACACTCAAATTCACTTCATAAATATATCCAACAAGGCTTACTTTCTAGGCACATAAACACATACCTCAAGTTTAACACAAATTTGGTCCAAACCATGCATTCTTGGATAAAACCCTAACTTTGGGTCAACTTGAACCCCATCTCATCTTTCCAACACATCATGAAAAACATAATAAACTTTAATACATTAAAAGATAAGCAAAAACAAGGAGAAAACAAGCCATAAAGATCACTTGAACAAGAAGCTTGCATACCAAAGATGAAACCCTAACCCTAACTTCATCCAAAATCAACTCCACCATAAACCCTCAACAAGGTGATTCTTAATACCACAAAAACAGCATAATCCAACATTAAAACAACCAAAATAAAGAACAAAATCCAACAAGATCAAAGATCAAAAACAAAAATCAGCATAGCGGTGAACGAACACTTACTTTGTGCTAGCAAAAGAGGTTGATATGCTTCTTGATGCTTAAGGAGTGAAAGAGGTGTTAGGGGGTGGTGAGTGGGGGATGATTAGAGGGTTTTTTTGGTGGTGGAAAAGTGGTGGTATGGTGGTGAGATGGGGCTGCCGAGTAGAGAGAGAGAGATGGGTGGGAAGAGAGAGAAAATCACTTGGTGTAAAATAAAGATAAAAGCCACTTTTTTAATTTTTATACTCACCTTAATACATGGCTGAATACTTGGCTGCAAATAGGGTCGAAAAGTAAATAATATCATGCTTGATTAAGGCTTAATTAAGAGGATTTAGTTAATCAAATAAAGGTCAAGTCTTGTTGCATCGAAATCGGCTTTAAACGGGCTCGGGTTTAGCGAAAAACTGAAACCGAGCGCATTTCTGAAAATTTTATTTTTTTAAGTTTGGGATAAATGGTTGTGGTGCCAGAAAAAAAATGTTAAACATTAAATTCTTAAATATCAAGGCCTAACTCAATTTTCAAAATTGAGAAGAAGAAATCCCTGAATTGCAAAGTAAGGGCCCCATTAGAAATGACCAAATGAGAATAATAAAAAGATGGGAATATGAAAAGGAATGATGTGAATGAAATAAACTCAATCACATGGATTAATCCCATGAAATTAATAAACAGAATTTAGGTTCGGACTGCTACAGTCTTCCCTCCTCAAAAAGTTTCGTCCTCGAAACTAAAATAGTGGACTTCCCCAAATCATGCTAGATTACCTCGAATAAATGTGGGTATTTGGCTTTCATTACCTCCTCGGTCTCCCAAGTAGCTTCTTGGGAGGTATGGTTCGTCCAGAGTACTTTAACCAATGGTATTTGTTTGTTGCGCAGCTGCTTGATCATGTGATCTAGTATTTGAACGGGACGCTCTTCATAGACTAGATCTTCAGCTATATCAATAGGTTCAGATACAATGGTATGATTTGGATCTGAAATATATTTTCGAAGCTAAGAGATATGAAACACGTTATGGACGTGCTCAAGTTCGGCAGGCAACTTTAGGCGATAAGCGACAGGATTCAACCTCTCAACAATTTGATAAGGTCCAATGTACCTTGGACTCAATTTGCCCCATACTCCGAACCTCTTCACACCTTTAGTTGGTGAAACTTTTAAGAAAACTTTATCACCGACTTGAAACTCTAGAGGCCTTCTTCTTTTGTCCACATAACTTTTCTGTCGACTTTGGGCAACCCTAATATGCTCCTGAATCTTTCTGATCGTCTCAGTAGTCTCTTGGATCATTTCAGGACCTATTATCAGTGCCTCATCCAAGTCACTCCAGCACAACGGGGTTCTACATTTTCTCCCGTACAGAGCCTCAAATGGGGCCATTTTGATGGTGGATTGATAGCTGTTGTTATAAGAGAATTCCACCAAAGGTAAATCATCTTCCCATTTCCCTTCGAATTCCAATACACAAGCTCTCAACATGTCCTCCAAAATTTGATTAACCCTTTCAGTTTGTCCATCTGTCTCTAGGTGATAGGAGCTACTGAAGTTTAGTTTGGTTCCAAAGGCCTTTTGAAGTGCTTGCCAGAAGCGCGCCTGGAGTCGTTGATCTCTATCCGAGACTATGTCGAGAGGAATCCCATGTAAACGGACTATCTCCTTTACATACAGTTGGGCTAGTCTTTCTATTCCCCAAGTATCCTTAATTGGCAGGAAATGAGCCGACTTCGTGAGTCGATCCACTATGACCCAGATAGCATTCTTCTTCGAGACAGAAAGGGGTAAACCCATAACAAAGTCCATTGAGATTGAATCCCACTTTCAAGTGGGAATTTCTAAGGGTCGTAATTCACCCACAGGGCGTTGATGCTCTACTTTAACTTTCTAGCAAATTAAACACTTGTTCACATATTCAGCAACATCTTTCTTCATGTTATTCCACCAAAAATATTGTCTCAGATCTCTGTACATTTTTGTGCCTCCTGGATGCACTGAATAACGAGTATTGTGAGCTTCTTCCAAAATTTGCTTTCTTACCTCCCCATTTTTGGGCACACATAGACGATTCTAGAACCGCAAAGTCCCATCCTTATGTACTACAAACCCCGGGAACTTCCTTTTTTCTAAATTTTGCTTTATACTTTGGAGTTCAGGATCACTTTCTTGATTCAGTCGGATTTCTTCCACTAGGGAAGACCGAATAGTAAGTACTGATAGTTGAGCATTCGTTTGCCCATGAGATACTAATTGAATCCCAAAGTCCTCCAATTCTCTCAAGAGGTTTAATTGAGTAATCACCACAGTGTTTGAACTATGTTGCGCCTTCCTACTCAACGCATTCGCCACCACATTTGCTTTACCAGGGTGGTATTGAATCTACAAATCATAATCTTTAAGCAACTCTACCCAACGCCGTTGCGTCAAGTTAAGCTCCTTTTGGGTGAAGATATACTTTAAACTTTGATGATCAATATAGATCTTGCACGGCACCCCATATAGATAATGCCTCCAAATTTTCAAGGCAAAGACCACAGCAGCCAGTTCCAGGTCATGGGTAGGATAGTTTTTCTCATATGGCTTGAGTTGTCGAGAGGCATAAGCTACCACTTTGTCCTCCTGCATCAACACGCACCCTAGGTCGTTCTTCAATGCATCACTGTAAACAGTATACTCCTTTCCTTCTGTTGGTAATGTTAGGATCGGGGCGGTTGTCAGTCGCTGTCTTAGCTCTTGGAAGGCTTTCTCACACCTTTCAGTCCACTCGAACTTATTCACCTTCTTTAGGAGATTGGTCAGTGGTGAAGCTATTTTCAAAATTCCTTGACGAACCTTCGGTAGTAACCAGCTAAACCCAAAAAGCTTCTAATCTCAGTGACATTGGTAGGCCTTGGCCATTCGGTGATTGCTTTCACCTTCTTGGGGTCAACCTTAATTCCTTCTTTTGTGACCACATGCCCCAAAAATACCACTTCCTCCAGCCAAAATTCACATTTCTTTAATTTGCCATAGAGTTTATACTCCCTTAAGGTTTGCAGTACAGTTCGCAATTGGTCAGCATGCCCCTCCTTATCCTTAGAATAGATAAGGATGTCATCTATGAACACCACTACAAACTTGTCCCAATAAGGTCTGAAAACCCTGTTCATAAGGTCCATGAAGGCTGCAGGAGCATTAGTGAGACCAAAAGGCATCACTGTGAACTCATAGTGACCATACCTGGTTCTAAATGCTGTCTTAGGAATGTCATCAAATTTAATCCTAAGTTGATGGTACCCTGACCTCAAGTCAATCTTAGAGAACACTCCTGCCCCTTGTAATTGATCAAACAAATCATCTATTCGTGGCAGAGGGTACTTGTTCTTGATGGTAATCTTGTTCAACTCCCTATAATCAATACATAGCCTCAAGGTTCCGTCCTTCTTCTTGACAAACAACATTGGAGCACCCCATGGTGACAGACTTGGCCTAATAAAGCCCTTTTGTAACAGTTTATCTAGTTGAAGCTTTAATTCCTTAAGCTCGATTGGGGCCATACGATATGGAGCTTTAGAAATAGGTTGGGCTCTAGGAATTAACTCGATCCCAAAATCAATTTCCCTCTGCGGGGGTAGTTCAGGTAATTCTTCCGGGAAAACATCTTCAAATTCACAAACCACGGGTATATTTTCTACTTCTTCTTCTTTGGTTTGGGTGCTGATAGCATAACACCAATATCCAATACATCCTTTATATAATAGCTTACTTGCTTTCATAGCAGAAATCAAAGGACAAGAGTTTGCCTCTTTCTGCCCATAAAAACACACTTTTCTCCATTTTTCATCTTTCAGGATAACCTTAAGATCTTCACAATCGATTTGGGCTCCATAAGAATGCAACCAATTCATCCCCAGAATGATATCAAAATCAGACAAGTCAAATTGAATCAAAGCCATAGCGAATGTGGTTTCACCAATGGTGATGGGGATAAGTTGATAAGAGAGGGGGCACTCAATCGCAGAATTATTGGACAGCTTGATTCTATAATTGGTTGTCATCCTTCTATTCTCAAGACCCAATTGTTTAGCAGATCGGGTAGATATAAACAAATGAGTGGCACCTGAATCAAATAATACGAAAAATGGCTTTGAATTTAAAAAGAAAGTTCCAGTGACTACCGTACCAAAGGTAGCAGCTTCCTTTTTGTTCATCACAAATGCCCTTCCTGTAACTGCAGGCCTTGAAGATGGAGGTCCCTGGTGGAACGGGGCCAAGGGTTTCACTGCACCCTTATCTACAGCTTTTAATCGTCGGAGGCATGTAGCAATAAGAGGTTCAGGACTACCACACCACATGCATTTGTTGGTGCCAACGCGGCATTCAGGAGTGGTATGATCTGTTCTTCTACATTTCGCACAAGGTGCTGCTGAGCCTACAGGACGGCTCTTGGAGGGAATAGAAGTAGGTTTCTTCTGGTTCTGCTGGTTCTGGTTCACACTCTCACTTAGAGTCCCCCGCTCAAACCCCTTTCTGTTATGGTTGATTGGAATCAGTGTCCTCAACTCCGTCTTCACTCTTTCCACTTCGGCTACTCGCTCATATAATTCTTGATAAGTTAGCATGGGTTGTCCAGTTAACTGATTTCGAATATAGAAGGCCAAACCTTCCTCAAACCTTCTCATCTTCAACCTTTCAGACGACACGAATTCAGGGACAAACCTAGATAGTTCGGTGAACTTAATAGCATACTGCATCACCGACATGCTACCGCTCATTTTTAATTCCATAAATTCTTTCTCCTTTTGCCTTTGCACCACAACTGGGTAAAATTTCTCCCTCAGCTCTGTTAAGAATTCATTCCAGGTGAATTTAGGCCCTACAAGCTTATCCTTCACTGTATTCCACCAAATGTCAGCTTCACCCGACAAATAATATATCCCAATGTTCAATTTCTTTTCCTCTGGTACCTCAACTACTGTAAAAATTTTCTCCATTCCCCTTATCCATTCCTCTAATACCACGGGATCATAGGACCCATTGTAAACTTTAGGGTTGCGTTGTGCTACCCTATCTGCCAATTTATCCTCCTTGGGAGGGGTTTCAGTAGACACCTGGGAAATTCGTTTCATCAATTCAGCAACTAAGGTTGGCCAGTAACTTGGGTTGCCTAAGTTGCCAGCTAACTCAGAGAGTGACGGTGGCATGTCACCATGTGGTGGCCCCTGACACGAGGCTTGATCACCCGATCCCTGGCCTTGCTCCAAATTGTCCTCTACGTGCACCTCATTGTCATTTTGCATTGTCTGAGACATTCTGACCAGACATTAAAAAAACAATTCAGACACTGGGACCCCAGTCATATAGGATAAACATGCCCAATAAATACATAAGAGATGTCTCACAGAATATTTCATAACTCAAAGCGTTATCACTTCATTACATAACTGCTTACTTACATACATAGTTGGTTCATATACATGAACACAAAAGCATATAACACCTGTAAGCCTAGTTCTTACTCCTAAACACCAAACACTAAATAGCCCTAGACACTAGATCCGTCACATGACCAAAAAGAGTTACGGATTATGTCGTCATGGTCAAAGAGGATTGGACTAACTATATACAATGTCGGATGCCCCAAAAATATCACCATCCAATCCCACCATACCATATCTACATACATGGCTCAAAATAAAATAAAAAAAACACCACATCGATCCTTAGAGCCATCTAACAATCCCTAGATGGATCGTAATCTGGGTCTGACTCGTCATTAGGTTCTTCACCTGAATCAAAACTGCTCGTGGATGCCTCCAACTCGGCATCACCAACCTCTGGTTGAACTTGGGGCTCATGATCGTCCTCTACCATCAACTCATCCACCTCTTGGTCCCCTGGCTGCTCTATCCCCATCTCCTCATTACCTTGATCCTCCTCGGGGTCATCCTCCTCAGGATCCTCCTCCTCGGGATCATCCTCCTCCTCCTAGTGCTCCTCACTAGAACTGATCACCACTAGGTACGGGGTATCAGGGATGTTTATCACCTCGTGGGCCTCCCCAGGGCTTTCAGGCATCAGTGGGGTGCCTGGTACGGGTTGGATAGGTGGCTCCTGTGCTGGTGCTGGGGCTACTGGTGGAGGATGGACCTGATGGAGGGGAAAAACGTGCTGAAGGGTTTCCAAGGTAAGTCCCCTCAGTTCAAACTCCTCTCTCAACAACAACTCTGCAGTGAGAGTCGTCCAAGCCCCCCCTGGGCCTGAAACCTAGGCTCGTTTATGCCTGGGTTCCCTGTCGTCACAAATTCATTATAACGGTGCCTGAATTCCACCCACGGGCCAACCGGGGGTAGGGACCACAACAATCTCAGCGCACGGTACGCAATACTGTGGAACTCAGAATAAGGGTCCTGCGCGTGTACCTCCATACTAATATGGAGCAACGCAATGTGTGCTATCATTGATCCACCCGGCAACACGTTCATACCATAGGGATCCATCTAACAAAGAAAACACATGTGTGAGGGGCAGGCATAACCATAGTCATCCATAAATAAAGAACATGCAGATAAAAGCAACTTGCATTCTCCTAATATCACCCTAGCAATATACGATAGCCCCTACTAGCCACCACTCTCACCCTATTGTTTCTAGCTCTACCATCCTCAAGAAAATCTCAACCTGGCTCTGATGCCAAATCTGTAACGCCCCAATAATACATAAATCATAGTTGCATTTACCTATCTAAGCATAGCACCACAAAAAAAACAATGAATGGGCGTTACATACTGCCTTTGGTTACTTTGAAACCACACCCAATCAATGTGTTGTTACCAATCTCATCACTAACCTGAAATCCTACTCTCTTCTGCAAGGGAATTCTAAGCTTCTCAAACACTGACGTCAGCAAGAACCCATACCCCATTTCATGATCTTTGGACGTGTTGGCAATTCTCCCAATATGGCTAATCATGATTGCGGGCAAGTAAATTTGCTCATCCCTATCTAACAAATCAGTGTAGCACATGTCCACGAGATCAGCAAGGTTACGTCCCTGACCTCGGGGAACAATATTCTTAATAACAAACCAAAATAATATTCGATGCAATGGCATCATTTCCTCATTTCTCACAGACCGAGACACAGTCATATGGGGTTTTGGGGCTAGCTTCTGGGTCAATTCCAGCAGTCGTTCTTCACCTAAGACGCTCTTTTCTTCTCGCACATACACATCAAAACCTTCAGAGGACACCCTAAGCAACTCACCTAAATTCTTAGCATCAACCCGTAGGTCATGATCATTAACTATGCTTGTCACCACTCCATTGGTGAGAACATAGTTCACAAAGAACTTAGCCAAGTCTGGAACCGAACATCCTCTCTTAGTATATGTGAACAAGTCTAACCACCCCTGGGCCTCTAACTTTTCTAAGAACACCCCAAGCCCCTGTTCCTGAAAGTATGACACCTTAACTACCTTCCCCCGAACCACTGATTTAAGGAGGAAATGCTCATATCTCTCACCAAGTGTCATGTTCTTCCTAACTTTCTTTGTCTCTGGTCCATCAGATTCTTCAACCAGTTCTGACACTTGTTCTAGGGCAGCCCGTTTTTGAGCAGGTTTCTTGAATGGAACTGGTTTGAGGGGTGTTTTGGAGATTTATGGGTCAGTTCGTTCTTATTGATAGGGCGTTCAACTCTGTCTTCTGACAGGGGCAGCACGGTTGGAGGACCCGAACTTCGAGTTCAATGACGTGATAAGGATGCAGTAAGAGGTATATTGGGTGAGGTGGTGATCTTTCTTTGGCATTTAAATGTCGGTTTGGTTGTGGTTTAGGACTTGGTTGGAACAGCTCATTTGAACTGCAAAATTGGTTCATCCTCATCACTATCTCATCATCTTCAACAACAAATTCATTATCAACATGCCCAACATCATAATCCTTGGACTCCCCAGCTGATTCGGTCTCATTCCCCCTTAATCTAGACTCGACCACAACCGGGTCATACACCACAATCTCCCAACCAGCAATTGGGTGTACCAAAGGTACCATATCAAGGTTCAAGTCTACTGATCTTAAGTCCAAGCTCTTCAAGAACCCAAAAATAGAGGGAGTAATTGAAAAGAAGGTGAGGGAGTGTTTTTCCATACCAATCAAGACCGTTTGTGGCGATGAAGATGCCGGTGATGTTCCCTCATAACTCATCCCAATTCTGCCCCTTTTTCTTGATAGTTGGTCTCGTAGTGATCTTGGGTGAGAAGTCTTGAGTTTGGAGGATGCTTGACCGCCACGAGTTCTTGCCATTGTGAGGATTTGAGGTGATTTGGAGTTAGGGTTTTGAAGGGGTTTAAAGAAGGAGAGGGAAATCGGGTTCTTGGTAGAGAGAGAATGGTTTGCATACAGCACATCATTACACTAGGTAAGGTATAAATTATAGGTTAGGTATAATGAAAAGGAAATTTTGGTTCCCAACAATCTTTTAATAATGCCACTTGGTCAGCACATGCTACAAATAGTGGTCAGGTCTGTTCCTAGAACCTGTTCTTACTGTTAAAAGTTCGGTATCTTAGGACACTAAGGGCTATATCATCAGACCTCAATGAGTGTCAGAATATTACATTCCACACATAAGCCAGTAAAAGCACAAAAATTTAATGCATTCATTGGAACAATTTATTTGGCCTAAAAACCCTTAACTAGCCAATCATTGGGGGTTAAACAAGCATGCTCAAGTTCTTTTAATCATACCCAATTCAAGTCTATTCCTCTCAAACTGCTCTCTACTTAGTGCCTTTGTAAAGATGTCAGCAATTTGCTTATCAATGGCACAAAAATTCATTTAAATTAAGCCATTTTCAACACTATCTCTCAAAAAAATGATGACGTATGTCAATATGCTTAGTCCTTTTATGTTGACATGGATTTTTGGCAATGTTAATTGCACTTGTGTTATCACAAAATATAAGAATGCATCCTCTGTCAACAAAAAAGTCCTTGACTTGTTACCTTATCCACAACAATTGAGCACAACAAGAAGCAGCCCTACATACTCAGCTTCTACTATGGACATGGCAACGGAGTGTTGTTTCTTGGTTGCCCAAGAAACCAAACAGGGTTCAAGAAAATGAGTCATACCTGAGGTGCTTTTTCTATCGACCAAGAATCCAGATTCCCTCTTCTTGGTTGTAACCTTGAACCACCAGCCTAGCCTTGTTCCGAGTGATTGTTCTGAACTCATCCAGTTTGTTACTGAACACCCACTTGGTGCCAATTATCGATATGTCCTTAGGCCTTAGTTCAAGGTGCCAGACTTTGTTCCTTTCAAATTGATGAAGCTCCTCTCGCATGGCAGTAACCCAGTCAGAATCTGCAAGAACTTCATGAACATTCTTTGGCTCAATGTTAGATAGAAAAGCATAGAAAGCACAAAAGTTTCTGAGTTCAGATCTGGTTTGCACCCCTGTGTTAATATCAGACATGATCTGGTCAAGGGGGTGCGAGCTCTGGTGCTTCCAAGGTCGTGGAATAAATGGATCCACAGATAATGACAGTAACCGTTCTGGTGCCTGTTCCTATATCAATTCGGGAATAATTGGTCTGAGTGGACCGGTTCTGTTCAGGTTCAGCAATGCTTCCCCCTAACTAGTTTGCTCCCTACCCACCTTCCAAATTATCAGTTCCAGGACTTGGTTCACCTTCAGAAGCCTTACCTTTATTAACTATGGACCTTTGAGTGAGCGAGAGGTATTTTCTTACAAGACCAAGTTCAAACTCCTCATTCTGTGTATCATGCTCAACCACAGAGTTAGTCTTATCAAATAATACATGCACACTCTCTTCAACGTACAAGGTTCTTTTGATAAACACTTTGTATGTCTTACTGTGTGAGGAGTACCCTAAGAATATGGCTTCATCACTCCTAGGGTCGAACTTTCCCAATGGTTCATTCCCATTATTGTGCACATAGCATTTGTAACCAAACACCCTCAAGTGCATAATATTGGGCTTTCATCCTTTGAAAAGTTCGTAAGGAGTCTTGTTAAGTATGGGTCTGATCATACATCTATTAATAATGTAACACGATGTGTTCAATGCTTCTGCCCAAAATTTTCTAGGAAGACCACTAGCGACCATCATAGCCCTAGTCATGTCTTCTAGAGTACAATTTTTACACTCTACCACCCCGTTCTGTTGGGGTGTTCTGGGGGATGAAAAATTTTGATCAACATCGTGCTCATTACCATATTTAATGAAGCTAGAGTTTTCAAACTCTTTGCCATGGTCAGACCTAAGACTCACCAATGAGTGTCCTACTCTCTTTTCAACTTTCTTAAGAAGAACAAGAAACTTTTCAAATGATTCATCCTTTAATGTTAAGAATAGAGTCCAAGTGAAACGAGAGTAATCATCCACTATAACAAATATATACCTCTTCCCTCCTCTACTTGTGATCCTCGTAGAACCACACAAATCAACATGTAGCAGTTCAAGATGTCGGGAAGTACTAACACAGTTCTTGGACTTGAAAGAAGTTCTAAATTGCTTTCCTCTTGCACAAGCGTCACACACCTTGTCGTCATTGTACTTGATGGAAGGTAGTTCGACTACTAGGTCCTTAGAAACAAGTTTTTTCAAAAGAGAAAGGCATGCATGACCTAGCTTCTTGTGCCAAAGCATAACATTATTATCAAGAGCACTCAAAGAAGTCAAATGATTTTGGGAAAGTGAAAGAACACAAGCTTTATACACCTTGTTGTATCGCTTCCCCTTCAACACAATGTCACCAGATTTGATATTCGTAATCAAGCATTGATCTGAAGAGAAACCCATGTGATTACCTCTGTCACATAGTTGAGACACACTTAGTAAATTATGTTGTAAACCGTGTACCAAATACACATTATCAATAGAGTGAGAGGGTGACTTACCTATCTTACCTACACCGATAATTTTTCCAGATTTTCCGTTTCCAAATGCCACTCTCCCTCCATCAAAGGCTGTAAGTGAGAGGAAGTTTGATTTGTCTCCCGTCATGTGCCTTGAGCAACCACTATCCAAGAACCATAGTTGATTGCCTCGTCTCAGTTTAGCCTGCAAAACAGCTAAGTGTTTGTCTTGGGAACCTAGATTCACTTGGGTCCCATTTTCTTTGACATGGAGGTTAACTCATCTTTTCTAATCCAGATTTGTTTTATACACAATGAGTTTCTCTCCATGGCTCTTTTTCTCAAAGGATAAGCATAGCGATAATGACCAGTTTTCCACAGTGAAAACAGGTTATATTTTCTTGAAGTCCAACATATTTTTTGTTGACTGGTCTAGTGACATGTCTACTCACAAATCCTAGTCCCCTTTTATTTCGGCTATGGTGAGTATTTAGCCAATTAAGCGTTTCTGAGGAACTATTCCAATGCTTGTTCTAAACGAGGTCAGATTCGACCTTATGAGCATACGCTTCTGAGGAACTGTTCCACCATTTGTTCTGAGCAAGGTCAGATTCGACCTTACGCACCTTTTCAAGCAGTTGGTTATTTTCACTTACCAAGGATTCTACCTTAAGTTCCAGGTCTAGGGACTCACTACTCAGCCTTGCAAGATCAGAGTTAAACTCTTTCTCTCTTGTGTTTATGAGGTCTTTAAGTGTGTCAAGATCTTTACATAGGGCAAGGGCCTCTTGGGGGGTTGCAATGTTAGGAGAACTGATCCGAGGGTCGATTTGGTTGGAGGTGTAGGTCAATCAGTTGGACCGTGGTAGATACTATAATTTCACCAAAGTCAATCACACAAAAGCTAGTACAATGGTCAATCACCGGAATTTTCAGCATGGCTCAACAGCCCATCTCCACCATAGTCATTAGTAAAAGTGGAGACCCTAGTCGCCTTGCTATCTAACCCCTTCCTCTTCAACCTTTCACACCGCAAGTCCTGAAAATCTTCGCTCTCCCCCTCTGAATGTCTACCGTTTTGTCATTTTAAAGAAAGGATGAAAAACCATTTTTCTGCATATTACACATAGCGTACATAGAATAATTAATTAACATAGTAAGTACATACTATAATTTCATGTAGAATCGATCTAACACCACTTGAATTGATCTAATATTATTCTATTTATTTCTTGAAAATAAACAATAAAAAATATAGATTAAATAGTTTAAAATTTTACAACACATTAAGCCAGCATATAGCAATATAATGTACATAATAATAAAGTCAATATGCCATGCAAAAATTGGTCATTTAAAAAGTGCCAGGAATTGGAGATGCAGGGTATCAATCCCTCTACCTATCACATGCTAAGCGAGCGCTCACCATCTTAACTACATAGTGTTTGAGTTTGATTGGCCAAAATACGTTCTATCATTTGCCATTGATCTTTCTTATTCAAAATTGCTAAGGTGAATATGAGAGTGTTATCCTTCCCCCCCCCCCCCAAAAAGAAAAGTTTTATGCTAGTTCAAAAATATTGATAGTTAAATGTAACAAAAAAAGTAGAACTGATCGAGATAAATTATTAAATATCAAACCACTCTATCATAAAACTAGTTTGGTCTTACCTTCAAATATTTATTAGTTGTAAGTTCCAGATCTAACGTTTTGGTAAGCTTCGTTCCTGTTCTCTTAAGCTTGTTTTGCGTAGAATTGGTTCAATTCAAAATATGTTGAACAAATAAATTTAGAATAAGTTCACAAGTAAGTTCAGTTTAAAAGCCTTATTCTTTTCAACTTAATTCTTGTAAGAGTATGTTTTGTTTAGAATAAGTTTATAATCAAAAAATAAATCCAAAATAAGTTTAGAATTTTTAACAATAAGTTCATAATATATATTTCATAAATAAGTTCAAAAAAACCTCATATATACTAAGTTCAACCCAAAATAAAGTCAGCTAAAAAAAAGCTAAAATCTCATAATCCTTCTAGTCACTCTCTTGTAATTGTATGTTACCCAACTCCCACACCTCCTAAGGTATCTTCAGTTCCTTTAACATTCTAGCCTTTACACTCAAGTTTAACCATTGTATTTTCTGAAAGATTCTCTCACTTTTATCTTTAGTTCTTATTTCTTCCATACATAAGCACTTCTTGATTCTGTTCTTTCCACTTCTGAACCCATCTTCTCCCTAAAGGATACTGTATTCCTCCCTGATTGATGTAAAGAATTATTTTAACCTTCTTTGGACTGTTCCAGGCCTTTTGGTATCTTGTTCCCTCAGCTGCATGGCCTTTCCAGAGTCAAAATCTAACAAATAAAAATTTTTCTGTCGAAGTTTTCAAAGAATAGTAAAAACTCTCTACCTCTCTTCCTATTTAGGTAAAGAACGGGGTTTGCTTTCTCCATTATCAAGCTTTTTTCCTGGGGGGTTGCAATGTTAAAAGAACCGATCTGAAGGTCGATCCGGTTGGAGGTATGGGCCAATCAGTCGGACCATTTGGAACTAGGTTACACCAATTGTCCCGATTTGTATTTAAACCGAATTAAATTAGCACGACTCGACAGAGACTATTACGCACTAACAAATTACCAAATAAAAAAGAAAAATATTACATTTTTAACTGCAATTCATATATATATTTGTAGAGGTCCAAATTAAAACACAATGCCCATGGCACTAAAAATGAAATAAACAATTACACCCAAAATACAAAAGAAAAAACACACAAAAGTTGGTGGTCAATCCCTAGAATTTTCAGCATGGCTTAATAGCGAATCTCCACAAAAGTCATTAATAAAAGTAGCGAGTTGCCTAGCTATCTACCCTTTCTCTTCAACCTTTCACGCTGCGGGACCTGAAAATCTTCTCTCCCCCACTCTCAACGTCTACCGTTTTGTCATTTTAAAGAAAGGATGAAAAACCATTTTTTTAAATATAACGCGTATTATATGTAGATTAATTAATTAACCTAGTATGTAGATTCTATAATTTCATTTAGAATCGATCAAACACCACTTGAATTGATTCAACATTATCCTATTTATTTTCTGGAAATAAACCATAAAAAATATAGATTAAATAGTTTTAAATTTTATAACACATTGAGCTAGATATAGTTAATGTCATGTACATGTTCAACCAGAAATTATGATATTTTATACCTTTTATTATCTAATTTTTGCTCAAAATAAATTATTAATTTAAGATTTTAATATTAGATTTATTTATTTTGTAGGAATTTGACACATATGAAGAATAAATAAATTGCTTGAAGAAAAAGAGAGAAAATGGAATCAAAAGTAGATTGGGTCATAACAAGCAAGGGATAGAGAGAAGAAGAAGAAGAAGAATCGACCCAGTCAGCGGCCTAGTGTTCACCGAGGCCCAGATCCCAACCCATTTCTCCCTTTCCCTTTCCCTCTTTCCTTTCCTACCTCTGCGCGCCTGGCCCCGTTTGGCCTTTTCTTTCTCTCACTGGGCTAGGCCCAATCTGCAACTTCCCTCCCTTCCCACTTAAACACCACATGCTAGGCACGTGATTTGCCGCAGCGCCCCCCCCCCCCCCGAATCTCCCCCTCTTCTTCTTCTCCCTCATAGCTCGGCACCTAAAAGCCCAAAAAATAGGGCACCGTTCGCCCTTTCCTCTTCCCCCATCGAAACACCATGGCCCTCTCTTTTCCCTCTTCACCTTCATCCAGCGACTGTTTCATGTTCCTCCATGCCCATAACCGAAGCTTTTCTCTGTCCTCTTCTTCTTCCTCTTTGATTTTTGCATCCAGAGAAACCCGAAGAACAGGGCACTTGAGCATGATCCTCCGCCTCCCTTACACCCAAAACCACAAGCCCTATCTCTCCTCATTCATTCTTTCATTACTCACCATCTTG
>JACYFF010010365.1:103054600-103109644 GCA_017589665.1 Selenicereus undatus | reverse complement strand
TTATGAATGGTAATAAAAACTAATTTTTATAAAAAAATTTTAGTGATGAAAAATGAATCGATTAACCGACATTTTCGGTTCGGGTTTTGGGCGAACCAAAATTTTCAGTTAACCGAAAAACGGTTAACCAAGATTTTCGGTTCGGTTACGGTTCGGAATTTTTTGAACCGAAAAACCAGTTAACCGATTTTTGGTCAATTGAAACTTCGGTTAACCGGTTTTGCGCACCCCTTTTGTTGAGTAGGGGTGAGCAAAAAATATCGAAACCGAACAACCGGATAACCGGTTTAATTTTTCTTAAAAATTCGGTTTGTTTAACCAAACTTAAAAGATTTTTCGTTTTCGGGTTCGGTTCGGCCATTTGAGATTCGGTTAACCGCAAGGTTTACCGAAACCAAAACTTACACTTTTATTAAAAAAAAACTAAATTTTATGTTGGTCAAGTGTAGATTTTATAATTATTAAAGATAAGACTAAATATGCAATAATGTGTGAACTAATATTTGGTGTCTTAAATAGTTAAATTAATTAAACAAAGGAGTGAAAATTGAAAATTAAGAATTTAAATTAACGGTCAACGGGTAACCGAACCGACAATCTAGTTAATGAAACCAAAAATCCAGTTAACTGGATTTTTCGGTTTGGTTACAGTTCATGTTTCTATTGAACCGAAAAATTCAGTTAACCGAAAGTTTCGGTTTGGTTTTCGGTTCACAATATTTGTTAACCAACTTTTCGATTAATCGAATTTCCGGTTAACCGGTTTCGATCACGCCTATCGTCAAGCCCTGTTAAAAATTATCGGGATTAACCATTAGCTTTTGTGTGTGTTTTTCTTTTGTATTTTTGGTGTTATTATTTATTTCATATTTGGTGGCATGGGCCTGTTGTTTTAATTTGGCCCTCTACAATGAATTGTAATTAAAATTGGAATATTTTTCTTTTTTATTTGAGAATTTATTAATGCGTAACAATCTCTGCCGATTCATACCAATTTAATCTGGTTTAAATGCAAACCTGGTCAACTGCTCTAACCTATGTCCAAACGGCCGAACTGATTGATCAATTGACCCACACCTCCCACCGGATCTAACTCCGTGTCGTTTCTCTCAACATTGCAACCCCCCATGCAAAAGCTTGATAATGTAGAAAGCGAATCCCAATCTCTCCCTAAACAGGATGGGAGGTAGAGAATTTTTAGTGTTCATTGAAAACTTAGAAAAATTTCAATTTGTTGGATTTTGGCAGTTGAAAGACCAACCAGCTTAGAGAACAAGATACCAAAAGGTTAGGAACGATCTATAGAAGGTTAAAATAGTTATTTGTATCAATGAGGGAAGAATAAAAAATCCTTTCAGGAGAAGAAGGGTTTAGAAGCTGAAACAAAAGAGTCAAGAAGTGTTTGTGCGTGGAAGACACGAGAACCAAACATCAAAGCAAGAGAATCTTTCAAAAATACAAAGGTTAAGCCTAAATGCAAAAGCCCGATGGTTAAAGGAACCAAAGATACCTCAGGAGGTGCGTAACATACAGTTACGAAAGCGTGGCTAGTAGAATAATGAGATTTTAGCTTTTTTTTCAAAATGACTTTATTTTGGGCTGAACTTAGTATATATGAGCTTATTTTGATGAAATATATATTATGAACTTCTTGTTAAAATTTCTAAACTTATTTAGGATTTATTTGCTTTTTATAAACTTATTTTAAACTGAATATACCCTTGCAAGAATTAAGTTGAAAAGAATAAGGCATTTAAACAGAACTTACTTATAAACTTATTCTAAATTTATTTATTCAACATAGTTTGAATCGAGCTTATTCTAAGCCAAATAAGCTCAAGAGAATAGGATCGAAGCTTACCAAAATGATAGATTTGGTGTTTACAATTAATAAATATTTGAAGGTCTGACCAAACTTGTTGTATGATGGAGTGGTTTGTTATTTAATAATTTATCTCGATTAGTTCTACCTCTGATGTTACATTCAACTATCAATATGTTTGAACTAGCTATAAAAATTTCATTTTTTGGAAAGAATAAAACTCTTATCTTTATGTCAGCAATTCTGAATAAGAAAGATCAACTACAACTGCCAGAATGTATTGGCTTAGCATGTGAGAGGAACGGGGATCGATAGCTCGCATCTCCAATTCTTCTAATTTAATCTATATTTTTATGGTTTATTTTTAGGAAATAAAAAGGATAATGTTGGATCAATTCAAGTGGCGTTAGATCGATTCTACATGAAATTATAGTATCGACATACTATGTCAATTTAATCCAGTTTAAATGCAAAACCGAGTCAATTCGTCGAACCTTGGTTGAAACGCTCCGACTAATTGACCCACACCTCCAATCGGTTCGACCTCTGAATTGGTTCTCTTAACATTGCAAGCCCCTATGAAAAAAAAAATTGATAATGGAGAAAGTGAACCCCAATCTCTACCTAAACAGGATGAGAGGTAGAGACTTATTATTCAATGAAAACTTCAACAGAAAAATTTGATTTTGTTGGATTGGGCTTATGAAAGGCCGTCACTACAAACAAAGTAGTTTTCACCAACAAGGTATTTTATTTGGTATATGTTCTTTTTCTGTTGGTAAAACACAATACCAGTAGATAAAAAACTGTTACTAAACTTTTGGTGAAAACCCTGATGGTAAAGATTTTACCAAAAGGTAACACGATCTGTTGCAATTGTGCACAAACACCAATAGAAACGGTATGTTAGTATTATTCAGATTATACCAACACTTAAGATCCGATGCTAATAACCTACTTTTACCAACACAAAAAGATGTCGGTGTTATTTTTTTCTCCAGCCAAATAAGTTGTTCCCACATAAAATATCTGTTGGTAATGGTTTTCCCTCCACCTTCAATCAATATTATCCAACAAAATAGTCTATTGGTAATGATATTCATGTCATTTTCACAATCAGCAAATGCACTTGTTGATAAAAATGAAGTTATATGTGTACCCAATATATTTTTCTGGTTGGATACCAAATAGAGTTGCTATAAAAAGTAAATGTGTAGGTAAACTTGTCTTTAAAATAATATAACATGATACACTTGCTGCGACAAAAAAAAAAATTTCGGCAGAGCCTTAAATTCATTGGAAGTTTATCATTAAAAATGTACACATGTCACTTAAAACATGTATGTTTGCATAATGTTCAAAGCACCAAAGCAAGAACATGTATTTAGTCCCTGGCAGAATATTTGGTAAAAACAAAGTCAACTAAGAAATTGAGACTCAATCTACATTTTATTCATAATGTTCTTTGCTATCTTCGTTTTCTTGACTATCGTCATCTTCATCTTTTGGAGTAATAACATTTGCATTCTGATCACCATCAACATCATCGTCTTCAATTGAAGCGAGAACGGTATCTGATATACCCTATGAAATTGATACAACTCAAAACTTGAATAAGCAATTCAAAATCCACCAAGCAATACAGATAGCAAGATACAAGCAATGTTCAGGGTAAGCACGAAGATTATGAAGCTAGTTGTGAGCGACATCCCAATATTCACAAGGCACGAACCCAAATCTTAGTTGACTTTGTAAAGCCCAAAGTAATACTTCAACATTAACTTGGGCAACAAAAAAAAATGCCAATTCACAACCCGCTTATTGATTCGCATCCAAACGGTTCAACAAATGAACAGCCATGGCATTTCACCTAGTGTTGGCAATTTCTGCCCCAATGCTTGGCCTACTCACAATTTTACACCTAGTGCTTTGGCTGCTGCAACTTACAACACTAGCCTAGTATTGAATCGAGACAAGGAATTTCAGCCCAAATTTGCTAACACGAATTATATTATACTATCACAACCACAGGCACATCCACATGGTCCAAACATGCTTTCTAGAATAATCTCTCACCCAATGGAAGCTACAGTGCAAAGTGATAAAGTGTAAATATCACCCAAGGTTTGGTAAATTGCATTTACAGAAGGTGAAATATTATAAGATCAATCCATACACCAAAATACATGCGCATGGTGTGAAAACAGAAACTCAACATCAATAAATTATTCTAAATCTAAATCAATTTGGGATAGATTTATAATAATCTTTAGTAACATGTCAATCATACCTAACAAGGTATGACACCCATCTTTAATTCTCAACCAAACAAAGTGGCCCCTTCTTCTTTTATGGCTCTTTGACTACTCTAAACACTTGCAACAAAGACAGTAGGGAATCACTCAACTCATACAATACCTCTTATGGGAAATTGGAGGGAGAGGAAGGGACAAAATTAAGCATACTCACCAACAAGTCTTTCCCTATTCTTAAAAGCTTATGAATTAAGCATAATCACAACCCGTATTGATTAAGATCCAAACGGTTCACCACAGATAGAGAGAAAAATCGTGGGCATTGTTGATGAATTTAAGGGAGATTTATAAGGGAGAACAGGCAATAGAGGAAGAAATTGATATACTCCAACTCAAGTCATTGGTATGAGGCAGAAAGTATTACCTGATGTTTCATAAGTAATTTTACCAAATAGGTGATATCACCAATTTTAGTCAAACAAACCCTCCCCAAAACAGAACTTGATTTTCACAGCCTTAATAACAAACCCTCCCCAAAACAGAAAGTTAGCACCATCTAATGACCTGACCAAACAAATGTTTATTTTAGTCAAAATTTATTTCAACCAACAAAAACTCCATCCAACCATATTTGACCTGACCAAACAAACATTCATCCACTCGTACTGGAATACATCTCCATTAACTAAGCACTGACCTTTCAACAACCCAACACAGAAAATCACCACTCTTACAAAACCACTTAAGCAGCCTGTTTCTTCAACTTGGCAAGCTCTTGCCTCACAGCTCCTAGTTTCTGCACTGCAACGTAGCAAAAACCTCAGTATAAAGAACATTGAATTACTGGTTCACCAAAAAAACACAATACTAAATGGCACTTTCCTACTCTCTTTTTATGGGATTGTCGAAAAGAATGAAATCGATACAATAGCTGACAGGATAGGTATTTTAGCAAAATTTTAATCAACAATTACGAAATTGATAAGCAAAAGAAATCCTAAATTCGTGACAAGCAAAGTTCTCAATTTTCAACCATCGTAATCTTAATCAGAATCAAAATCATATATTGTTGCATTTTCTTCACTACTTTCACTACTAGTATAATCTGCAACATCGTTTGCATCATTCGCTTTAGTCGAGTCTGCAAACGGCTCATCTAATGTAACTCCCACTATATCTTCTTTAACATCATTAAATCCATCTTCATACACCATAGATGAATTGCTTGCTTGTAAGAGGTCTGCTTCTGGCATGATATCTTCTATTTCGAATAAATCTGTTGGCTTAGTAGCAATCACCTCATGCCAATTTTTTTCCTTCGATTCTGGTACATAAAACACTTGTACTGCTTGTGAGGAAAGGACATAAGGTTTGTTTGTCCTCCAATGTGATTTAAGATTAACAAGAGTAAATCCATATTCATCCTGTTTGATGCCTCTAATTGGATCGACCCAATCACATTCGAACAAGATCACACTTCATCCTTCGGGATATATCAATTCAATTATTTTAGTCAAAATGCCATAATAAGCTATATTATCCCCTTCATCTGTAACTGAATTCACCATAACACCAGAATTTGGAGTCTCACATCTTTGATCAATGTGCTTTACTTGCCATCTATACCCATTACAAGTGATCCTAGACATTGTCTTCATCCACTGGTTTGGAAAACTACTCAAAATTTTTAAATCATCAACCACGTAGGAGTCGGTAGGAAGATTCCTAGAAACCTGATAATTTACATAATGTGTTAGACTAATAATGTGAGTAAACTTTGCATAAATGAGTGTATTAAATTTTTAAAAACATACATTTTTCTCAAACCACTTTGGAAATGTTGCTTTATGAATCTCAAAAGCGTTTCCATTCATAGTTTCATATTCAATACTAACAATCTCAAAATGCTCTCTGAAATGACACCAAAAGAAAAACTAGTGAAATGCATTTGACAAAGTTTTATAATAATAGCAGAGAAATGCAACGCTTACTGTGCATAAACTTGAACTTCATCACAATTAAACAACACATAACTATGTGCATGTTCGATTATGGAATAATCAGCTTGAATGTCTTTCTTTTTAGATGATGCATGACATTTAAGAGAGAAAATAGAAAGTCCTTTGTGTTCTCCTTCATTGTCATCGTTATTCCTTGAGGACTTATTCTCCCTCGTTTCAACACCGTGCAAGTATCTTGTGCAGAAAGTTAAACATTCATTTGCTATATAACCTTCAGCAATGCATCCCTCTGGATGATTTTTGATGCGAACACATCCTTTATACGTTCTTCAATCCCTATGGCAATCATTAAAATCACATAGCATGACTATTATGTTTCTTAATTCTGAGAAAGACTGAAGTACAAATAAGGTTGGCTGCATACCTTTTCGTGGGATACATCCAATGATGAATAACAGGTCCAGTCACTTTTGCTTCATACGGTAGATGAATAATTAGATGCACCATTATGTTGAAAAAGGAAGGTGAGAAAATGCTCTCTAATCGACATAGGGTAGCAGTGACACGGTCTTGCAAGCACTCAAAGTCTTGAGGTGATACAACTTTAGAACAAAGTTCTCTAAAGAAGTTGCTAAACTCAATCAAGGTAGTACCCAAATTCTTGTTTTGCATTTTCCTCACTACTAGTGGTAAAAATTGTTGCATTATAACATGGTGATCATGGCTTTTTAACCCATATATTTTACCATCAACAATGCGCCTTTTAATATTTGCTGCATAACCATCGGGTACTTTCACAAAAGCCAGTGCACTAATGAATTCCTCATTTTCTTTTTTAGATAATGTGAAGCATGCTGGAAGAATATATGTCTTATTACCTTGTTCTACAGGATGAAGATTATGCCTTATATTCAAATCCTTCAAATCAAGACGTGATTGCAAAGTGTCCTTTGTCTTCCCCTCAATGCCTAAAAGTGTACCCAATATGTTCTCCGATACATTCTTCTCCACATGCATAACATCTCAGTTGTGACGTACGAGTAGATGTTCCCAATATGGGAGTTGGAAAAAAATACTCCTCTTTTTCCAAGGCATCACTTTATCACCCAACCTGCTTTTATTTTTTCGAGTGATATTAGGATGTTTCCCTAGAGTAACATCAAGTCCTTCCATTTGACTTACCAAATCAAATCTAGATCGTAATTCAGGAGGAGGCCTCATCTGTGTCTCTCCAATAAAGGCCTTCTTGCTACAACGAAATTTATGATCTCAAGGCAAGAAGCAATGATGACCGATATATCACATTTTCCTACTCCTATTCAAATAAAGGGGAATGTATCAATATTGCAATATGGGCATGCAAACTTCCCTTTAGTTTTCCAACTTGACACGTTACTATATCCGGGAAAATCAGTAATGGTAAAAACTAAGGCTCCATGTAAAAAGAAGGTCTCATCATTTGATATGTCATACGTTTCTACACTTGGCTCCCATAGTTGAATCAGTTCATCAACCAAAGGTTCTAAATACACATCAATATCATTTCCAGGTTCCTTTGGACCGAAATGAGCAATGTAAGAAACGAATACGCTTGCTTCATGCACAACCATGGAGGCAAATTATAAGTCATTAGCACAACTAGCCATATACTATATTGGGTGCTCATATTACCAAATGGATTAAAGCCATCAGTTGTCAAGCAAAGCCTGACATTCCGTGGATCAATAGCGAATCTTGCGTATTTGTTATCAAAATCTTTCCAAGCTTCAGCATCTGCTGGATGCCTTAATTTCCCATCTACTATAAGTTGAATTATAAATATACCGTAAGTGCACGATGTAGCTGTAGCTAGCAGACGACAAGTACGGGTTGTATTCCACAAGGAACTTGATTCCAATTACTAGAACTAATTAGACCACTCAAGCTAGGCAATCACAATTGGGTTTTTGGAATTAAATTAAAGGAAACGATAACGACTAAAAGATGGAATAAATAGTAGAACAGGAAGCACTCAGGTTGAAATTAACAGCATGACTATGCTAGCGAATCAATTACTAGCCCTACCAAACATCTCCCAGGCATGCATCATGAATGGATAGATTGTCAATTAAGTCCATCTCCTCCCTCTCTCAAGGGTCGAAGACTAATCCTAGAACCATAGTCGCCTATTTTCATGGGACTAAAAGTTGAAGGATTACAAGATTCACAATCTCAAATCCCAATTAGAATCTTAACTATTTTCATGTTAAAACCCTAATTGTCTACTAAGGCGCACTAGGTAAAGGTTTCATCTCTCAACGCTCCCCTAAACCCCAATAAAAAGGATGAATGTTCTTTCGAGCATTTCATCAAGCATGTGGCGTGCATGGTAGAATTCATAATCGCAAAACAAAGGGGGAGCAGGGATTGGGCCAGTACAAGATTCAACTAAACATATTCGGCGTCAATCCCAACCTAAGTTGAAGGATTTAGCCTACAATCATGTTTCTAACAACAACCATGACATTCAATTCTATAACCATTGCAAACCTCAAAATAATCAAGAACAAGAGTAGAGAGAGAATTAAGAACCTTGAATTAATCGCATGAATTAACAGTAGAGTGAACTTCAATCCAATAGCGAATTCAAAAGTATGGAAAATAAAACTATCTAGTGAAACCTAAAGATCGCCTAAGAAAACATCTATGGAAAGAAAATTGAATGGAGGCTGAATATCCCCTAAAACAGCTTCGAAGGAAGATTTAAGTCGCGACACGGAACAAGGGTGGCACGATCATGCCTCGAGACACGGGCCCACCGTGCCAAAACACTGCCAAAATCACCCAAACACCGCACACGTGGCACGGTGTCGCCACGTGGCACAGCCACACCGTGCCACTTGCCTAGCCGGCCTTTGTGCCATGCTCGCGCGGTGCAGTCTGGCTTTTTTGCCCCGAGATGTCCGTGCTTGATCCGTGGAACTCTACGCGACGCTTTTCTCGCCGTCTTGGCACTCCTTTCTGCCAAACGTTGTTCATCTTTTCGTTTCTTCACTAGAGTTCCTAAAAATATCGAAAGATGTTATATGAGTTAAAAGTGCGCTAAAGGAGGTCGATTTGACTCTTCCTTGGCACGATCAAACCTGAAAAAGCATGAGAAAATGAGTCAAATAGGGGCTAAAAATGGGACAAATAGAGGTTCATCACTATACGACCCTCTGCATGCCATCTCATTAGTCAAGCATCCGTGATGGAGAAGCTCCGTCCTTCATCTCCTGTATCGATCTTCATCGGTGCATTCCTTCTATGGCTTTTCCTCATTCACTGAGCACTGGATAGATGGATGAATATGTTGCCTACCACTTCGAGTGGGATTGGCACAGGGTTGCTTTTCTCCCGTTGCCTCTCTCGAGCTATTTTCAGGCCCTGTGCTTGAGCTATGAACTCGCTTTGGCCGAGGAAGCTGCTCAGCGCTTTGAACGTCCGGAATTGCCCCAGGTCATCTTCTACGTAATGCTTCTTAATGAAGCCGAGGGGTTGGGGGTCCTGTATGGGAAGACACTTCGTGTAATGGAGTCATCCTTTACCGAGCTTCGTTGGAGCATCTTTGAGTCATTGGTATGGCTGAATGGGGATTAGATTTTTTAGCCTTGATTCCGGGAAAAGGCCGAGTGCGAGGAGGAGAGTTCAGATGTTGAAAGGACTGCCTCCTCTTCAGATGGTGACGAGCAGGATGAAGTCAGGCAAAAGTGAGCCACCTCCCCTTCGGATGATGACAAGTAAGAGTGAAGCCAGTCAAGAGATGTCCTGAATTCGCGTCCTACTTTTCTTTTCCTTCATTCTTTTCTTTTTCTTTTGTACTGTCTCTGTTGCCAGCAATAACATGACCGCATTTTCCCCTTTCTTCCTAGAGTTTTGCTGTTTTCTTTGTGTATATTAATTTGTGTTTGCTGGATGGCCGCGTGGCAGGAGTGGGTTGACCACTGAGCTTCGAGGGTGTCTTTATAAAATGCGACCCTCCTTGCCTCCTCTACAAATACAAACCAATACTCCTAGAAATGTTGCTCAAGCATACTCCTTCAAGGAGAAATCGTGGGAGAGAATAACGGAGGGAGAGAAAGGGAGAGAGAGCTCAACACGCCCCCTTCATCATGGCGTTTCCTCCTCTTCACGACATGAGGGAGATGCCGGAGTTTGTGAGGGAGTCCTTTAGGTGGTGCTATGGGAGGGCCACACGCCCGCATCGTCCACTTCTAGATGATTGCCAAGACTTATGCCCGCGCTTTTTATTGTCTGAGGCAAAGAGAGCAACTCTAGACTTCGAACTTCCCGAGATGGTCCAGGCGACATTTTACGCTATGCTGTTGAATGATGCCATAGAACTGGGCATAGTGAGTGGCTTCCTTGTCGACGACCTGAAGTCATCCATTAAGGGTTTGAGATGGACGTCCTTTGAGGCCTGGCTGAGTCGTACCAGCTGCGACCTACGAGAGGCATAACTTTGATAGCGAACCCTGCCGTCAGAAGCATGTGGGTCAGTGGACGGGCAGGAGGAGAGCTCAGGATCGGCCAGCCCCTTGCCTCCTTCCAGTGACAAGGAGTAATTTTAAATTTTTTCCAATATTTCCCTTGTATTGCATTTCTCTCTTACGCCTTCCTCCATGGGGGTTTTCGATAATAAAATGATGTTTCTTTGTCCTAGGGAGCTTATTCCTCCCCTTAATCTGTTGCGTTCTTACTTTGAATGATCTTCTCTAGGTTCCCATAGTTATTGTATCTTATTCTAGGTCTTCACTTTAGGTCGTAGGAGCCACGTGGCTAGGGTGAAGTGGCTGGTTGCTCCCTCAGGGGATGTATTCCCCTGTGGGTCATCTTCCCCTCCTTATAAAAGAGGATGAAGACCCAATAAATTTTCTAACCTCCTTTCGTAGACAAAGAGCAAGAGGAGCAGAAGGGCTAGAGAGAGAGAGAGATTGAAAAATGAATCTTTTTCCCAACTTCGCAAGCACTGTGCAAGCGACTGAATACGCCCGGGATACCATTTGTTGGACACTAAGAGAGTCCTCGGCTTCTGGCGCAAAGCCGCTCCCCATGGACTACCACGACCTCTGCCCATGTTTTGACCTTGGAGTGGCGACACGGTATGCCCACGACACTAACATTCCGGAGATGGTGCAAGCAATCTTTCATGCCATGGTTGTGGATGATGCAACTGAGTTGGGACTTTTATGTAGGTTCACAATGGATTGCATAATGTGGGCAATGCGGAAGTTGGACTGGAACCCCATTGAATCCTGGCTTGGAGACATCGACCGTAGGCTTAGGAGAGCCCAGACTTCTCGCCTTGCAAACCCACCAGCGGACCCCGCGCCATCGGGCGGCCCTGTGGAGAGTAGGATAAATTATTTTCCCACCTTCCAGGACACCACACACACGGCGGAGTATGTTAGTGACAACCTCTGCTGGTCATTGAGGGAATCCTCTGATCTTCACCCGAAGCTGCTCCCCTGAATTTCCGGGGCCTTTGCCCTACATTTGAACTTCTCCTGGCAATACAGTTTGCCTATACCACCCACGCTCCTAAGATGGCGTAGGCCATCTTCTACGCCATGGTGATCAACGAGGTGATGGAGCTAGGACTTTCGAGTAGGGACGCCATGGGGTGTATGATGTTGGATCAGCAAGAGTTGAGGTGGGATATCGTTGAGACGTGGTTGCAGGATATTAATGAAAGGCTCAGGGACACCCAAGTTTCCTGCCTTGTCGAGATGGTCTATAATCCTCAGCCGCACCCCAAAATGGCTTCAAGGCTTAAGGGCATCCTCTCGTTTCGAGTGACGAGGAGTAGGTCGTAGAGACTGGTTGTACTCTCCTTTTACTTGTTTGTGCAGTTGCTATGTAATGATCTGGTTGTAATGAAAATTCCTTTCTTATGGCCCTGTTCTTGCTTTATGCCGTGTGCTTTTACTTTCATGGGGTACTGGCAACACAGTGTTTAGCTTTAAGGCCGAGCTAAAGAGGCCTAGCCCTTTTCAAAAATCTGAAAAAAATTGTTTACTCCTAGGCCCGAGTTCGAGGACCCCCAATCCTTGCTGAGCTGTAAGTGAGGTTCAAGCTAATGACCAGCCGCAAGGCCAGGTGTAGAGACCTCTAGCCTCTGTTGAGGCTAAGAGTATAGCGCCCGACCGTAAGGTCAGGCTTAGGGACCCCTAGCCCCTATTGGGGTTAGGAGTGTAGCAACCGGCCGTAAAGCCGTGCTCAAGAACCCTTAGCCCCCCAGGAGGGCTAAGAGTATAACGACTGGCCATAAGGCCATGCTTCAGGACCCTTAGCCCCCATTGGGGCTAAGAGCATAGAGACCGACCACAAGGCCATGCTCAAGGACCCTTAGCCCCCATTGGGGCTAAGAGTACAGCGATCGACCCTAAGGCCGTGCTTCAAGACCCTTAGCCACCATTGGGGCTAAGAGCGTAGCGACCGACCACAAGGTCGTGCTCAAAGGCCCTTATCCCTCATTGGCGTTAAGAGTGTGGCAATCGGCCGTGAGGTCGTGCCCTTAGACCCGTGGCGCCTACTGGGGCTAAAAGTGTAGCGACCGGCCGTAAGGCCATGCTTCAGGATCTATAGCTCCTCTATGGACTAGAGTGTGGCGCTCAACTATAGGCCGTTCTATTGAAGCCTTTAGTCCCTTAGAGCCTCAGGTTCGTTGCGTGTGAGGGGGGGATATCGTGGTTCCACGTGTCAGCGATTAAGATGAGTTGTGCTATTTGGGCATCTCGGGAGGAGCGTTTTTCATCTTTGTGCTATACAAGGGTGCCAGGTTTTCTGAAAAAGGTCATTTTCCACCACACGTTAGAGCCGTCTAGAAAGAGAAGCGATGCCCTCTTTCATCATACCTCATTCAAACTCACTGTAGCACGTCAACGTCCTCTCTTGCATCTTCAAATGATTTGATTGAGTGGTCATCCTCATCTTCAACCTACTCCTTTGAATCTTCATCCTTCGCAGGTACACCTTCGTACCCCATTCAAGCATTGTTTATTGTACTTGTATAGTTATGCCTTCATCTTACTCATTCAGCGGGGATGTTCCCAAAGGATTGGCCGGTCCCCAGGTGGAGGGCTGCCATCCGCAATTCCCTAGCCTCCCAGCCTTTATCGATGGTCGGATGGTTGCGGGTGTCCCCAAAAAATCAATGTAGGGAACCCAAAAAGATTTCCTACGCGGTGCCTCTTTTTGAACCTGTCACTCCATCATGATCTAGTTGCGAGTACTCTTCTACCCCTAGTATCCTTAGTCCTGAGGTGGAGGTCTCATACCCATGGGAAATCACCATAACTGACTTTATGACTAATTTCCAGGTACGACGAATGGTAAAGACTAAGTTAACCCCTAGCATCAGATCCGCAAATGAGTTGCTTTGCTGGCCAAGGGTGCTCAAGGTAATCCCTGTTCTACCCCAAGCTCTCCAAACCCGGTTGCCGGGTGGCCTCTACTAGCACTAGTTCTTCCTCGGGGGGGGGGGGGACGTCTTCCTCCTATTCAGATGGGTTGTCGAGGCATTCGTCCTCGGAGGGGGCGTCCACAAGCTTGTTGTCCCACGAAGGGCCTTCCATTCTGGAAGGTCGGTGCTTGAGAAGAGGGGTCGTTCTCCTGTAGGGTCGGTCCCTGAGATCTTGGCGGAGGGACCAAAGTTCCCTGGGGCTCTACCTGCTCGGACCCACAAGATGGCTTGGGCAGTCATTTCCCACACCCAAACGTCATTCCCACCTTAAAGAGGATGACCCTTGGGAAGAAATACCTCTTGCCCGCGAGGTATACTTTCGTGATCCACGAGCCAAACAAAACAGTGAATGAGCCGCCTGCTAAGTGCATCACGGTCTACTGTACGACCCTCAATTACGACCTTAGGCTTCCGCTTTACTTGGTGATCGAAGATATTTTGACTAAGTACGAGCTAGCACCTGCGCAGGTCGTGCCTACGTCCTCGCACAACATTTGCTCCTTCAATGTGACTTGTGAGCTGCGCAGCCTTACATGCACGACCCGAGCATTCAGCCTGGTGCATACAGTCCAGAGGGCTCCCAAGGAGACTAGGGACTTGAGATGGTATTGCTTCAATAACAACCGGGCTTTATGACGGCCATTGAAAAGAAGTTGAAGGTGAAGCATTGGAAGTATATCTTCTTTGTCCGCCGGGAGTCAGGTTGGGGAAACATTCCTGATTGGAATAAGGGTAAGCCAATCAGGAATCCCTTCGGGGCACAGACGGCCGAGGAGAAGAAGACGGCCTGCTACTTCCATTACTTCATCTAGGAGGATAACAAGCCCTGGGTTATCCCAAAATTCATGGTGCAAGCGATAGAGTTGGTGAAGGGACCCAAAAAGAGGAAGAGCAAGTCTAGCGAGAGGGAGCCTCTGAACTAGCTCCCTAAATTAAATTTCTTTGAGAACGACTTCTTCCTAGCCACGGTG
This sequence comes from Selenicereus undatus, assembly GCA_017589665.1. Classification (NCBI taxonomy): domain Eukaryota; kingdom Viridiplantae; phylum Streptophyta; class Magnoliopsida; order Caryophyllales; family Cactaceae; genus Selenicereus; species Selenicereus undatus. The sequence continues at coordinate 103,095,152 of JACYFF010010365.1, read as the reverse complement.
GGCCTTTTGATACTTAAGAATTATTCTAAGGGTACTTGCCACTATTATGTTAGTCGACCTTTTCGTTTGGTTCCGACTTGGCTCCTTTTTGTTCTATGCAGAGCAAGCGAGGGCGACATTAATGGTCTTCGAGACAGGGGATGCCACCTCAGAGCAAGTGGTGGCCGAGGTCGAGCGCCATCGGGAAGAGGAGAGGTGGTGCCTGGTGAACTAGCAAGCCAAGAAGGTACACACTTGAGCCCTGTTTGCCCTTGTTCATTGTGGCCCATTGTTGGTGTTTAGCCAAAGTGTTATTCGTACCGCAGACACCCTCTCTAGTACCGTGTGGGAAGAAACCTACGGTAAGCTTACCTATACATAAGTGCCAATGAACTGAAGGTCGCCTAAATGAGACGGCGACTTCTGGCCCTATCCAAGCTGGGAATGTAGGGGACGATCAATCCACCCCCTCATTGTACGGGAAGCCGGTTTGTTAGAGACCGAACCCCCGACCCCCGAGAACACACTGGAACCCCGAAGACCATGGGGACTGCATCATAGCCCACTAGCGGTACTCCCCTGAGTGCCCATCAGTCGTCCACGAACTTTATCAAGGCCGACCCTATGGCCAACTTTTCACTTGTTTAGGACTTGGTTAAGTCCTGGGATTTGGCTACCTCGAGCACTTGGGAGCCCCACAAGGTCACCAAGAAAGAGGTGATTATGGATGGGGCTTTTGCTGCAGGGATAAAGGCCGCTGCAGAGCGCTGAAGGCTAGAGGGGCAGGTGACCTGGTACCAACGGCGCTAGGAGAAGTTGAAGGAGGAGAAAGATGCTCGAGAGGCCGAGAAGAAGGATCTACAGCGCCGGCTGGAGGAGGCGCTTTCTAAGGCTTAGGATGAGGCGATTGCGGGGGCCGAGAGAGCGTCTAATGCTAGGGAGCAAGGCTATCAACAAGGTCGTGCGGGCACATTGGAGTACTTATACAAGGTCTTGATGATGTTGGCTCCAGAATTCTAGGAGGACGCCTACTTCGAGGCCTACCTCCATTATGTCAACGAACGCCAGTAGGCTGAGGCCGAGGGTCGAGACCCCAAGAAGGTGGAGTTTATCTCCCTTTTCAGTGAGGGTGATGGCCCAGGGGACGAGGTGACCAACCTCTTGGACGCTGAGGCCGGGGCTCCTGAAGATGAGGGCCGTGAGGATAGTGAAAGGCCCGATATGTAACCCCCTTTTTTCTTCAGCTGTATTTGCACTTTCATCAATAAAAAGTGGTCACTTCTGATAACAATGTTCCTTACGCCGGTCATTCTTCCATTGCATACTTGTTCCTTTGCTTTTGCAGATATTTTTTATATGCCATAGGGTAGTAGCCCCAAAGCGAAAGAATAAGTGATATAGTCATTTGGGTTGAGAACACGTAACTCGCATAGAGATTGACCGTAAGGCTGTACTTAGGGACCCTTAGTGCCTACTGGGGCTAAGAGCATAGCGACCGGTTGTAAAGCCGTGCTCAGGGACCCTTAGCCCCAACTGGGGCTAAGAGTATATCGACCGGCCGTAAGGCCGTGCTCAGGTACCCTTAGCCCCTATTGGGGCTAAGAGTGTAGCGACCGGTCATAAGGCCGTGCTTAGGGACCCTTAGTCCTCACTAGGGCTAAGAGTATAGTAACTGGCCGTAAGGCTGTGCTCAGGTATCCCTAGCCCCTACTGGGGCTAAGAGTATAGCGACCACCTATAAGGCTGTGCTTAAGAACCCTTAGCCCCTACGGGAGCTAAGAGTATAGTGACCAGCTTTATAGCCGTGCTCAGGGAACCTTAGTCCCCACTGGGGTTAAGAATAGAGACCGTCCGTAAGGCCATGCTTAGGGACCCTTAGCCCCTACTGCGGCTAAGAGTATAGCGAGCGGCTATATGGCCGTGCTCAAGAACCCTTAGCCTATACTGGGGCTAAGAGTGTAGCGGCCGACCGTAAGGCCGTGCTTAGGGACCTTTAGCCCCCACTAGGGCTAAGAGTATAGCGACCGGTCGTAAAGCCGTGCTCATGGGAATGGAGGATTGTATATGGGTGCAAAAGTGGCCGCTGTGGGCTTTGTTTTTATTTTCGGTAATGAAGGAGTACATAACTATTGGACGTAAATAAAAGCATAACAGTAGGAGTAGTACTTTCTAATGTTGCTACTATGCCAAGTTCGCGGTATAGGAGAGCCCCTCGTGGTCTCTAGGCGGTACGTTCCGGGTCGGACCTGGGAGGCAACTTTATATGGGCTTTCCCAGTTGGCAGTGAGCTTGCCTTGTTCCCCTGCTCGAGCAACGGCTTCTATACGATGATGAACAAGATCACCTGTCTGGATAGGCTGCATCCTTACTGCCCGATCATGGAGGCATGCGATGTGGAGCTTGTAGAGGGCTTCTCGAAGAAGAGCATCCCCACAGATAGAGGGGAGGAGGTCGAACACCTCTCGGAGTGTTGCATTGTTCAGCTCTTCTTGGAAAGTGGTCAATCGTTAAGTGTTGAGCGTGACTTTTACGGGTAGGACAACTTCAGACCCGTAAGCTAACATGAAGGGAGTCTCACCAGTAGCAGTTTTCTCGGTGGTGCGAAAAGACTATAGGACGCCGTGCAGTTCGTCCACCCACTTCCTCTTAGCATCGTCAAGTTTCTTATGTTGGTCGTGGATAATGGACTTGTTGGCCGCCTCGGCTTGACCATTAGTTTGCGGGTGGGCGAGGACGGTGAACCGGGCCTGTCACCCCAAAGTCGGAAGATAGCCAGTGAGGTTAGTGGTGTCGAACTGTCTGCCATTATCAAAGATGATGGCATGTGGAATGCCGAAATGAGTGATGATGTTCCTCCAGATGAACCTCCACACTTCGGCTGTGGTTATGGAGGCGATGGTCTCGACCTCTATCCACTTGGTGAAGTAGTCAACCGCCACAAAGAGATATTTGCGTTGCCCCGTTGCCTTGGGGAAAGGGCCGAGGATATCCATATCCCAAATTGCGAATGGCAGAGGACTGACAATCGGCACCATAGGGTGAAAGGTACCCCTTGGATGGGGGCAAACTTCTGGCACTTGGCGCAAGTCTGTACCAGTGTCATGGCGTCCTCCAGTAAACTGGGCTAGTAGCAGACAGTTTGAATGGCCGTCATGGCGAAGGTGTGGCCGCTGGTATGTGCATTGCAAATGCCCTCGTGCAGCTCTTCTAGTACCTTTTTCCCTTCCTTTGGGATCTCGCAATGCAAAAGAGGTCGGACGAAAGACCTCTTGTACAGAATCCCCTTATACAGGATGAACCAATTCGGCCGTTTCTTCACTCTGTCGGCGTCTTTTGAATCCATAGGAAGGGTATCGTCAGTGAGGTACGCGCGGATGGGGTCCATCTATGTCGAGCTTCTGTCTAACCACAATACTTCATGTGGATCCACTGAATGTTTTTGGGCTTCCCACCATCGGATGAACTCGCCAGTTTAGATAGTACATCGGCCTATCGGTTATCTGAGCGAGGGATATGCGTGATTGCAAAGTGCTTCAGCAGTTTGGTGGCCTCCCGTACCCATCGAACATACGCTGCCATGGTGTCGTCCTTAGTTTCATATGCACCGTTGAGCTGGCTGACGACTAGCTGAGAATCAGAGAATGCCTGGACTGAGTCCGCCCCTACAGTATAGCACAGCTCTATTCCCACGATGAGGGCCTCATACTCTGCCTCATTGTTGGATGCCTTGAACATGAACTTCAAGGCATGTTCGTGATGTACTCCGGCAGGACTTTCGATTATGGGGCCAACCCCACTCCCGTCCATGGTGGATGAGTCGTCAACGCACAAGCTCCAGGGTCAGGAGTGCTACTCACCCTCTGACACGGGCGTGGCATTCTTAGCCAAAAAGTCAGCTAGTGCCTGGCCTTGGTGGCCCTCCGTGGTTCAAACACTAAGTCGTAGCACGAAAACTTGACGACCCACTTCAGGAGCCGCCCTGAGGCATCTAACTGCTGAAAGACGTTCTTCAGGGGCTGGAAGGTAAGGACCAGGATCTTATGAGCCTCAAAGTAGGGCCTCAGCTTTCCACTGGCCATCACTAGGGCGTAGGAGAATTTCTTTATATGAGGATAGTTAAATTCCACCCCTGCTAATGCGTGGCTTACATAGTACACAGGGACTTGCTCCTTGGCCCTCTCTACTATGAGAACCGCGTTGATCGTGTGTTCCGAAATAGCCAGGTACATGACGAGTTTTCTCCCAAAAGGGGGCTTGCAATTTTGGGCAGCTAAGCCAGGTATGTCTTCAATGCTTGGAAAGCCTTGTCAGCCTACCGGTCCCAAGTGAAGTTTGCTCACTGCCGTAAGACACGGACAAACAGCTGGCACTTGTCCGCTAATAGGGACATGAACTATCACAGGGTAACTATGCAACCGGTTAAGCGTTGCACTTCTTTGACGTTTCGTGGCAGTTTCATATCTAACACAGCTTGGATCTTGTCCAGATTAGCCTTAATTTCGCGGTTACTAATCATAAACCCCAGAAATTTTCATGGTCGTACCCTGAACACGTATTTTTTTGGGGTTAAGCTTCATGCTGAAGGCCTAAAGTATATCAAACGTCTTTCTCAAATCGTGGATGTGGTCAATGTCAGTCTTGCTTTTCAATATCATGTCATCAACGTAGACTTCCATCATTTTGGAAAATGAGGGGCTCAAACAACTTGTTGACGAGACACTGATAGGTGGCTCCTACATTTTTTAGACCGAAAGGCATCATCTTAATCATCTGGGCATAGGGGTATTTGGTGATACCTGAAGAAGGCGCCCATGAAACTCAACATGGCGTGTCCAGCTATGGCATCTACCAACTTATCAATCTTGGGCATCGGGTAGCTGTCCTTTAGCAAGCCCTATTTAAATCTGTGAAATCCACACACATTCTCCACGTCCCATGGGGTTTCTTTACTAACAGCTCATTTGACATCCATTCGGGGTACTAGCACTTTCGAATGAACCCGGCTTCCAACAACTCTTGTACTTCAGCATTAGTCGCGACCGCTCTCTCTGGGCCCATGTGGCGCTTCTTCTGGACAACCGGCCTATGGAGGGGTCCATATTCAACTACTGCTCCATAATAGTTGGAACGATACCAGGCATCTCCTCAGGTCTGAAGGCGAACACATCTCTATGCTCTCGCAGGAGTGAGAGCAACGAGAGTCGATCGACGGTGGTCATATCTCACCCTAGTTGGATCGTGCGCTCGAGGCGTTCTTCTTTGAGTGGAACTTGCTCCACGTCATCCGCAGCCTTCAGTCGTGGCCGTGGAGGCTCGACCGAGGTCAAGGCATGGATAACCAAGGCTTCAGGGGTCGTAAGCGGTGGTCTAGCTCTTGCCCTTTTCCCTGTCTAGGACGGTCTGTCAGGCCCATGTTTATTTGCTTGTTCTACCAAGGGTCGAATGCTCACTAGGTAACACTCCCGGGCCGTTCGTTGGTCTCCATGCATGACCCACACGCTTCCGTCATTTGCTTCAAATTGGCGCTAGAGGAGGTATGGGGCGATGACGGTTTTCACCTTGTGAAGTGGAGGGCGTCCTAGAATGATGCTGTAGGCCGTGGGCACGTTGACCACCAAGAAATCAACCTCCAGATTCCTGACCTTTAGCTTGTCACCAAAGTGTAGCGGGAGGCGAATCATACCGCTGGGATTCACCTCCTAGCCCCCGAAGCCTGAGATGAGGTGTACCCAGGGGACAATGTCTCGTCTTCGGTACATCAACTTCTTCAAGCAGTCCTAGGTGATAATGTCCATGGAGCTTCCTGTATCGATCAAGATCCTCTATACAATTGCGCTGGCTATTTTCATCTCAACCACCAAGGGATTATTGTGTGGAGAAGTGAAATGGGGGTCTTCCCTTTCGCCGAACACCATGGTGGGCACTGTCACACGAGCCCCCTACTCAGTCGTGAGTACCTGCTACACGCCTCTGAGCTGAGCCTTCCAAGCTGATCGGGTAATACCCTCTGTATAACCCCCGACGATGGTTGCCACGGCCTTTGTAGAACACTCTTTGTCCCGCGGCTGGGGTTGTGTGGGTTCTCGCTATCCGTGAAAGAAACGAGGGCCCTTCTTTAGGGAGTGGTCGATCTGTCCCTTATTCGCTAGTTCGTGAAGGGATTTTTTCAGCTTACGACACTCAGCCATGGTGTGCTCATACTGCTCCATGAATTCTCAATACTCTCACGATTATAGGGCTTCGGAGCCGTGGTCATTGGTAGTGGTCTTCGAAGCATGGGGTGTCCCCTAACTTCCGTGAGGATGCTCCTAGGGTCGGTGGTGAATCGAGGGTCAACTACCTCGAGTTGCGGCCTCCTGTCCCACGGGACGTGATTTTTGTCACCACAGTTGGGGTTCTTATTCATAGGGATCCTTTCCTTCTTCGAGGCGTCGGAATTGTCAGCGCAGATCTTCGTGGCACGAATGAAGTCTGCAACCTTCCTCAAGGCCTCGGCCAATGTGGTCTTCTTTTGTTCGGCTAAGGAGAATTTGAAGCGCCCACTTTTTAGGCCGTTCATAAAGGAGGTATACGCCACCCCTTCTTCCAGATCCGGGATGAGGACTGCCTCCTGGTGGAAGCGCTTGACGAATTCAGTGAAGGACTCATGCGGCCCTTGCTTGATCTTAGAAAGGAGGATGTTGGTCCTCCTTTCCTTTTGACTTGTGACGAATTGGTTGACAAATTTGTCGGCCAAATCTTGAAAACAAGTGACGCTTCTGGGGGCAGGCTGCTAAACCACAACTGTGCTACCCCTTTTAGGGTAGCTGGGAAATAATGACAATATGCAGCACCGTCCATGTTCTGAACATACATTTGCACCTTATAGACCCCCCAGATGCTCTTCAGGACCTGTTGTTCTGTCGTATAGGTCCATCGTGGGCATCTTGACCTTTCCATAGTGTGGAGCGTTGATGATCTTTGCACATAACGGGGTGGAAAAGGGTAGAGTTACTGGTCGGGCGACGGTCCCTGAAACTTTGAGGGCAGTTTCGAGGTAGTGCTCGACTTCAACAACCGAGGGACTTCTCCTGTCCAGGTCATGCTTGGAAGTTTCTAGAAGGGATCAGTTGCCTCAGCTCAATTCCAAGCCGCGGGCACCCCGCGGGGAAGGACTTCGAGTACGCTCGCGGGGAGAGCGGTGCTCTGGGGTAGATCGCCGCCAGCCCGAAGCTTCCCCTTGGGGTCTGGAGGTCTGTTCTTGCTCTTCAAGCCAGGCGGTCCACCGGGAGTGAGTCGTATACGGGGTGGAAGCAGTAGTGGACGTTGCCGTCTGCCCTTAAATGAGGCGTCACCGCGTGCCGATCATGGTTCCCTGTATAGGGTCGACCACTCCGGTTCGACCGCGACACCTCCCGCTCCCTCTCAGTATGATGAGGGGATGGTATGCGTGCACACCGGTAGGAAGGCTCGTAGCCAGTAGTGGGCACGTTGTCAAAATAGGGAAGTGGCCTTATCGAGTTCGCAGCTTCCATGGTCCTTTGGACCTGCTTTGAGACCCGCCGTGTGATGGTATCTGTCATGACGGACATGAAGTTCTTCAGGGCATCCACTGTAACATAAGCCTCTCCCGAGGTGGGTGGGTGACTACTTATAGTCCTTGTAGCCAATCAACATCAAAGGGCATGTAGCTCAGATAGTAAAGCGCTCGCTTTGCATTGTGAGAGGTATGGGGATTGATACCCCACTTCTCCAAATGTCAAAACGGTAGACATTAAGAGGGGGAATGAGGATTCTTTAGGTCCTGTAGTGTGAAAGGTCGATGAGAAAGGGGTTACATAGCAAGGAAACTTGATTCTGCACTTTTACTAATGACTTTTGTGACGATAGGCTGTTGAGTAGGGGTGAGCAAAAAAAACCGAAATCGAAAAACCGGTTAACCGGTTTGATTTTTCTTGTCAAGTGTAGATTTTATAATTATTAAAGATAAGACTAAACATGCAATAATGTGTGAGTTAATATTTGGTGTTGTAAATAGTTAAATTAATTAAAGAAAGGAGTGAAAATTGAAAATGAACAATTTAAATTAACGATTAACGGGTAACCGAACTGAAAATACGATTAACGGGTAACCGAACTGAAAATCCGGTGAACAGAACCAAAAATCCTGTTAACCGAATTTTTCGATTCCGTTACGGTTCATGTTTTTATTGAACCAAAAAATTCAATTAACTGAAAGTTTCGGTTCACAATATTCGTGAATCGACTTTTAGGTTAACTGAATTTTGGCTAACCGAATTTCCGATTAACCAGTTTTGATCACCCTATCGTTGAGCCCTCTTAAAAATTCTCGGGATCGACCACTAGCTTTTGTGTGTGTTTTTTCTTTTCTATTTTTGGTGTTATTTTTTATTTCATTTTTGGTGGCATGGGGCTTGTGTTTTAATTTGCGCCTCTACAAACACATATATGAATTGCAATTAAAATTGGAATATTTTTCTTTGTTATTTGGTAATTTGTTAATGCGTAACAGTCTCTGCTGATTCATACCAATTTAATCCGGTTTCAATGCAAACCTGGTCAACTGCTCTAGCCTATGTCCAAACGACCGGACTGTTTGATCCATTGACCCACACCTCCCACTGGATCTAACTCCATGTCGTTTCTCTTAACATTGCAACCCCCCCGAAAAAGCTTGATAATGTAGAAAGCGAACCCCAATCTCTCCCTAAACAGGATCAGAGGTAGAGAATTTTTAGTGTTCATTGAAAACGTCAATAGAAAATTTTGAATTTGTTAGATTTTGGTTCTTGAAAGACCAAGTAGCCAAGAGAACAAGATACCAAAAGGCCAGGAACGGTACATAGAAGGTTAAAATAATTCTTTGTATCAATGATGGAAGAAAAAAAAATCCTTTCAGGAGAAGAAGGGTTTAGAAGCTAAAACAAAAGAATCAAGAAGTGTTTATGTATGGAAGAAATGAGAACCAAATATCAAAGCAAGAGAATGTTTCAAAAATACGAAGGCTAAGCCTAAGTGCCAAAGCCCAATGGCTAAAGGAACCGAAGATACCTCAAGAGGTGTGGGAGTTGGGTAACATGTAGTTACAAGAGCGTGGCTAGTAGAATAATGAGGTTTTAGCTTTTTGTTAAATTGACTTTATTTTGGGCTGAACTTAGTATGTATAAGCTTATTTTGATGAAATATATATTATGAACTTGTTGTTAAAATTTCTAAACTTATTTAGGATTTATTTGCTCATTATAAATTTATTCTAAATTGAACATACTCTTGCAAAGATTAAGTTGAAAAGAACAAGGCATTTAAACAGAACTTACTTATAAACTTGTTCTAAATTTATCTATTCAACACATTTTGAATTGAGCTTATTCTACGCAAAATAAGCTCAAGAGAATAGGATCGAAGCTTACCAAAATGATAGATTTGGCATTTACAACTAATAAATATTTGAATGTCTTACCAAACTGGTTGTATGATAGAGTGGTTTGTTATTTAATAATTTAACTCGATCAGTTATACCTCTGTTGTTATATTCAACTATCAATATGTTTGAACTGGCTATTAAAATTTTTTTTTAACAGAATAAAACTCTTATCTTTGTCTCAGCAATTTTGAATATGAAGGATCAACTGTAACTGCTAGAACGTATTGTGGCCAATCAACCTGAAAGGGGATGTAGCTTAGACGGTAGAGCACTTGCTTAGCATGCGAGAGGTACGGGGATTGATACCCTACATCTCCACGTTTTCTCATTTAATCCATATTTTTAATGGTTTATTTTCTGGAAATAAAAAGAATAATGTTGGATCAGTTTGAGTGGTGTTAGATCGATTCTACATGGAATTACAATATCGACATACAATGTCAATTAATTAATCTATATAAACCTGGCATTATATTTAGAAAAATAGTTTTTCATCCTTTCTTTAAAATGACAAAATGGTGTACATTGAGAGGGAGGAGAGAAGATTTTCAGGTCTCATGGCGTGAATGGTTGAAGAGAAAGGGGTTAGATAGCAAGGCAACTAGGGTCCGACTTTTGCTAATGATTTTTGTAGCGATGGACTATTGGGCCATGCCGAAAATTCTAAGGATTGACCACTAGCTTTTGTGTGTGTTTTTACTTTAGATGTTTGGTGTAATTGTTTATTTCATATTTGGTGGTGCGGGCATTGTGTTTTAATCAGAACCTCTACAAATATATATATGAATAGCAATTAAAAATGTAATATTTTTCTTTTTTATTTGGAAATTTGTTGATCTCTAATAGTCTCTGCCAAGTCGTGCCAATTAAATCCTGTTTAAATGCAAACCGGGTTAATTGGTCTAACCTAGGTCCAAACGGTCCGACTGGTCAAACCTAGAGAATTTTTATTGTCCACTGAAAACTTCGATAGAAAAATTTGAATTTGTTAGGCTTGGGTTCTCGAAAGACCAAGCAGCTGAGAGAACAAGAAACCAAAAGGCCAAGAACGATCTATAGAAGGTTAAAATAATTCTTTGTATCAATGATGGAAGAATAAAAAATCCTTTCAGGAGAAGAAGGGTTCAGAAGATGAAACGAAATAGTCAAGAAGTGTTTATGTATGGAAGAAACGAGAACCCAAGATCAAAGTAAGAGAATCTTTCAAAAATACAAAGGTTAAGCCTGAGTGACAAAGCCCGACGGTTAAAGGAACCACAGATACCTCAGGAGTTGTGGGAGTTGCATAACATATAGTTACGAGAGCGTGGCTAGTAGAATAATGAGATTTTAGCTTTTTTTTAAACTAACTTTATTTTGGGCTGAACTTAGTATATATGAGCTTATTTTGAACTTATTTATGAAATATATATTATGAACTTGTTAAAATTTCTAAACTTATTTGGGATTTATTTGCTCATTATAAACTTATTCTAAACTGAACGTACTCTTGCAAGAATTAAATTGAAAAGAATAAGGCATTTAAATAGAACTTACTTATAAACTTACTCTAAATTTATCTTTTCGACATATTTTGAATCGAGCTTATTCTACACAAAATAAGCTTAAGAGAATAGGATCGAAGCTTACCAAAATGATAGATTTGGCGCTTACAACTAATAAATATTTGAAGGACTGACCAAACTTGTAACGCCCCAAAAACTAATGCTGAGTACCCTGGCTTAATCACGAATTTATTAATTTGCAGCAGAAGACTTTGGGGGCGTTATAAAACTAGTGGTATGATAGAGTGGTTTGTTATTTAATAATTTATCTCGATCAGTTCTACCTCTGATGTTACATTCAACTATCAATATGTTTGAACTAGCTATAATTTTTTTTTTTGGGGAAATAATAAAACTCTTATCTTTATCTCAACAATTCTAAATAAGAAAGTTCAACTGCAACTGCTAGAACGCATTTTGGGCAATCAACATTGAAGGGGATGTAGCTCAGATGGTAGAGTGCTTGCTTAGCATGCGAGATGCATGGGGATCAATACCCGGCATCTCCATTTCTTGTCAATTTTAAAGGCTCCTTTTTACATGGCATTGACTATATGCTAGATCAATGCTTTTTAAAATTTAAAAGAAATTAAATATATTTTTTTTATGGTTTATGTTTAGGAAATAAATAGGATAATGTTGGATCAATTCGAGTGGTGTTAGATCGATTCTACATGAAATTATAGTATCTACATACGATGTTAATTAATTAATCTATCTGAACTTGGCGTTATAGTTCGAAAAATAGTTTTTCATCATTTCTTTAAAATGACAAAACGGTACACATAGAGAGCTGAGAGAGAAGATTTTCAAGTCCCGTGGCCTGAAAGGTTGAAGAGGAATGGGTTAGATAGCAAGGCAACTAGGGTCTGTACTTTTACTAATAACTTTTTTGGAGATGGGCTATTGAGCCATGCTAAAAATTCTAGAGATTGCCCACTAGCTTTTGTGTGTGTTTTTTCTTTCGTATTTTTGGTGTAATTGTTTATTTCATTCTCGGTGGTGTGGGCATTGTGTTTTAATTTGCACTTCTACAAATATATATATGAATTGCAATTAAAAATGTAATATTTTTCTTTTTTATTTGGAAATTTGCTAATGCATAATAGTCAACTCGTCTAACCTTGGTCCAAACGGTCCGACTGATTGACCGGTAGCTCCAACAAGATCAACCTCCGAATCGGTTCTGTTAAGATTGCAACCCCCGATGAAAAATTTGGAAATTTGCTAATGCATAATAGTCAACTCGTCTAACCTTGGTCCAAACGGTTCGACTGATTGACCGGTAGCTCCAACAAGATCAACCTCCGAATCGGTTCTGTTAAGATTACAACCCCCGATGAAAAAAAAATGATAAAGGAGAAAGCAAACCCCAATCTCTACCTAAACAAGATGAGAGGTAGGGAGTTTTTACCATTCAACGAAAACTTTGATACAAAAATTTGATTTTGTTAGATTTTAGTTCTTAAAACACCATACAGCTAAGAGAACAAGACACCAAAAGGCTAGGAACAATCCAGAGAAGTTTAAAATAATTCTTTGTATCATTGAGGGCGGAATACAAAATCCTTTATGGAGAAGGTGGGCTTAGAAGTTGAAACAAAAGAATCTAGAAGTGCTTATGTGTGGAAGAAACGAGAACTAAAGATCAAAGTAAGAGAATCTTTCAGAAAATACAAAGGGTAAACATGAGTGTAAAGGCCAGAAGGTTAAAGGAACAGAAGATACCTAAGGAGATGTGGGAGTCGGCTAACATAAACTTACGAGAGAGAGACTAGAAGGATTATGAGATTTGAGGGTTTTTTTTAGCTGACTTTATGTTGGGATGAACTTAGTATATATGTGCTTATTTTGAACTTATTTATGAAGTGTATAACATGAACTTGTCGTCAAAATCTCTACACTTATTCTGGATTTATTTGTTGATTATAAAATTACTCTGAACTAAACGTACTCTTGGCAAGAATTAAGTTGAAAAGAATAAGGCTTTTAAACTGAACTTATTTATGAACTTGTTCTAATTTTATTTGTTCAACATATTTCGAATCAAACTTAATCTGCACAAAATAGGCTCAGCACAATAGGATCGAAGCTTACCAAAATGGTAGATTTGGCACTTACAAGTAATAAATATTTGAAGGTCAGACCAAATTAGTTGTATGATAGAGTGGTTTGTTATTTTATAAATTATCTCGATCAGTTCTACATCTGGTGTCACATTTAACTATCAATATCTTTTAACTAGCTATAAAATTTTTCTTTTTTTTGGAAAGAATAAAACATTTATCTTTACCTCATCAATTCTGAATAAGAAAGTTCAACAACAAATGATAGAACATATATTGGCCAATCAACATCAAAGGGGATGCAGCCCAGATGGTAGAGCCCTCGCTTTGCATGTGAGAGGTGTGCGGATCGATGCCTGCATCTCCAAATCCCAAAATGGTAGGCATAAAGAGGGGGAAAGGGAAGATTTTTAGGTCATGCAGTGTGAAAGGTCGATGAGAAAGGGGTTAGATAGCAAGGAAACTTGATTCTGTACTTTTACTAATCACTTTTGTGGTGATGGGCTATTGAGCCATGCTTAAAATTCTCGGGATTAAACACTAGCTTTTGTGTGTGGTTTCTCTTTTTTATTTTCGTTGTTATTATTTATTTCATTTTTGGTGGCGTGGGCCTTGTATTTTAATTTGGGCCTCTACAAATATAGATGTGACTTCCAATTAAAATTGAAATATTTTTCTTTTTTATTTGGCAATTTGTTAATGCGTAACAGTCTCTGCCGATTCATACCAATTTAATCTGGTTTAAATGCAAAGCTGGTCAACTACTCTAACCTATGTCCAAACGGCCAGATTGATTGATCAATTGATCCACACCTCCAACTGGATCTAGCTCTATGTCGTTTCTCTTAACATTGCAACCCCCCATGAAAAGGCTTCATAATGTAGAATGCGAACCCCAATCTCTCCCTAAACCGGATGAGAGGTAGAGAGTTTTTAGTGTTCATTGAAAACTTTGATAAAAAAATTTCAATTTGTTAGATTTGAATTCTCGAAAGACCAAGCAGCTAAGAGAACAAGATGCCAAAAGGCCAGGAACGATCTATAGGAGGTTAAAATAATTCTTTGTATCGATGAGGGAAGAATAAAAAATCCTTTCAAGAGAACAAGGCTTCAGAAGCTAAAACAAAATAATCAAGAAGTGTTTATGTATGGAAGAAACGAGAACCAAAGATCAAAGCAAAAGAATCTTTCAAAAATACAAAGGTTAAGCCTGAGTGCAAATGCCCGATGGTTAAAAGAACCGCAGATACCTCAGGAGGTGTTGGAGTTGCATAACATACAGTTATGAGAGCGTGGCTAGTAAAATAATAAAATTTTAGCTTTTTTTTTAACTGACTTTATTTTGGGCTGAACTTAGTATATATTTGCTTATTTGAACTTATTTATGAAATATATATTATGAACTTGTTAAAATTTCTAAACTTATTCAAGATTTATTTGCTCATTATAAACTTATTCTAAACTGAACATACTCTTTCAAGAATTAACTTGAAAAGAGTAAGGCATTTAAACAGAACTTACTTATAAACGTATTCTAAATTTATCTATTCAACATATTTTGAATTGAGCTTATTCTACATAAAATAAGCTCAAGAGAATAAGATCGAAGCTTACCAAAATGATAGATTTGGCGCTTGCAACTAATAAATATTTGAAGGTTTGACCAAACTAGTTGTATGATAGAGTGGTTTGTTATTTAATAATTTGTCTTGATTAGTTCTACCTTTGATGCTGCATTCAACTATCAATATGTTTGAGCTAGCTATAAATTTTTATTTTTTTTTGGGAAATAATAAAAGTATTATCTTTATCTCAGCAATTCTGAATAAGAAAGATCAACTGCAAATGCTAGAACGTATTGTGGCCAATCAACGTCAAAGGGGATGTAGCTTAGATGGTAGAGCGCTCGCTTAGCATGCGAGAGGTACGGGAATCGATACCCCGCGTCTCCACTTCTTGTTAATTTTTAAAGGGCTGATTTTTGCATGGCATATTGACTTTATTATTATGTAATTGACAATGACTATCCCTGGCTCAATTCGTTGTAAATTTAAAACAAATTTAATCTATATTTTCTGGTTTATTTGAAGAAAATAAACATGATAATGTGGGACCAATTCAAGTGGTGTTACATCGATTCTACATGAAATTATAGTATCTACATGCAATGTTAATTAATTAATCTATCTGAACTTGGCATTACATTAAGAAAAATAGTTTTTCATCCTTTCTTTAAAATGACAAAACAGTATACATTAAAACGAGGGAGAGAAGATTTTCAAGTCCTGTGGCCTAAATGGTCGAAGACAAAGGGGTTAGATAGCAAGGAAACTAGGGTCTCTACCTTTACTAATGAATTTTGTGGAGATGGGCAGTTGAGCCGTGCTGAAAATTCTAGGGATTGACCACTAACTTTTGTGTGTGTTTTTTCTTTTGTATTTTTGGTGTAATTGTTTATTTCATTGTTGGTGGTGTGGAAATTGTGCTTTAATTTTTAGCTCTACAAATATATATCTGAATTGCAATTAAAATGTAATATTTTACTTTTTTATTTGGAAATTTGAAAATGCATAACAGTCTCTGTCGAGTCATGCCAATTTAATCCAGTTTAAATGCAAATCGAGTCAGCTGGTCTAACCTTGGTCCAGACGGTCCGACTGATTGATCCGTCCCTCTAACAAGATCGACCTTTCAATTGGTTCTATTATCATTGCAACACCCTGTTAGATTTAATCACACAAGGACACAAGAGGGGGGTGAATTGTGTCTACCAACCTTTTTCGATTATTTCAGAACACTCGTGAAAACTTTTTGGACTGCGTGTTTGGAATGAAATAGAAACAAAGCTAATTACGAAAATAATAAAGGAGACAATATTTTAACGTGGAAAACCACGTTTGGCCCAACTGAGGTGTAAAAACTACGACTTACCTCTGTAGGATTTCAACACACTTTCACTGGATGAGCCGAACACGTTACAACTATAACACACGTGACTCAGGCACACACGTAGCTTGGTCTACCCCAAGACCTTCGTTACAAACACCACTTAACTTAGTCTACCCCAAGACCCTCGTTACAACAACCACATCCAATGTCTCCCAAGACTGGGATACTCTCTTTTATCACTTATGGAAAAGAGAAGAAGAAAAAACACTTTACTTGAATGTTTCTGAACAAGCTGAATGTATGGTACAATACAATCCCTATTATGCCAATGTTTAATACTTGATTTAGCACTCTCTTTGAAGGTTTTCTCACAAAAAATTCAGACTCACAAAGACCCTTTTTAACCCTTGGAAAACCTTGAGAAAACCTTGAGGGGCGAAGTGACTTAAATAGGCATGGTGTATGTGCTCCAAGAGTAGGAGAAAGAAAATTCCACTCCCCCTCAACAACTTAGCTGCCAAGCCCCTAACAATCTATTCACTTTGATATTCTTCCCTTAAAGGATAGGATAAAATCTTTCAAAAACCTTTCAATATTATCTTTTAAGGAAAGAAACCTTTTTAGACTGCGCTACTAAAATCTCTCAATATTTTCTTTAAATGAATAAATCTTTTTAGACTCAATTGATACAAGAAAAATTTGTCCTCATTATTTCAAGAAATTCGATAGTCAAAAAACTATTTTAAAATCTTGAAGCTCATTTTTGTCTTTAACGTCAAAACATGGCAGACCTGACTTCTCAGAACTGTTTTGAGGTAGTGTTTTGAAGTACTTAAAAACCATTCAAAGCAATCCCTAAGTCAAAAACCTTCTAATTGACATATTAATAAGAATCTAAAAATAAAACCAATACTGAGCCTAAGACTCTTGTTTACCAGCTGGACTCCTCGTACATGTATCGACTTTGAGGCTCCCCGCTCATTCGAACTATTCCAAGTACTTTTCGGATTCTGTTTCAACACACAACTCAAGCACAACATATTGACTAGTACATTTGGATTGTTATCATCAAAACCTTACAGATTAATGGGGTCAACACCCCCCGTGAAAAAAAAAATTGATAAAGGAGAAAGCAAACCCCAATCTCTACCTAAACAGGATGGGAGGTAGAGATTTTTACTATTCAACGAAAACTTTGACAGAAAAATTTGATTTTGTTAGATTTTAGCTCATGAAATTCCATGCAGCTGAGAGAATATGATACCAAAAGGCCAGGAGGAATCCAAAGAAGTTTAAAATAATTCTTTGCATCGATGAGGGCGGAATAGAAAATCCTTTAAGGGGAATATGGGTGCAGAAGCTGAAACAAAAGAATCAAGAAGTGCTTATGTGTGGAAGAAACGAGAACTAAATATCAAAGTAAGAGAATCTTTTAGAAAATACAAAGGGTAAACCTAAGTGTAAAGACCAGAAGGTCAAAGGAACAGAAGATACCTAAGAAGGTGTGGGAGTTGGCTAACATACATTTACGAGAGAGTGACCAGAAGGATTATGAGATTTGAGGATTTTTTTAACTAACTTTATTTTGGGCTGAACTTAGTATATATGTGCTTATTTTGAACTTATTTATGAAGTACATAATATGAACTTGTCGTAAAATTTCTACACTTATTATGGATTTATTTGCTTATTATAAACTTATTGTGAACTGAACATACTCTTGCAAGAATTAAGTTGAAAAGAATAAGGCTTTTAAACTGAACTTACTTGTGAACTTGTTCTAAATTTATTTGTTCAACATATTTTGAATCGAACTTAATCTGCGTAAAATAAGCTCACCACAATTGGATCGAAGCTTACCAAAACGGTAGATTTGGCACTTACAAGTAATAAATATTTGAAGGTTAGACCAAATTAGTTGTATGATAGGGTTGTTTGTCATTTTATAGATTATCTTGATGAGTTCTAAATCTGGTGTCGCATTTAACTATCAATATCTTTTAACTAGCTATAAAATTTTACTTTTTTTTTTGTAAAGAATAAAGCACTTATCTTTACCTTAGCAATTATGAATAAGAAAGATCAACAACAAATGATAGAACATATTGTGGCCACTCAACATCAAAGGAGATGCAGCTCAGACGGTAGAGTGCTCGCTTTGAAAGTGAGAGGTGTACGGATCGATTCCTTGCATCTCCAAATGTCAAAATGGTCGACATTAAGAGGGGGGAAAGGGGACATCTTTTAGGTCCTGTATTGTGAAAGGACCACTAGCCTCTACAAATGCATATATGAATTGCAATTAAAATTGGAATATTTTTCTTTTTTATTTGGTGATTTGTTAAAGCGTAACATTGTCTCCCGATTCATACCAATTTAATCCAGCTTAAATGCAAACCTGGTCAACTACTATAACCTATGTCTAAACGAAAGGACTGATTGATACATTGACCCACACCTCCCACCGGATCTAAGTCCATGTCATTTCCCTTACCCCCAATGAAAAAGGTCGATAATGTTGATAGCGAACCTCAATCTCTCCCTAAATCGGATTAGAGGTAGAGAATTTTTAGTGTTCATTGAAAACTTCGATAGAAAATTTTGAATTTGCTAGATTTGTTCTCGAAAGACCAAGCAGCTGAGAGAACAAGATACCAAAAGGCCAAGAATGATCTATAGAAGGTTAAAATCAATCCTTGTATAAATGAGGGAAGAATAAAAAATTCTTTCAGGAGAAGATGGGTTCAGAAGCTAAAACAAAAACAATCAAGACGTGTTTATGTATGGAAGAAACAAGAACCAAAGATCAAAGCAAGAGAATCTTTCAAAAATACAAAGGTTAAGCCTGAGTGCAAATGCCTGATGGTTAAAGGAACCGCAGATACCTCAAGAGGTGTGGGAGTTGCATAACATACACTTATGAGAGCGTGGCTAGTAGAATAATGAGATTTTAGCTTTTTTTTAAACTGACTTTATTTTGGGTTGAACTTAGTATGTATGAGCTTATTTTGAACTTATTTATGAAATATATATTATGAACTTGTTGTTAAAATTTCTAAACTTATTCAGGATTTATTTGCTCATTATAAACTTATTCTAAATTAAACATACTCTTGCAAGAATTAACTTGAAAAGAATAAGGCATTTAAAAAGAACTTGCTTATAAACTTTTTCTAAATTTATCTATTCGACATATTTTGAATCGAGCTTATTCTACACAAAATAAGCTCAAGAGAATAGGATCGAAGCTTACCAAAATGATAGATTTGGCGCTTACAACTAATAAATATTTGAAGGTCTGACCAAACTAGTTGTATGATAGAGTGGTTTGTTATTTAATAATTTATCTCGATTAGTTCTACCTTTGATGTCAAATTTAACTATCCATATGTTTGAACTAGCTATAAAAAAAATATCTTTGGGAAAGAATAAAACTCATATCTTTATCTCAGCAATTATGAATAAGAAAGTTCATTTGCAACTGCTAGAACGTATGTGGCCAATTAACATCAAAGGCGATGTAGCTCAGATGGTAGAGCGCTCGCTTAACATACGAGAGGCATAGGGATCGATACCCTGCATCTCCACATCTTGTCAATTTTTAAAGGGCTCATTTTTGCATGGCATATTGACTTTATTTTTATGTGCATGACATTGACTCTATGCTGCCTCAATGCATTTTAAAATTTAAAACAAATTAAATCTATATTTTTTATGGTTTATTTTTACGAAATAAAGAGGATAATTTGGATCAATTCGACTGGTGTTAGGTCAATTCTACATGAAATTATAGTATCTACATACGATGTTAATTAATTAGTCTATCCAAACTTGGCATTATATTTCGAAAAATAGTTTTTCATCCTTTCTTTGAAATGACAAAACGGAATACATTGAGAGGAGGGAGAGAAGATTTTCAAGTCCCGTGGCCTGAAAGGTCGAGGAAAAAGGGGTTAGATAGCAAGGCAACGAGGGTCTGTACTTTTACTAATGACTTTTGTGGAGATGGGTTGTTGAGCCATGCTAAAAATTCTAGGGATTGACCACTAGCTTTTGTGTGTTTTTTTTCTTTTGTAATTTTGGTGTAATTGTTTATTTCATTCTTGGAGGTATGGGCATTGTGTTTTAATTTGGACGTCTACGAACATATAAATGAATTGCAATTAAAAAATTAATATTTTTCTTTGTTATTTGGAAATTTGCTAATGCATAATAGTCTCTGCCGAGTCATGCCAATTTAATCCGGTTTAAATGCAAACTGAGTCAACTCGTCTAACCTTGGTCGAGGCAGTCCAACTGATTGACCCGTAGCTCTAACAAGATCGACCTTCGAATCGGTTCTGTTAACATTGCAACCCCCGATGAAAAAAAATGATAAAGGAGGAAGCAAACCCCATTCTGTGCCTAAACAGGATGAGAGGTAGAGAGGTTTTACTATTCAATGAAAACTTTGACAGAAAATTTTGATTTTGTTAGATTTTCATTCATGAAAGACCATGTAGGTGAGAGAACAAGACACCAAAAGGCCAGGAACAATCCAGAGAAGTTTAAAATAATTCTTTGCATCAATGAGGGCGGAATACAAAATCCTTGAAGGACAAGGTGGGTTTAGAAGCTGAAACAAAAGAATCAAGAAGTGCTTATGTGTGGAAGAAACAAGAACGAAAGATCAAAGTAAGAGGGTAAACTTTAGTGTAAAGGCTAGAAGGTCAACGGAACAGAAGATACCTAAAGAGGTGTGAGAGTTGGCTAACATACATTTACGAGAGAGTGACCAGAAGGATTATGAGATTTGAGGGTTTTCTTTAACGGACTTTATTTGGGGTTGAACTTCGTATATATGTGCGTATTTTGGACTTATTTATGAAGTATATAATATGAACTTGTCGTGACTTATTCTGGATTTATTTGCTAATTATAAAATTACTCTGAACTGAACATACTCTTTGTAAGAATTAAGTTGAAAAGAATAGGGCTTTTAAAGTGAACTTACTTGTGAACTTGTTCTAAATTTATTTGTTCAATATATTTTGAATCGAACTTAATCTGCACAAAATAAGCTCAGCCCAATAGGATCGAAGCTTACAAAAATGGTAGAAAGTTCATTTGCAACTAGTAGAACGTATTGTGGCCAATCAACATCAAAGGGGATGTAGCTCAGATGGTAGAGCGCTCGCTTAGCATGCGAGAGGCACAGGGATCGATACCCTACATCTCCACTTCTTGTCTATTTTTAAAGGGCTTATTTTTGCAAGGCATATTGACTTTATTATTATGTACATGACATTGACTATAGGCTGCCTCAATGCGTTGTAAAATTTAAAACAAATTAAATCTATATTTTTTGTGGTTTATTTTTAGGAAATAAAGAGGATAATGTTCGATCAATTCGACTGGTGTTAGGTCAATTCTACATGAAATTATAATATCTACATACGATGTTAATTACTTAATCTATGTAAACTTGGCGTTAAATTTCAAAAAATAGTTTTTCATCATTTCTTTAAAATGACAAAACGGTATACATTGAGAGGAGGGAGAGAAGATTTTCAAGTCCCGTGTCCTGAAAGGTCGAAGACAAAGGGGTTAGATAGCAAGGCAACGAGGGTCTGTACTTTTACTAATGACTTTTGTGGAGATGGGTTGTTGAGCCATGCTGAAAATTCTAGGGATTGACCACTAGCTTTTGTGTGTGTTTTTTCTTTTGTATTTTTGGAGTAATAGTTTATTTCATTGTTGGTGGTATGGGCATTGTGCTTTCATTTGGACATCCATAAATATATACATGAATTGCAGATAAAAATGTAATATTTTTCTTTTTTACTTGGAAATTTACTAATGCATAATAGTCTCTGCCGAGTCATGCCAATTCAATCCGGTTTAATATCAAACCGAGTCAACTGATCTAACATTGGTCTAGACGAACGGACTGATTGACCGTAGTTGCAACAAGATTGACCTCTAAATTAGTTCTGTTAACACTCGAACCCCCGATGAAAAAAAAAATGATAAAGGTGTACGTAAACCCCAATCTCTACCTAAACAGGATGCGAGGTAGAGAATTTTTACTATTTAATGAAAAATTTGACAGAAAAATTTGATTTTGTTAGATTTTAGCTCATGAAAGACCATGCAGGTGACAGAACACGACACCAAAAGGCTAGGAACAATCCAAAGAAGTTTAAAATAATTCATTGCATCAATGAGGGCGGAATACAAAATCCTTTATGGAGAAGATGGGTTCAGAAGCCGAAACGAAAGAACCAAGAAGTGCTTATGTGTGGAAGAAACGAGAACCAAAGATCAAAGTAAGAGAATCTTTTAGAAAATACAAAGGGTAAGCTTGAGTGTAAAGACCAGAAGGTAACAGAAGATACCTAAGGAGCTGTGGAAGTTGGCTAACATACATTTTTGAGAGAGTGACAAGAAGGATTATGAGATTTGAGGGGGTTTTTTTTTTTAACCAACTTTAGTTTGGGCTGAACTTTGAATATATGTGCTTATTTTGAACTTATTTATAAAGTGTATAATATGAGCTTGTCGTTAAAATTTCTACACTTATTCTGGATTTATTTGCTGATTATAAAATTATTCTGAACTAAACATACTATTTGTAAGAATTAAGTTGAAAAGAATAAGGCTTTTAAAGTGAACTTACTTGTGAACTTGTTCTAAATTTATTTGTTCAATACATTTTGAATCGAACTTAATCTGCACAAAATAGGCTCAGCACAATAGGATCGAAGCTTACCAAAACGGTATATTTGGCACTTACAAGTAATAAATATTTGAAGGTCAGACCAAATTAGTTGTATGATAGAGTGGTTTGTTATTTTATAAATTATCTCGATCAGTTCTACATCTGGTCTCACATTTAACTATCAATATCTTTTAACTAGCTATAAAATTTCTCTTTCTTTTGGAAAGAAGAAAACGCTTATCTTTACCTCAGCAATTCTGAGTAAGAAAGATCAACAACAAATGATAGAACATATTGTGGCCAATCAACATCAAAGGGGATGCAACCCAGATGGTAGAGCTCTCGCTTTGCATGTGAGAGGTGTGGGGATCGATACCCGCTTCTCCAAATGTCAAAATGGTAGACATTAAGAGGGGGAAAGGAAGATTTTTCGGTCATACAGTGTGAAAGGTCGATGAGAAAGGGGTTACATAGCAAGGTAACTTGATTATGTACTTTTAATAATCACTTTTGTGGTGATGGGCTATTGAGCCATGCTAAAAATTCTCAGGATTAAACACTCACTTTTGTGGTGATGGGTTGTTGATAGACCTGGCAAAACTGACTCGAGACCCGAAACCCGAACCGAACTACCCGTACCCATACCCGATCTGACACCCGAAATATGCTCACCCGAAAGTGGACCCGAAACCCGAACTGAACCATACTCGACCCGAAATTTTCTAAAAAGTTGCTTGTTTTGGCATGACAAGCATATTTGACCAAAAATTGGTTGACCCGAAATCGACCCGACCCGAACCATACCCGACCCAAACCGAAACGACTCGAAATGTCATTTAACCCGAACATGACCCAATCCGAACTTGACCCGACCCGTACCCGAACCGAATGACCCATTTGCCAGGTCTAGCCGTTGAGCCAGGCTAAAAATTCTCGGGATTAAACACTAGCTTTTGTGTGTGTTTTCTCTTTTCTATTTTTGGTGTTATTATTTATTTCATTTTTGGTGGCGTGAACCTTGTATTTTAATTTGGGCCTCTACAAATACATATATCAATTGCAATTGAAATTGGAAAATTTTTCTTTCTTATTTTGTAATTTGTTAATCTGTAGCAGTGTCTGCCGATTCATACCAATTTAATGTGGTTTAAATGCAAACTTGATCAACTACTCTAACCTATCTCCAAACGGCCGGACTGATTGGTCCATTGATCCACACCTCCCACTAGATCTAGCTTCATGTCGTTTCTCATAACATTGCAACCCCCCATGAAAAAGCTCGATAACGTTGAAAGCGAACGTCCATCTCTCCCTATACCGGATGAGAGATAGAGAATTTTTAGTGTTCATTGAAAACTTCGATAGAAAAATTTGAATTTGTTGGGTTAGGGTTCTCGAAAGACCAAGCAGTTGATAGAACAAGATACCAAAAGGCCAAGAACGATTTATAGAAGGTTAAAATAATTCTTTGCATCAATGAGGGAAGAATAAAAATTCCTTTCAGGAGAAGAAGGGTTCAAAAGCTAAAAAAATAGTCAAGTAGTGTTTATGTATGGAAGAAACGGGAACCAAAGATCAAAGCAAGAGAATCTTTCAAAAATACAAAGGTTAAGCCTGAGTGCAAATGCCCGATGGTTAAAGGAACCGCAGATACCTCAGGAGGTGTGGGAGTTGCATAACATACAGTTACGAGAGCGTGGCTAATCGAATAATGAGATTTGAGCTTTTTTTTAAATTGACTTTGTTTTGGACTGAACTTAGCATATATAAGCTTATTTTAAACTTATTAATGAAATATATGTTATGAACTTGGTGTTAAAATTTCTAAACTTATTGAGGATTTATTTGCTCATTATAAACTTATTCTAAACTGAACGTACTCTTGCAAGAATTAACTTGAAAAGAATAAGGCATTTAAATAGAACTTACTTATAAACTTATTCTAAATTTATCTGTTCGACATATTTTTGAATCGAGCTTATTCTACACAAAGTAAGCTCAAGAGAATAGGATCGAAGCTTACCAAAATGATAGATTTGGCGCTTACAACTAATAAATATTTGAAGGTCTAACCAAACTAGTTGCATGATAGAGTGGTTTGTTATTTAGTAATTTATCTCGATCAGTTCTACCTTTGATGTCAAATTCAACTATCAATATGTTTGAGCCAGCTATAATTTTATTTTTTTTTGGGAAAGAATAAAACTCTTATCTTTATCTCAACAATTCTGAATAAGAAAGTTCATTTGCAACTGCTAGAACGTATTGTGGCCAGTCAACATCAAAGGGGATGTAGCTCAGATGGTAGAGTGCTCTCTTAGCATGCGAGAGGCACGAGGATCGATACCCCGCATCTCCACTTCTTGTCAATTTTTAAAGGGCTCATTTTTGCATGGCATATTGACTTTATTATTATGTCCATGACATTGACTATATGCTGCCTCAATGCGTTGTAAAATTTGAAACAAATTAAATCTACATTTTTTGTGTTTTATTTTGGGGAAATAAAGAGGATAATGTTTGATCAATTCGACTGGTGTTAGGTCAATTCTACATCAAATTATAGTATCTACATACGATGTTAATTAATTAATCTATTTGAACTTGGCGTTATATTTCAAAAAATAGTTTTTCATCATTTCTTTAAAATGACAAAACGGTATACATTGAGAGGAGAGAGGGAAGATTTTCAAGTCCCGTGGCCTGAATGGTCGAAGTGAAAGGGGTTAGATAGCAAGGCAGCTAGGGTCTGTACTTTTACTAATGACTTTTGTGGAGATGGGCTGTTGAGCCATGCTAAAAATTCTAGGGATTGACCACTCGCTTTTGTTTGTGTTTTTTGTTTTGTATTTTCACTGTAATTGTTTATTTCATTCTTGGAGGTGTGGGCATTGTGTTTTTATTTGGGCGTCTATGAATATATATATGAATTGTATATAAAAATGTAATATTTTTCTTTTTTACTTGGAAATTTGCTAATGCATAATAGTCTCCGCCGAGTCATGCTAATTTAATCCAGTTTAAATGCAAACTCAGTCAACTCATCTTACCTTGGTCCAGACGGTCCGACTGATTGACCCGTAGCTCCAACAAGATCGACCTCCGAATCGGTTCTGTTAACATTCCAACCCTGGATGAAAAAAAATGATAAAGGAGAAAGCAAACCCCAATCTCTGCCTAAATAGAATGAGAGGTAGAGAGTTTTTACTATTCAATGAAAACTAAAGAATCAAAGGCTATAAGTTCAGCCCAGAGGGGGGGTGAATAGGGTGATAATCAAGGTTGCTAAACAATCAAAAATGTA
The DNA here is from genome assembly GCA_017589665.1 of Selenicereus undatus. Taxonomy (NCBI): domain Eukaryota; kingdom Viridiplantae; phylum Streptophyta; class Magnoliopsida; order Caryophyllales; family Cactaceae; genus Selenicereus; species Selenicereus undatus. The sequence goes on along the minus strand of JACYFF010010365.1, from coordinate 103,069,246 downwards.
AATGTGGAAAAGTAAATTGGACAAAACACAAGCGAATTTTTAACGAGGTTGGGCATCAACGGGCTTAATCCCCGCCTAGAGTTTCCTAACTCTAGAATTAACCCGAATCTTTATTAGGAGGGATGATTACAACTCTAGAGTATACCTACTCTAAGTTCCAAGACCCAAGTTGACACCCTCAACAAGGTTTGGTAGAGTTGACCCTTCAACTCTATAATCCCACCTAAACACTACTTGAATAACTCAAAGAACAATTGCAAATTAAAGCTCAATCAATACAATAAGAGAGTGTGTTTGAGTATACCAATGAATGATTGTCTTGCTTGGTATCTTCAGCTCTCAACCATCATGCATATTTATAGGCAAGGCTTGGAGAAATAGAAGGAGAGTAGCCGTTATGCATATCTAGAATTCAGCTTCAGTTCAAGGCCTTGAATTGTAGTTCAATGCCCTTGAAGATTACACAATCTAGCTAGTAACGGCTAGTTGATCCAATTGGCTGATTTGCAACGGCTAGCATATCTTTTGCTGACTTAAGATCTTCTTGAGCTGCTTTGTAGGCCTTCCATATACAAGGCAAATATCAACCATTTAAATATTGAATCTTTGTTAAGAAATGTCAAATATTTGCTAACTTTGGCTCCCTAATAAAGTGACATATTTTATCTCATAATATCATAGTCAAATTTGAATTACAATATTGTATCATGAAGATCACATATTCAAATTTGAATACTAAAATATTCCTAAGATATTATAATACCTTATATAATAAACCTAATATGTTATTTAATAAACATACTAATTTACCAAGTCCTTTTTGTCTTTCATCAAAACATATTCATAAAATACATTGTAAGCTTAATGATACTAACAATCTCCCCCTTTTTTATGAAAGACAAAACTCTATACATATCATGAACTTACACATGAATTCATCAAATAACCAAATTAGCTTACCATTATCTTTCTCCCCCTTTTTGTATTTCATCAAAAATGTTTCATAAGAAGGGGAAATCCAAAATGCATGTTTCATATGCAATGCTGATGACCTTACACTTAGTACCTTCAAACTTATCCAATAAGAGCATTAGTACTAAGAAAGAGGATTTAATATTAAATAAAACATATAGCCATAGTAGCATTTCAAGATCATATCCCAAACTAAACTAACTCCACCTTTAAAAAATAAATAACCAAGATTATGGCAAAATAATATAAACATTCCCTTATGGACATAGACAATAACATTGATGCAAACACTAAGCATAAAATTATGTGCAACAATTCGGTATGACGTTTAAAATATTAAGCAAGCATAATAATATGTCACATGCCATGAAAAAATACGACGGTTATTAATCATATTATGCTTACCTTCTAAAAATAATTGAGCAATTTAAAATTTCAAAATCAAAATTTCTCAAGTAGGAAGTAAATCTTGCAAATGTATTGCATCACCTGATACATTACCTGATTGGTAGCGTTTTAACATCAACACTACCAAAATGACCAAATTATTCTTCCCCTTTGACTTTCATAAAAAATAAGAGGAACTTAAAACTATATTGTTTCATACACTTGAAGTAAAAATAGAGCAAAGCCAAATTTAAAACAAAGTGGAAAGAGTGAAGCAAACTAAGTGAAGCAAACTAAGTGAAGTGAGGCTGAGTTGGGGGTAAATTCAAGTAAGAGAGAGAAAGAGGGGGACACGCGTGGGTGAGAAAGGAAATTTGCTGCCCAAAATAACTTCCTGGCAAAAAATGAGTCAATTAGGATTTTGGAATAAAATTAGCAAATATCATACTATTTTCAAGATTAACAAAAATTGAGACAGATTTTAAAAAAAAATAATCCACGTGCCCAAAATGAAAGAAAATATATCAGATTGCTTTCCAATTCCATTGGGTATGAACCAATTGATTTATTTGTATCATTGACCCATAGTCAAGGTCTTAAACATGAAGTTCAAGCCCTTAATTTGGTCATATTCAAAATGTTTAGCTTCTACCTGCAGTTCAAGCTCTTGAACTGTAATTTAAGGGCTTGAATTTCTTGACAGTGATGATTGTTTCATTAGCTTGTCCCACAAAAGCTCATGAATATGGTTAGTACTTAGAGAGCCCCCCCCCCTCAATTTATGCACTAATATTAAGAATTGTCCCCCTTTCATCAGGACACTAAATCAAACCTTTCTAGCCATGGCATCGAGTTTGGGTCCAACATTGTTTTCAACCATGCTTTTTGGTCTTGTTCCTTTTGGTACCCAAACTTGAACTATTTTGTTGTTTGTCTTTCTTAGTGGACATGAGTAAGAAATGTGTTCGTTTCTCAAGCAATAATTGCATGTGATGTGCGATTTGTTTTTGGATGTCTTTTTAATAAAGAAGTTTTTGTATACTTTCTTCTTGTTTAAGGGATTGTAGCCAATGGCTTCTTTATTAAAGGACATTCTTTGCGAACCAAGTAATTTGTCCAAATTGTCCTGGCCTTTGGTGAATTTTAAAGCTAATTTTTCAAAGGCTCCATATTTGGATTGAACTTCTTACTTTTCTTTTTCAAGATGTTGAATCTTTAGGTGAAGATCATCATTTTCTCTCTATAACATTTCTTTTTCAAAGAGCAAATTATGAATGGTCTTCTTGAAGGTTTTTATTATGGACAAATATTCTTGTTCACATTGAATGCATCTGATTAATGCTTGAGCTAATTCATCCTTTGAATATTCAAGAGGGTCAGAATAGTCTACCTCATCCAAGTTTTCAAGTTTGGTTTCTTGAACGTCATTTGCCATAGGGCATAGGTTTGTCACTTCTTCTTCTTCGTCACTGTCACTGGAGTCACTATCACTCCATGCCGCAATCATGGCTTTCCTGAATTCCTTGTTGGCTTTTTGCTTACGTTTTTTAGCTTTCATTTGCAAGACTCGACAATCTTTTACAATATGTCCTGGCAAACTACAACCAAAACAAGGACCCAAGTTAGAATCATTTTTGTTGTTTAGAAATTTCGTACCTTTGGAGAACTTCTCCTTTTTGCTTGATGATGATCCCTTTTTTTAGAACTTCTTGGGATCAAATTTCTTTGACTTGAACATTTTCTTCAAGACACTAGCGATCATCGCCATAGTGTCTTCATCCTCTTCACTTAACTCATCTTCCAAGGAAATAGCATCTTCACTTCTAGTTTTGAATGCTACTCCTTTCTTGAATTGAGTTTCTTTTTCCTCTTCATCTTCTTTAAGATGAATATCATGAGTAAGAAGTTTTCCTAACAAATCATCCAAGGCTAGTGTCTTGAGGTTTTGGGCTTCCTCAATTGTAGTGACTTTGGGACCCCACTTGTTTTTAGGAAGACACCGAAGTATTTTCCTGACCATCTTCTCGTTGGTGTAGGTTTTGCCAAGGGACTTGAGATTGTTGGTTACATCAGTGAACCTTGTGAACATTTCCTTGATCGTTTCATCAGGTTGCATTTTGAATAGCTCGTATTGATGAATAAACATGTTGATTTTTGTCTCTCTCACTTGACTTGTCCCTTCATACGTCACCACCAGCTTGTCCCATATTTCTTTGGCTGATTCACATGCACAAATATGATTGTACTCATTAGCATCTAATCCACAATATAATATATGCATGGCCTTATAGTTTTTTGATAGCCTTGCGAAGTGTTCTAGGGTGTATTGTTCTTCAGTTTTTGCAACGGTCATTCCATCAATCGTGATTTGCGGAACATATGGTCTAGTAGTAGAACGTAATTCATAATCTTCAGTCTTGATAAACATCTGCATCAAAATTTTTCAATATGAAAAGTTTGTACCTCTAAACAAAGGTGGTCTAGTAGTAGAACGACCTTGATCATAGTAGCCTTCTCCGGTAGCGGCCATGATCGTCCCCACTTGAAGGTAAAGTCAAGAAGTAGTGGGTCTGGCTCTTATACCAATTGAAGAATCAAAGGCTATAAGAACATCCTAGAGGGAGGGTGAATAGGGTGATAATCAAGGTTGCTAAACAATCGAAAATATAAATGCGGAAAAGTAAATTGGACAAAGCACAAGCGAATTTTTAACGAGGTTGGGCCTCAACAGGCTTAATCCCCACCTAGAGTTCCCTAACTCTAGGATTAACCCGAATCTTTATTAGGAGGGATGATTACAACTCTAGAGTACACCTACTCACCCAAGTTGAGACCCTCAACAAAGCTTGGTAGAGTTGATCCTTCAACTCTATAATCCCACCTAAACACTATTGAATAACTCAAAGAACAATTGTAAATTAAAGCTCAATCAATATAATAAGAGAGTGTGTTTGAGTATGCCAATGAATGCTTGTCTTGCTTGGTATCTTTAACTCTCAACCATCTTACATATTTATAGGCAAGGCTTGGAGAAATAGAAGGAAAGTAGCCGTTATGCATATCCAGAATTCAGCTTCAGTTCAAGGCCTTGAATGGCAGTTCAGTGCCCTTGAAGATTACACAATCCAACTAGTAACGGCTAGTTGATCTAATTGGCTGATTTGCAACGGCTGGCATATCTTTTGCTGACTTAAGATCTTCTTGAGCTGCTTTGTAGGCCTTCCATATACAAGGCAAATATCAACCATTGAAATATTGAATCTTTTTTAAAAAAAGGACAAATATTTGCTAACTTTGGCTCCCTAATAAAGTGACATATTTTATCTCATAATATCATAGTCAAATTTGAATTACAATATTATATCATAAAAATCACATATTCAAATTTGAATACTAAAATATTGCTAAGATATTATAATACCTTATATAATAAACATAATATGTTATTTAATAAACATACTAATTTACCAACTCCTTTTTGTCTTTCATCAAAACATATTCATAAAATACATTGTAAGCTTAATGAAACTAACAAAAACTTTGACTGAAAATTTGGACTCTGTTAGATTTTAGTTCATGAAAGACCATGCAGGTGAGATAACAAGACACAAAAAGGCCAGGAGCAACCCAGAGAAGTTTAAAATAATTTTTGCATCAATAAGGGTGGAATACAAAATCCTTTGAGGAGAAGGTGGGTTTAGAAGCTGAAACAAAAGAATCAAGAAGTGCTTATGGGTGGAAGAAATGAGAACTAAAGATCAAAGTAACAGAATCTTTCAGAAAATACAAAGGGTAAACTTGAGTGTAAAGGTGAGAAGGTCAAAGGAACAGAAGATACCTAAGGAGGTGTTGGAGTTGGCTAACATACATTTACGAGAAAGTGACCAAAAGGATTATGAGATTTGAGGGTTTTTTTTAACTAACTTTACTTTGGGTTGAACTTCGTACATATGTGCTTATTCTGAACTTATTTATGAAGTATATAATATGAACTTGCCGTTAAAATTTCTACACTTATTCTGGATTTATTTGCTGATTATAAACCTATTCTGAACTGAACATACTATTGCAAGAATTAAGTTGAAAAGAATAAGGCTTTTAAACCGAACTTGTGAACTTGTTCTGAATTTATTTTTTTAGCATATTTTGAATCGAACAAAATCGACGCAAAATAAGCTCAACACAATAGAATCAAAGCTTACCAAAACAGTAGATTTGGCACTTACAAGGAATAAATATTTAAAGCAGACTAAATTGGTTGTATGATAGAGTGGATTATTATTTCATAAATTTTCTCGATCAGTTCTACATCTGGTGTCACATTTAACTATCAATGTCTTTTAACTAGCTACACAATTTTTCTCTTTTTTTGTTGGAAAGAATAAAACACTTATCTTTACCTCAACAATTCTGAATAAGAAAGATCAACAACAAATGATAGAACATATTGTGGCCAATCAACATCAAAGGGGATGCAACCTAGATGGTAGAGCCCTTGCTTTGCTTGTGAGAGGTGCAGGGATAGATACCCTACATCTCCAAATGTCAAAATGCTAGACATTAAGAGGGGGAAGGGAAGATTTTCAGGTCATATAGTGTGAAAGGTCGATGAGAAAGGGGTTACATAGCAAGGTAGCTTGATTCTGTACTTTTACTACTCACCTTTGTGGTGATGGGCTGTTGAGCCATGCTAAAAATTCTTGGGATTAAACACTAGCCTTTGTGTGTGTTTTCTCTTTTCTATTTTTGGTGTTATTATTTATTTAATTTTTGGTGGTGTGGGCCTTGTATTTTAATTTGGGGCTCTACAAATACATATATCAATTGCAATTGCAATTGGAATACTTTTCTTTTTCATTTCGTAATTTTTTACTGCGTAGCAATTTCTGTCGATTCATACCAATTTAATCTGGTTTAAATGCAAACCTGGTCAACTACTCTAACCTATGTCCAAACGGCCGGACTGATTTACCCATTGACCCATACCTCCCACTAGATCTAGCTTCGTGTCGTTTCTCTTAACATTGCAACCCCCCATGAAAAAGCTTGATAATGCAGAAAGCGAACCCCAATCTCACCCTAAACTGGATGAGAGGTAGAGAATTTTTAGTGTTCACTGAAAACTTCGATAGAAAATTTGAATTTGTTAGGTTTGGGTTCTCGAAAGACCAAGCAACTGAGAGAACAAGATACCAAAAGGCCAAGAACGATCTATAGAAGGTTAAAATAATTCTTTGTATCAATGAGGGAAGAATAGAAAATCCTTTCAGGAGAAGAAGGCTTCAGAAGCTGAAATAAAATAGTCAAGAAGTGTTTATGTATGGAAGAAATGAGAACCAAAGATCAAAGCAAGAGAATCTTTCAAAAATAAAAAGGTTAAGCTTGAGTGACAAAGCCCAACGGTTAAAGGAATCGCAGATACCTCATAAGGTGTGGGAGTTGTATCTTTATCTTACAAATGCTAGAATGGGTGGATGCCTAAAAATTCTTCCCTCCCTCAATCCAAGCTTCTCATTAATCCAAGCTTTACAACCGTTGATCAAAATCTTAGGCAATCTCAGCCCCTGAATTTATCTTGATAACCGCCAATCTGTCCCTTTTTTACTGGGTACATTAGGTCTCAGGTTCGATTCCCCCCCTCATTGTATTGTACTATTTACTGGACATATTAGGTCTCAAGTTCTATTCGCCCCTCCCTCATTATATTGTATTGCCCTTTGCGGCTCCTACGGACCAAAACGTTTTTGATTTCCATCATTATTATTAATATTTTGTATTTTTCAATACAAATATAAATTTTAGCATGTATTATTAGAGATAATAGAATAATAGATACAATTTTCATGATTATTTTCATTATTACTATTGTTGTTGTTGTCGTCATTGTCGATATCGGCACTGTTATCTTCCTCTTTGAATTTGATAACATAGTCGATATTAATTATGATCATCTAACTATCAAAGAAAGATTAGGAGATTATAATGAATATAAATTTTTTTATTATTTCATTATTATAGAACAAGTTCATATTTTAGAAGTTTTAACTTGAGGAAACTGAATTATAATTACTGAACAAGCCGTAAAACCTTATATGACACCTTATTATTAACACATAATATAATATACACATTTATATAGAAATAATAAACATTTTTGATTTTCATGATTATTATTATTATTATTTTGTCTTTTTTTGATACAAATATACATACAACATCTATTACTACAGATAATAGAAATACAAATATGATTTTCATAATTATTTCCATTATCACTATTGTTGTTGTTGTCGTCATTGTCATTATCGTCGTTGTTATCTTTCTCTTTGAATTTGACAACATAGTCAATATTAATTATGATCATATATATGTAAGGATTGTGCTAAAAAATTACATATTGTAAGCATAATATAGCACACTGCAAGGGTTGAACGCGAAATATAAAAATAATTAAAAATAAAACACGATTATCATATTAAGCCCGTGAAGCTGAATTTCTTTCACATTTAATATAATCTATTTAACAGAAGAAAATAAACAAAATATTTTTCTTTTTCTTTGAAAGCATACATATCTTATAATTATATTTAATTCATATAATTCTTAAGAGTATAATTAATGTTTTAATGTTTCAAACAAATTGACCAAAATCTAATTTATTTAACGCATGAGAAAAAATAAAATAATTTTTATTTTCTTTTAAACCACACAAATCCAATAATCAAATTCTCTTCATAAAACACCTAAAATTATAATTAATCTTTTACCGTTTAAAGTAAAATGTCAAATCATCATAATCTTTATCTTACAAATGCTAGAATGGATGGATGCCTAAAAATTCTTCCCTCCCTCAATCCAAGCTTCTCATTAATCCAAGCTTTACAACCGTTGATCAAAATCTTAGGCAATCTCAGCCCCTGGATTTATCTTGATAACCGCCAATCTGTCCCTTTTTTATTGGGTACATTAGGTCTCAGGTTCGATTCCCCCCTCCCTCATTGTATTGTACTATTTACTGGATATATTAGGTCTCAAGTTCTATTCGCCCCTCACTCATTATATTGTATTGCCCTTTGTGGTTCCTACGGACCAAAGCATTTTTGATTTCCATCATTATTATTAATATTTTGTATTTTTCAATACAAATATAAATTTTAGCATGTATTATTAGAGATAATAGAATAATAGATACAATTTTCATGATTATTTTCATTATTACTATTGTTATTGTTGTCGTCATTGTCGATATCGACAATGTTATCTTCCTCTTTGAATTTGATAACATAGTCGATATTAATTATGATCATCTAATTATCAAAGAGAGATTAGGAGATTATAATGGATATAAATTTTTTTATTATTTCATTATTATAGAATAAGTTCATATTTTAGAAGTTTTAACTTAAGGAAACTGAATTATAATTACTGAACAAGCCGTAAAACCTTATGTGACACCTTATTATTAACACATAATATAATATACACATTTATATAGAAATAATAAACATTTTTTATTTCCATCATTATTATTATTATTTAGTCTTTTTTTGATACAAATATACATATAGCATCTATTACTACAGATAATAGAAATACAAATATGATTTTCATAATTATTTCCATTATCACTATTGTTGTTGTTGTTGTCATTGTCATTATCGTCGTTGTTATCTTTCTCTTTGAATTTGATAACATAGTCAATATTAATTATGATAATATATATGTAAGGATTGTGCTAAAAAATTACATATTGTAAGCATAATATAGCACACTGCAAGGGTTGAATGCGACATATAAAAAAAATTAAAAATAAAACATGATCATTATATTAGGCCCGTGAAGCTGAATTTCTTTCACATTTAATATAATCTATTTAACAGAAGAAAATAAACGAAATATTTTTCTTTTTCTTTCAAAGCATACATATCTTATAATTATATTTAATTCATATAAATCTTAAGAGTATAATTAATGTTTTAACGTTTCAAACAAATTATCCAAAAGCTAATCTATTTAACGCATGAGAAAAAATGAAATAATTTTTGTTTTCTTTTAAACCATACAAATCCAATAATCAAATTCTCTTCATAAAACACCTAAAATTCTAATTAATCTTTTACCGTTTAAAGTAAAATGCCCCCAATCGTTGTAATACTTCAAATTAAGAAATATCTCAACTCACAAATCTGAACTCAATCCATCTCTTACAAGACAATATAAGGGCATTGGAAGTTTATATCAAAACCCATGAAACTATTACATTGACCTAAAAGCCAAATGTACAAACTATGAATACATAATTATATTAGCACCCCCTCATGAACCACTTTAAATAGCCAAAAAAGTTATATAATAGCATAAATATAATGTTCAAATTATTTTCGTTGAAAGACAAATTTTATTTGTGTTACATGCGAAACTAAAACTAAACCGACTTTAAAATAGTTTCTACCTAACTTCACTAGAGAATTAACGACTTCATAAATTTTTACTCACCAACAAGAAGAAGATGTGGACTTTTTGTTATTGATGTTATAAATTGACTTATCATCATCCTATTTACCATGCTTTGTAACAAATTTACTATCTATTGTCTTCATCATGCTTATATAGACTTTTTTCACAATTATATAGTTTTCGAATATTAATCTCATTAATTATGCATGAAGTGTTCGTATACTTAACTTTTTCGTTGAGTTTTTCCGTTACCTCCACTAAATTATAATATTAATCATGTCTACCATAACTATTCATTTAGTATTTCGATAATATATCTACAAAATATTTATTTAAACATACTCCGTGCAAAGCACCAGTCCAGACTAGTAACTTACAGTTACGAGAGCGTGGCTAGTATAATAATGAGATTCTAGGTTTTTTTTTAAACTGACTTTATTTTGGGTTGAACTTAGTATATATGAGCTTATTTTGAACTTATTTATGAAATATATATTATGAACTTGTTAATATTTCTAAAGTTGTTTAGGATTTATTTGCTCATTATAAACTTATTCTAAACTCAACGTACTCTCGCAAGAATTAACTTGAAAAGAATAAGGCATTTAAACAGAACTTACTTATAAAATTACTCTAAATTTATCTGTTCGACATACTTTGAATCGAGCTTATTCAGCACAAAATAAGCTCAAGAGAATAGGATCGAACCTTACCAAAATGATAGATTTGGTGCTTACCGCTAATAAATATTTGAAGGTTTGATCAAACTAGTTGTATGATAGAGTGGTGTGTTATTTAATAATTTATCTCGATCAGTTCTACCGCTGATGTCAAATTCAACTATTAATATGTTTGAACTAGCTATAAAAAAAAATTCTTCTTCGAAAGAATAAAACTCTTGTCTTTATCTCAGCAATTCTGAATGAGAAAGTTCATTTGCAACTGCTAGAACAAATTGCGGCCAATCAAAATCATAGGGGATGTAGCTCAGATGGTAGAGTGCTTGCTTAGCATGCGAGAGGTATGGGGATCAATACCTCACATCTCCACTTCTTGTCAATTTTTAAAGGACTCATTTTTGCATGGCATATTGACTTTATTACTAAGTACAAGACATTAACTATATGCTGGCCCAATGCGTTGTAAAATTTAAACAAATTTAATCTATATTTTTTGTGGTTTATTTTCAAGAAATAAAAAGGATAATATTAGATCAATTCGAGTGGAGTTAGATGGACTCTACATGAAATTATTTTATCTACATATGAAGTCAATTAATTAATCTATCTGAACTTGGCGTTATATTTAGAAAAATAGGTTTTCATCCTTTCTTTAAAGTGACAAAACGATTTACATTGAGACGAGGGAGAGAAGATTTTCAAGTCCCGTGGCCTGAAAGGTCGAAGAGAAAGGGGTTAGATAGCGATTCAACTTGGGACTCTACTTTTACTAATGGCTTTTGTGGAGATGGGTTGTCGAGCCATGTTGAAAATTCTAAGGATTGACCACTAGCTTTTGTGTGTGTTTTTTCTTTTGTATTTTTGGAGTAATAGTTTATTTCATTGTTGGTGGTGTGGGCATTTTGCTTTCATTTGGACATCCACAAATATATATATGAATTGCAGATAAAAATGTAATATTTTTCTTTTTTACTTGGAAATTTACTAATGCATAATAGTCTCTGCCGAGTCATGCCAATTTAATCTGGTTTAAATGCAAACTGAGTCAACTGATCTAACGTTGGTCCAGACGATCCGACTGATTGACGTGTAGCTCCAACAAGATTGACCTCCGAGTTGGTTCTGTTAACACTGGAACCCCCAATGAAAAATAATTGATAAAGGTGTAAGTAAACCCCAATCTCTTCCTAAATAGGATGCGAGGTAGAGAGTTTTTACTCTTCAATGAAAACTTTGACAGAAAAATTTGAATTTGCTAGATTTTAGCTCATGAAAGACCATGCAAGTGACAGAACATGACACCAAAAGGCTAGGAACAATCCAAAGAAGTTTAAAATAATTCACTGCATCAATTAGGGCGAAATACAAAATCCTTTAAGGAGAAGATGGGTTCAGAAGCTGAAACAAAAGAATCAAGAAGTGGTTATGTGTGGAAGAAACAAGAACCAAAGATCAAAGTAAGAGAATCTTTTAGAAAATACAAAGGGTAAGCTTGAGTGTAAAGACCAGAAGGTCAAAGGAACAGAAGATACCTAAGGAGGTGTGAAAGTTAGCTAACATACATTTTTGAGAGAGTGACAAGAAGGACTTTGAGATTTGAGGGGTTTTTTTTTAACAAACTTTAGTTTGGGCTGAACTTAGAACATATGTGCTTATTTTGAACTTATTTATGAAGTTGATAATATGAACTTGCCGTTAAAATTCCTACACTTATTCTGGATTTATTTGTTGATTATAAAATTTTTCTGAACTGAACGTACTCTTTGTAAGAATTAAGTTGAAAAGAATAAGGCTTTTAAAGTGAACTTACTTGTGAACTTGTTCTAAATTTATTTGCTCAATAGATTTTGCATCGAACTTAATCTACGCAAAATAAGCGCAGAACAATAGGATCGGAGCTTACCAAAATGGTAGATTTGGCACTTACAGGTAAGAAATATTTGAAGGTAAGACCAAATTAGTTGAATGATGGAGTGGTTTGTTATTTTATAAATTATCTCGATCATTTCTACATCTGGTGTCACATTTAACTATTAATATCTTTTAACTAGCCATAAAATTTTTTCTTTTTTTTTGGAGAGAATAAAACACTTATCTTTACCTCAACAATTCTGAATAAGAAAGATCAACAACAAATGATAGAACATATTGTGGCCAATCAACATCAAAGGGGATGCAGCCCAGATGGTAGAGCCCTCGCTTTGCATGTGAGAGGTCTGGGGATAGATACCCGCATCTCCAAATGTAAAAATGGTAGACATTAAGAGGAGGAAAGGGAAGATTTTTAGGTCATATAGTGTGAAACGTCTATGAGAAAGGGGTTACACAGAGAGGTAGCTTCATTCTGTACTTTTACTAATCACTTTTGTGGTGATGAGCTGTTGAGCCATGCTAAAAATTCTCGGGATTGAACAATAGCTTTTGTGTGTGTTTTCTCTTTCTACTTTTGGTGTTATTATTTATTTCATTTTTGGTGGCATGGGCCTTGTATTTTAATTTGGGCCTCTACAATACATATATCAATTGCAATTGAAATCGGAATATTTTTCTTTTTTATTTCACAATTTGTTAATGCGTAGCAGTGTCTGTCGATTCAGACCAATTTAATCTGGTTTAAATGTAAACCTGGTCAGCTACTCTAGCCTATGTCAAAATGGTCGGACTGATTGATCCATTGACCCACAACCCCCACTGGATCTAGCTTCGTGTCATTTACCTTAACATTGCACCCCCCCATGAAAAAGCTTGATAATCTAAAAAGCAAACCCTAATCTCTCCCTGAACCGGATGAGAGGTAGAGAATTTTTAGTGTTCATTGAAAACTACGATACAAAATTTTGAATTTGCAAGGTTTGGGTTCCCGAAAGACCAAGCAGCTGAGAGAACAAGATACCAAAAGGCCAAGAACTATCTTTATAAGGTTAAAATAATTCTTTTTATCAATGAGGGAAGAATAAAAACTCCTTTCAGGAGAAGAAGGGTTCAGAAACTGAAACAAAATAGTCAAGAAGTGTTTATGTATGGAAGAAACAAGAACCATAGATCAAAGCAAGAGAATCTTTCAAAAATAAAAAGGTTAAGCCTGAGTGACAAGGCCCGACGGTTAAAGGAATCGAAGATCCCTCATAAGGTGTGGTAGTTGTATAACTTACAGTTATGAGAGCGTGGCTAGTTGAATAACGAGATTTTAGGTTTTTTTTAAACTGACTTTATTTTGGGTTGAACTTAGTATATATGAGCTTACTTTGAACTTATTTATGAAATATATACTATGAACTTGTTTTTAATATTTCTAACCTTATTTAGGATTTATTCGCTCATTATAAACTAATTCTAAACTGAACATACTCTTGAGAGAATTAACTTGAAAAGAATAAGGCATTTAAACAGAACTTACTTATAAACTTACTCTAAATTTATCTGTTCGACAAATTTTGAATCGAGCTTATTCTACACAGAGTAAGCTCAAGAGAATAGCATCGCAGCTTACCAAAATGATAGATTTGGTGGTTACCACTAATAAAAATTTGAAGGTCCGACCAAACTAGTTGTACGATAGAGTGGTGTGTTATTTAATAATTTATCTCGATCAGTTCTACCTTTGATGTCAAATTCAACTTTTAATATGTTTGAGCTAGGTATAAAAAAACAATTTCTTTTTGGAAAGAATAAAACTCTTCTCTTTATCTCAACAATTCTGAATAAGAAAGTTCATTTGCAACTGCTAGAATGTATTGTGGCCAATCAACATCAAAGGGGATGTAGCTAAGATGGTAGAGCACTCGCTTAGCATGCAAGAGGCACAAGGATCGATACCCCGCATCTCTACTTCTTGTCCTTTTTTAAAGGACTCATTTTTGCATGGCATATTGACTTTATTATTATGTACAAGACATTGAACATATGCTGGCTCAATGCGTTGTAAAATTTAAACAAATTTAATCTATATTTTTTGTGGTTTATTTTAAGGAAATAAAAAGGATAATGTTAGATGAATTCGAGTAGAGTTAGGTCGATTCTACATGAAATTATTTTATCTACATATGAAGTCAATTAATTAATCTATCTGAACTTGGCGTTATATTTAGAAAAATAGGTTTTCCTCCTTTCTTTAAAATGACAAAATGATTTACATTGAGGCGAGGGAGAG
>JACYFF010010365.1:102952455-103043680 GCA_017589665.1 Selenicereus undatus | reverse complement strand
GAGAGAACAATGTGGAATTATAGGAATCTCTTTCTGCTTGTAGAGGTGAAGCTACCTACACTTGAGTCTCTCCAGACTTGCTAAAGCAGAATCCACATGCAGAGATAGAGACCGTATCAAATGCAAGCTTTATTGCTGAGTGATCTCGATCGCAAATCACTATTTATGTCTCCAAGGAGATCGATGACATTCACCTCTAAAGAAGGGAGTGGTTGTAGTAACTGCGGACACAACACATGTCTGGCATTTGTGTAACAAGAAGGGTCCAGCTATAATAAGAGAAGACTCAACTGCATATTTGTAGACCAATCCTATTGTATGGAGCAAGCGTGGGTGATAAAAAATATATTTACATTCAAAAAAATTATGCTAATGGAGTTTTTGTATTTGCCCCTTTGGACATGGATGACATCCCCTTGGAGTCCTTTTAATATACCTCTTGATTACTTATCCAAAAAAAAAAAAAAAATATGTCAATGGAGATAAGTATGACACAATGGATGCAGCCGTTTAAGAGAAGGAATGATGTCATCAACCCTATCGAGGACAAGATACATGAAACGAGGCTCTTAACCATAAGAGTAGATAACCAGATCATATGCCCAAGTAATGAAGCGTGAGCTGATTGTTATATAGGGTTCTACAAGAGAAAGTTAGGCCAGTAGAAAACTAGGTAGAGGTCATCAAACAATATTTTATCCATATGAATCCTGACCAGGATGTGGCCCGTAATTGGAGTATCTGGCTGGTCTAAGAATAGAAGTGCAGACCATAGATAAGTGATGTAGTACGCTCTAAGAGCAATTCCTACAAAGGTGAACAATTAATGTAGAACGCTCTAACAGCAATTTCTAGGGGAAAATTCTCACACAGAGAAATATGACTCGCTCAATTTAATTCAATTCATTCATAATCTACCTTTTTCAATTACAAAAAGGAGTTTAAATAACTAAGAGGCTACCAGTATTAGGAAACCTAAACAAGAAGATGAAAACTGTAAAAAAATAAAAACATATAACCTAATATTATCCTAATATACTAAGAAACTAAATCTTGATAAAATATAACTAAATGTCCTCATTTCGGCTATTTTAAAATATGCTTTAGAATAACCTACGAAAATAATAAAAAATACAAAAAATCTCTAATATCAAATTATTCTAATTTCCTAAATATTTTTACCCATTCTTTACCCTTATTATCCTCAATCAATAAGGGTCCCATAGGCCCCTCACTTCTCAAGAAGTAATTATACATCTCATATGAGCACAGCAGTACATTTTTTAGCACTAGTTTTAAATGTCCTAAAATATTCATCATTGTAATGCTAATGATGGTCGCTCATTGTTCATTTGTTTGTACGTTCCCTGGGTGCTAGTGCGTGGAACTTGGATCTCTAGTTAAGCCATATAACTCTGCATATCCATCTCCATTGTTTATATCTTCATCCTCATCTAGTTCATTTGCAACTTATTTCAAAGTGTGTTAGCACTGTCCATGCAGTCAGCATGCTTATAGAGTAGAGCAAGACTACTTGCGCAAACACTATGTTTGTAGGATCCACATCGATTAGTGCTTGCTACGAAGAGAATATGGGAGACAGGCAGAAGCAACAGAAGTTTGCAACTAGAACAATACTATAAAATTGTAACCCCTTTAATTGAATTCATATAATGAAGTATCATAGAATTTGTCAAAAGTCTTTCCAGGATATAGAATAAATCAAGAATGTAAATTACTGCATTGCGATAATTCTGATACAGTTCCTCCATTGCAGAAGCAATATTCACAGGCAATGTCCCCAACTCTGATGCCCTTTTTATCCCAGCTAGCAGCTCTGTAAACAAAGATAAAATCAAAGAAGAAATCCCAATGCATTTACAGAAGTTCAGAATATCACAGATTCACAGCTGAAAGAAACTAAGAGATGTCAACTGCTTAATTTACACAGGCATAGCAACAACCCAACTAAAAGGCATCTTAATAACTTAACAGGAGCCACGAACATTTGTCATGATGAGAGAAGCATACAGGCCACAATAAAGTATGGTAAAGCAGCACAGCTTCATAAAAATCATACTGTGGTGCATTTAAAGAAATTCCCCTTCAAGCTACTAAAGATCACAAAGAACACAAGATATTCCATTAATACTGAGATCACAACAATTTTGTTCCGGTGAAAATGTCCCCTTAAAGCCACAAGATATTTTTGAAGATAAACTATCATGTGGCTTAGTCTTTAAAATAAGAGTGATGCTTCGACCATAAAACCTAAGCAACAAACATTATTTTTATTGATACCAAGTGTTTCAGATCCCATTAAACAAAAAGACTTATGTATCACATGTGTCGAATGGTAGATGCATAAATAAAGTAAGTACAACAAGCACAAACACAGTAAGCATAAATATACTAAGCATAAACCAGAATGTCCTGCTACACAATTGAAAGAAGTTTTCAGCCATAGACACATGCAAGTGAGAGTTATTCCTTATCTAGACATCATTATGAGATTCTTTTGAATTACAAGTAGAGCATACTCCAGTAGGTACATGGATAGGGGTGGAATTCAGCTCAAGAAATTATAATAAAGAAAAAAACAGGACATCATTAGTCAACTTGATCTGCTTAGCATAATGATAATGTCATAAGCCTTTCACCCTCCCATTAAGCCTGGTGAGTAAGTCATAAGGAAGGAATCTATCAATGATAATGACCTCGGCAAAGGAACAGTAACAGCTGAATGCTTCACCTGACACAGGAAGCAACTTGAATCACCAAAGTCTAAGAAGTACCTACGAACAACAACAAAAATAACTCCTAGAGTAGATCCCACCTGCATAAGTTTGACGAGATCCAACTACAAGTAGTCTTACCCTTGAAAGTCAAGGGTAGATTCCAAGATACCCCGAAGCGCGGGGGGGGGGGGGCCCCGGGCAAAAAAAAAAAAAAAAGTGTTGAGATCATTTTTTCCAACTTAAAACCTATTGAGAGGAAAAAAATAGTACAAGACGATAAGGGAAAGGACAAAACAATAACAGTAAGAAGCAAACAACACAACGCTAAAGAGTACTAGCATCGCATTATGCTAAAGTTTAGGTAGAGACTTAAGTCTTCCTGTCCCTCTCTTATAGTCCAAAATGGTAATCCTACTTAAAAGCTTCCCATGATAAGCAAAAAGAGTTAGGCCCCATCTTCCCCAACAACCTAGTTGATGGAAAGAGAATCAATTAGAGAATCAAACAGGAAATCTACCACAATACAAAAGAGGTCAAACCACAAAGCTCATAAAATGATCAAAAGCAGTCCCAAATTTCACAAGCATCAAACTATTGCATGCACTCCTTCATGGCCCTGACTATGCATTTCTTCATTTTTGGGTAACGCATCTCAGGCAGCCAAGGTTTCTCTCGGAACCTTTGACCCTCTTAGTTGTCCTTCTAACAAAAGTTAATATATGTCTTGCATTCTTATTTCTTACAAAAACAGGATTCAAGAGAGCTCCAAAAAAAATTACAGAAAACGCTTTTTTTATGATACCTTAAAAAAAAGGGGGGGGGCTATAGGAAACACATGAAGTGACATTGGCATTATCAGATCATAAAAGCAAGTAACATTGGATATTAATTGGCAATAGAGCTACAGCCAATATTACTCAACCAGGAAACTCTCTTCTTTTTTCTTTTTTCTTTTTTCTTTTTTCTTTTTTGATAAGGAAAATAGAATAAATTTATCAATCATGAATGAAAGGTCAGATGCATAGCAACATTTGAAAATGCAACCACAGTCCACGGAAACTCTTCTACAATATTTAAAAAGAAACAAGTTTCGCACCAACTAAAAACCAGTTCATCGGTAAGTGGTAACTTAACTTCCCTAAGAAAATGCGAGCTCCTCAAATAAACTTTAGCTCAGGAAGAAGAGAATTAAAGCAACATAACATAGAGCCATAGACTATCATCATTGCACAATTCATATCATTAGTCACGCATCCCTTAATTTAAGCACTTCTGATGATTCCCAAATCCGAAATTTGGATAAATGCTACCGTGCAAAAGTGGAGAATTTAAAAAACCATAGTCACTTAATGATTTGATTGCCATAGAAATTAACACAGCAACATTATTTTTCAAATTGGACAACATGATTTAAGCGTCCAGAAAAAGCTAGGTGTCTAGGCGTCCTAGGTTACAAACCAATATTCACACCAAGAACTAACCTTCTCCATGAACTTGCCGCTGTCCAGCAGCCCGACTAGATCCCTCACAAAGCTATGCCCATATTTATCCTAATTCTTTACAAAGAAACCAATGACATCTAGGTTACCCCATGAAAAACCTTGAAACAGAACGGACAAAACCCCTAGGCTCTCTGCAGGAAAAATTAGGAATGATGAGTAAGCTGGAACTACAGCACAATAACACACATCCTGATTGTCTTCCGAAGAACATACATGGAGCACATTCAAAATGCTACCGCTCGTACCCAACCTTTTCTATATTTGGGATTTCTGATTTTGATTAGCGCACTAATATTTTTTTTAAAATTCATGAAAATGACAACTTATACCAGCAAAAATCAAACAGCCCAGTGCCACTGTGCTATAACAATTTTCTTTCGTTATGCACTTTTCTTTTTTTTTAAAGAAAAAAGGAAAAGAATAGCCTTCAATTCCTTAGCATAAGCACACAAAGGAAGTTTCCTTCATCGTAAATTCAGTCACGCTTCAACCACAAAAAGACCAATCATATGAAGATGCTGTCTTACAATTCCGGCTTCCACTTCATATTCCACTTAAAGGACACAAGAAAATTCCTCTGATTAATACAGAACATCACGAACACAGAAGCACCCCAGAACATGAAATTAACCAAATAAATGCATCAATCACTCAAAACCACGAAGAAAGGAAAAAGAAGCGAAAAGCTCAAATACCCAATAAAGAATCAAAAGACCCAGAACGTTTGAGTTTCTTTTGCAAACACACCAACAACATACTGTGCACACTTTACAGTTATTCAGTTGCGTACGCAAGCTATTCAGTTGTTATTCGCAATCAAAACAGTTATACTGGAGTAAAGAATGAATGACAAATCTTGTTACCTACCTTCACCACAGCGAACATTGAGGAAAGTGCCAGAATGAAGCGGCGCAATCTTGCTCTCCTTGACCTCATCCTTGTCTTTAGCTTCACCAGAACCTACGACTTGAGCAATGGAAGGAGATGCAGAATCCGGCATTAATTTGAGATTGGAAGCGCAGCAACAAAGCAAAGGCCTCCGGAAGGAACTACGGCGAAGAACAAGAACGAGCGAAGACGATGAAGAAGAAGAAGACGAAGAAGAAGAGTAAGCGGAGGAAGAAACCCTATCTTTGAAGACCTCCAAAAGGGGTGGCGACGAGGAGGATAAGACAAGCATCTTATAGGGGGAGAGAGAGAGAGAAATGTAGAGAAAGAGTGAGTGATTGGGTGAGAAGAAGATGAACGATGAAAGGGAAGATGATCGATGAAGAAGATGATTGGTTTGGCAATTTGACGGTGACGCTTTTGGGCCGCTACTGCTACCGGAACCGGATGCACATTCCTTCCTCCCTCCTTTTTAGCGCTCTCTCTTTCTCTTCTTGTTATCTTTTTGTTTTTGGGGGGAGGGGGGGGGGGGGGTTGTTGTCTTCTTGGGGGGGGGGCCTTCGGGTATGATAGGGGAGCGGCAAAAACCTAAGGTGGAGTTGTGTTTGCATTTAAATTTGATATATTTAACAAATTCGTTGAAGTTCGTTAGCTTATATCTAACTAAAAATAAATGGTTGATTTGAATTTGATCCATTCACCCGATAAAAATTAATGGATTAAAATCATATTCATGTTGACATGTTTACTTCTTTAAAACCACATCACCAACAATAACATTGTATCAATGATCAATGATCACCCTTTGCTCATTCACATTCACAGTCACTAAATTTCAAGAATTCATACCATGACTAATATCAAGTCTAGTAGTCCATCATAATGTATAGTGTATCCTGAATATATTATGTTTCCTAATCCAGTAATCTCTTTCCTATTAGGTCTTGCTATGTATCCTTGTACCTATGTAAACCCTAATATAAGTTATAAATACAAGTCTAGCCACCCTAGTTGGGTAAGCACCCTAACTATCGGACATGGTGTCAGTGCCATCCTAAACCCTAACTCATCTAAGTTGTGTATTCTTCTTCCTTATGCCA
Organism: Selenicereus undatus; assembly: GCA_017589665.1. NCBI lineage: Eukaryota > Viridiplantae > Streptophyta > Magnoliopsida > Caryophyllales > Cactaceae > Selenicereus > Selenicereus undatus. The sequence continues at coordinate 103,037,452 of JACYFF010010365.1, read as the reverse complement.
TCCCATGATCTCTTTCATGGCTAAGTTCCCACTTTATTGCTGAGCCCGCCACTAAAACTTCTCCGGTGTCGTTTGCTCAACAGCCTTCTCCTATAGCTCCTGCAACCCCTATTTCCGTCATGCCGCCACCACCTACACCTCTTTCTGCCTCTATTCCCACGATGGGCACTATGTACCCCTTTTACTTCAATAATATTTGTTCCACCTATAATGCCAACACTTATCTTCCTCTCAATATGCCGCCCTCCCTTAACTCTAACACTACCTATGTTTTTCTTGGGCATCTTTTTCCCCATTTCATGTATGAAGTGGGTTCCTCCAGCTCTCAACCTTGAGAACCAAGCATCGATTTTTCTACCTTCTTGTGTGCCATGCAACCAACTTCTATTCTATCTCCTCATGGTCTCTCCTTGGTTGCCCATAATATCACCAATCTCGTGACGGTGCGCTTGTCTACTCCCAAAGACTACCTGACGTGGCAGACTCAGTTCACCGCTATCCTCGTGTCTCACGGGTTGCTTGATTTGGTCCACGGGCGGGACTCAAGTCAATCCTTCCTTCTAGGAATGGCTTCGTCTCTACTAAAGCATGCATTCTTAGATCTTTGCTACCCTTTCACCTGAGGTTCTCATTGACGTTCGGGAGTCTCCTACATCGCATCAAATGTGGTCAAAGCTTCAACATCACTTTCAAAATTCTGACTTAGCTTGTGCACTTGAGCTCAAGCATATGCTAGCCAATATTCAGAAAGGTGAAAGTTACCCCATGGATGTATATTTGCACGAAATCAAGAATATTGTAGATAGTCTTGCATCGCTTAATTCTTTCGTTCCATCTACTAATTTGGTGCATTATAGTCTTATGGGTCTTAGATGTGAATATTAGACGCTTGTCATGACTCTCACCCATCTACCCATCCGGCTCAACTTCATAATCCGCGGCCTCATTTGCTTCTTTACGAGCAGTGCCTCAAGCTACTTGATGGTGAGGAGTCCCATACTACTCACCTTGTGCTTGTCACTCAATAGTCTGGTTCATCAAAGTCCACCTATGGCAACCAAACCGGTATTTCGAATGGCCACAATAATAATAATCGTGGTGGAGGACACTACAACAACTATAATCATGGAGGGGGTGGTGGCAATCGCAATCGTAATCAGACCAATACTCATAATAATCATCCGAATAGTTCCTCTCAATTTGGGAGCTTGCCTATAGGTATGAGCTTAAGTATGTCAGTTTCTTCATGTTTTGGTACTCGTCTCCCATCATGCACTAACTCATCTTTTGCAAGTACCTCATCTTCTTACTTAACAAGCTCAAATCTGCTCAATCTCTTGAATGGACAAGATCCTCCTATTAGGGCAATCAGCTTGGAAATGTCCATAGCCTTAACACTTGAAACACTTCTTCCCTTCAAGCTTCTTAAGGATTTCTTTAGGTGTAAAACAAAGGATTTCCTTGCCTTTATCTTCTGTGGTATAACTCTTGACCCTCCTACAGGAGGAAAATTTGGAAGGGGTTAACACTTTGGAATAAGACCTTAAAAAGCCTTTCTTTGTCTTCTTTTGCTTCTCCAATTTGAGTGCAAATTTACAAATGTCTTCAATGGTCCAATGTGTTTGAAGTTCAACCTTCTTGGCAATGTTTAGATTGAAACCATTGAGAAAGTGAATTATGGTTGTCCCTTAGGGTTCATTTCCACCACTTTTCGTAAGAAATTGTTCAAACTCCCCAATGTACTCGTCAACACTATGGTTGTCTCGTTTAAGATAAAAAAATCTTCCTATAGATCTCTTGTTTTGTAATTCTTAGGAATAAAGTGCTTGTTCGTCAATTTCTTAAGTTTAGCCAAGATCTGATCCTCCTCTTACATTTTCTCTCCCCCTACTTCTTCAAGCTTTCAAACCACGAAGAAGCATACTTTGTGAGTTTGAGACTATCAACTTTGAAGCTATCGCATCATCAAAGTCTTTGGCTTTAACTGTGCGGCCAAGGACATAGACCCATTCAAAGTAATCATCCGGGCTCCAACTTCCATCAAATTCCAAAGGCTCCACCTTCACATCTTGAAAATCATTTCGTGGGGGTTTTCCTCCTCTGTAGGAATGGGTTTTCTTGAATTGAGTCATTAAATGACTCACTTGCATCTGCCTTTCCATGAGTGGATCCAACGGTCATTGGGAGGAGCTCTAGGAGGTGTTTAACCTCTTCTAATTCCACCCCCTTGACAGGCATTATGTTGAAGGGAAAGTTGTTCAAGTACACCATTCATTTGCTGTTGAAGCTCTAAAATGGCTTGGTCTCTCCTTTTCTCATGCATTTGCTCAAGATTTGAATTCTTATAAAACGAATTTGGGTCCACTATTTCTAACATTTTACAAATTTGGAAAGGCTTTAAACAAAAGCACTTTGTGGAGCTTGGGGGTTCTTTTGTGGTTCGAAAATGTGTTTGGGACAATGGTTCTTTGTAGCTAAGTGTTTGAGGGTTCAAACAACAACTTGGATTTGCTCTAGTTCCAAAGCTTGGGCAGCTTCAAAGCTGAGACACTTGGAAAAAATTTCGAAGTAAGTGAACTGGGCTTTGGTTCCATGTAGAATTTGAGAATAATTTGAGTCAACATTGGTATGTAAATGGAGATCAAACGAACAATAATGTGACTTGGGTAAGGGCAAAGTCACCACCAAGTCTAAACATGCATCAATAAGTTGATTAAAGGTTAACCCTCAACCTATTGAAAAGATCTACTTAATTCACCACCAAGGATACTTGGATAAAGAGATAGAGATTTTCAGAGTCAAACAAGCTACTTTTCACTCATTCACTTCAACTTTCGATGATGTCTAATGGATACAAACTTTGCAATTTATAAGGAAATGGGTTTAAATTCTAGTCAGATGAAAAGATAAAGCATTAAACTAGTACGCTTAACCTTTAAGCATCAAAGCTAAAACATGCAGAGAATTAAAGAAGAAATATAAAATGACTAGGCTTTGTTTAGTGTTATTTCGATCTATTTGATGATTCATCTTCAACCATTAAATACATGCCCATGCTTGGGTTTCCCATGTGAGTAGGATTTAGAAAGACTTAGATGCCTTGAATTGAAACTCAAGGTTGGATAAATCTCATGGAGCATTAATGAAGAAAAATCAACAGTTGAATCATACCACTAGATTGCCCTCATGAGCAGTTTCGAAGTCACTAGCAAAGACTTTAGCAGACTGCTGACTTTGTCTGACATTGACTTTAGTAGGCTCTCTGAAATATTGTCAAAGTCACTGGACTAGCTTTGAATCGATGACAGGAGAGCTCCTTCTTCACAAACTTCACCTTGCCAAGATTCTCTTCCCCAATCTTCTACCCAACCTCATATAGCCCGCTTTTCACGCCACCATCTCCCCCATCCCCCATCTTTACAACCACTTAATTTCCGTCTCTAGAAAATCATTTGCTCAACTCTCTCTCTCTCTCTCTCTCTCTCTCTCTCTCACTCACTCACTCTCACTCTCACTCCCTAGAGTAGCTCAGAATTGGTTCATGTTATAATTTCCTTTTATTGTGAAGATGGTCTATGGTTGAGGAACAAAAGTCAAGGAAGTGGGAAAAGCAAGACAGAGGAGCAAGGGAGCGACAAAATGCTGAATGGATGAAAATGCCCCAACTGTTCACAAGAACAAATGAACAATAATTGAAGTTATTAGAATTGAAGGTATACGGAAATATAAGAAACACAAAAAAGTTAGAGCTGCATCGTCTTTTACATATGTTTTGCGACAGATGAGCTTATATATTTCTTTTGATTTTGTTAATTTCAAGCATATGAATATATGATATATGATTGGAAAGTTGTTCAATAAAAGGATAGGATTCTTGAACTTGAGGGTCATTTGGCCCTAGGATGTCATAAAAGAATATGTTGGAATCATCCATCAAGTTTTGAGTTTTCTAGTTTGGACACATTTATACATTTTTTTAGTCCTCGTGAATTTTTGTCTACCATTTTATCTGGTCCAACTAGCCATGCAACAAAATAGTCTACTTTTTCATTAACTTAGTAGACAGACCATCGTTTTAACTTAAATATGAAATTAACCTTGAGGAACTACTCCCCTCACTTGATGTTGAAATGGGAAAGTGTTTGTTATGGTAGTAGATACACTTTGCTACTTAGAAAATTTTTCCTTCTTCCCCCAACCTTCCTATACAAGACAGATTTGTTACAATCTCACTGCTTAAAAAACTTACATCCTTTTTATACCAATATATCAATCTTTTTGTTGGTATTTGCGGTACGAACCTAACCCATAGTTTCTTCTTATGAACAACTATTGTTTAACCTGAGATTTGATCTATTACCATTTGTATGCCCTAATACAAAATAGATTGAGTGTTTAGATGGCCTCTTAGCTCAACAACCTAACTTTTAGAATGATGTTCTTGTTTTTATTAAAAAAACTCGACATTTAAAACTCTTATTTTTTCAATTTTTGTAAGGAAAAGCACTTATCATTATCATAGACTTATGTCACCACTTACAAATTATTGCTTTTCTCTCTGTCTTGCAACGTAAAGGAGGACTTTTTCAACATCATAGTATAGATTTTCATGTCTAGGTAAGTTCTTCCTTAGTGTAGAAGCTCCAATGAGAATTTCCTCATATACGAAAGAACTTGCGAAACTCCAAAAGTTCTCGAGGTGGTGTAACCGCAAGGCTCGCTACTTCCAATGGATTCCTTCTCTGACTGGCATGGTAATGAAACGGGAAAGAAGGATTCCCGGGGGAAAGGGTAGCGTAATCCTTTCTCACTGGGCGTATGAAAGAAGTGTTCCCTCGGATAGGTTTCCAGAGGGAGCTAAGTGACGTTAGAAAGTCCTGCTTGTCTCTCCCAGTTGATATATTTATTCTGATAGAGAACAGAGCCTTTTCAATCTTGCAAGAAATGGCACCGGCACGGGGACATAGCAAAAAACCCTGTTGGGGGTAAACAAAGAGGACAATAGATTAGACGTTTTTAGAACCTCAAGATATCAATGATTTAGATTTAGCCATTTAAAGCATCATTGTGAGAGTAACTTCATCAAAACTCATCACAACAAGTTGACATTGACATCCTCCCCTTTTTGTATCAGCTTCAACCACAATATCATATATTGAACTCAATATAATGAAACTTTGAACATAATTAGACTCACAGCATGATAAGCATTAAATGTGTCACTATCTACTGTAGATGGTTATCGGCCAATGCCAACTCTAACTCTGGTTTTGTGTCTTGAAGAACTAAGTTAGGATAGGATATTAGAGCAGACGCAGCGGTCGGCTTGGACATGTGCAGGGGCCGGCTGTGGCTCGCAGCTCGCCGAGCCGCTACGGGGCGCGAGGCGCCCCCCCGGTTAATTTTTTTTTGTCGTTTTGCGCCCCAAAACGACGTCATTTTGGGGCGCTAACCAGTTTTTTTTTTTTTTTTTGACATGGGCTGGGCGGGTACTGTTCCAACGGGTAGTTTTGCAGGTGTCCGTTGGCCCAACAACTTTGTTCCCCTTTTTTTTTGGAAAAAAATTTATGTTATATTTTTTGTTATAAATTGATGCAAATTGTTCCAATTTTTCTCTCACAAATTCAGACATTCTCTCATCCTCTTCATAAAATCTGTTATTTTATTTGCATGTTATTGAGTTAATTTCTCAAGAAAGAAGTAAGAAAAATAGTAAGAATATCTATTTTTGACTTCCTAAAATACTTAATTTGTATATGAAATTTGAGATTTTATTTGACTAACATTGTTATTTTTGTATTTGTAGGTAAGTTGTTTGTGTTATATTTTGTCAAGGAAGAAGTGAAGATAATTGTGAGTAGTAATTTAATTTATTTTCATGTGTTTGTTGCTATATTCAAATTTGTAATGAGTATATGTTTCTAATGTAGTAGCTATATTTAATTAATTATGTTTAATATAGTAGGTATGATTATTTGTGTTACGAAATATTTTGACATTACGGTTATAAATATTGAATGAAAATATGATTACGCAAATATCTTAGAGCATGTTAATGTGTATGTTATTATATGGAAATATATGTAGATGTTATTACATGTGAGTGGTTTCGTTGTCTTTAATTATATGTTACGTATATGAAAATTAAAATGAACATGTCACATTATTAAATGAATGATTTAATTTATTTTCCGTATATGTTAGTGATATGAGCATGTTAACATATTTGGTAACGAAAATGAACATTTTATTTTATAAAATGAATGGTGTGCTTTATTATTCGTAAATGTTATTAAAATGAATATGGTAATGTGTATGATAATTAAAATGAAGAAGCTAGTCCCAATTTAAATCAACGTGTTACTTGGTGAAGTGAATTGTTATCTTTTTTTTTATTATATGATATTACAAAAATTTAATTTTAATGTTAATGTACATGAAAATTAAAATGAACATGTTACTTGATTAAATTAATGATGTGATGTGTTTTTCGTATATGTGAGATATGTGAACATGTTAATATATATGTTGTTAAAAATTAAAGAAGAACATGTTAATGTACATGAAAATGAAAATGAACATGTCACTTGATTAAGTGAATGATTTAATTTGGTTGTCGTATATTTGAGTGATATTTACATGTTAATATTTTTGTTAACTAGAATTAACATTTTGTTTTATAAAATGAATGGTGTGCTTTACTTTTCGTAAATGTTATTAAAATTAATATGGTAATGTGTATGATAATTAAAATGAAGAAGTTAGTCCCAATTTAAATCAACGTGTTACTTGGTGAAGTGAATTGTTATCTTTTTTTTTTATTATATGGTATTACAAAAATTTAATTTTAATGTTAATGTACATGAAAATGAAAATGAACAGGTCACTTGATTAAATTAATGATGTAATGTGTTTTTCGTGTATGTGAGACATATGAACATGTTAATATATATGTTGTTAAAAATTAAAAAATAACATGTTAATGTACATGAAAATGAAAATGAACATGTCACTTGAATAAGTGAATGATTTAATTTGGTTGTCGTATATTTGAGTGATATTTACATGTTAATCTTTTTGATAACTAAAATTAACATTTTGTTCAATTTTGTTATTTTTTGTATGTGGTACTAACAAATTAAAACGAACATGTTAAATGTATATGAGATTTAAAATAAAAATATTACTTAATGCAGTTATTAATATGATTAATTTAAAATTTGTAGGTGGTAATTTCATTTGAAATATGGATCCTAACACTCCCCCGTCCTTTATGAGCTTGCTTGAGAGTGACGATTCCCCCCAAGTGAAGCGTAATAGTGTCACCCCAATCCCCGCACACAATCGTCATGTGTCTTACCCCCTATGTGCCACAAAACTACCAACACTATCCGCATCATCCATATTACCCACCCCACCTTACCTCGAGGAATCTGAGTGGTTCAAGTCAGAATCCTCGACCATGTCCTCCACCATATTACACATCAACACATAACGAACCTTTCAATGTGCACGGGAGTGAATACCCGTACTACCCTCCTCACTATCCACCATCACCTTCTCATCCAAATTACCTTTCTGCGGGGAGCAACTCCACACCCTCATCCACACCGACAGGATCAGTGGTCGGGTTAGGTCAGTCTGAGACAAACATTGAGGCAAGTACTGATGAGGGAGACGTGGAGGAAGTAATGGAAGGTACGATGATTGGTGCGAATAAGTGGACATTTGAGAAAGATCAACAACTTATTCGGGCATGAATAAATGTAGGCACGGATCCTATTGTTGGGGTTGACCAAAGGAAAACTAGTTTCTGGAGTAGGGTGGCCTCGGCTTTCAATGAGTACCGTCGACAAGGGGCTTTGGCACGAACTGCGAAGACATGTAATAGCCGATGGCTTCGATGTGCCCCAATAGTCAACAAATGGACAGGTGTTATGCTCAAAGTAGAATGAAGTAATCACAGTGGGTGGAATGATGTGAATATTGTACAAGAGGCCCATAGATTGTACGTTGAGCGTACATTGAAAAAGTTTGAGTTGGAGCATTGGTATGAGATGCTAAAGGACTAGCCAAAGTGGCGGGCGATATGTGACCCACCTAAGTCATGGTCAGGATTGTCAAAAAGGTCCAAACTCGACACCGAAGAGGCTGGAGATGAAGCTGTCGGTGGAGGTGAAAGACCCGAGGGCCGCAAAGCCACAAGGAGAAGGATGAAACAAAAGGCGCACAACATAGGTTTTGATCTAGTAGCATCTGAGCTGAAGGACATCAAGACTGCCAACATGGATATGAATGAAATGTTCAAAGAGTTCTTCATCACAACAAAACAAGAGATGCCTTAGAAAATAGTGATCAGGGAAGCAAAACTGAGGGAGGAAGATCGAATCATGATGATCGACACCTCCACAATGCCTCATCAACAAGCGTCTTACTACGAGCAAAGGAAAGCGGAAATAATGCAAAATAGATATGGAAGCTCATCGTCACATCAGTAATATGTCTCCCCTCTCCCCCTAATGCTGTAGACTACGAGAACTATGTGTCTCATCGTATGTTGTAACATGTTAGTATATGGCTTTTGTTTTCCACGTGTTGTAGTAGACATGAGTTTGGTTACTCTTATGTATCTCAGCGTATGTTACGAAATTATGAAAATTGGGTGTGTCTGTTATTGTTTAATAAAAAAGGTTACTGTTATGTACATTAACGCGTAATCATGACTATATTGCGCAGGCCATTGGAAATGGAAAATTTTGATGTGGACACGCTGCCTACTGACGAGGAATCATTGTCCTCCCCCTCGTCAAACTCTTCCTCATCAGATGATAAATCCCTGTCATAGCGGCGTACGTCCAATATCAACAACGGGTGCAACAACAAATGATGTTCCTTATACAACTGAGTCATGCAGCAGCGGAGATGACGCCATCAGCATCTACGCCTCGGATATGAAGGAGATGTATTAGGAGAGATAGAGAAGCTGCCCACAACCGCTTAAACCAAGACTACTTTGCCGAAGATTCAGTGTACAATGAACATCATTTTCGACGGAGATTCAGAATGCGGAGACACTTATTTGTCCGTATTGTTGAAGCACTCGGTAATCATTCAGAGTACTTTCAAGTGAGGTACGATGCAGCGGGAAAGCGTGGGTTGTCGCCATTAACCAAATGCACCGCAGCCATCCGAATGCTTGCCTATGGTGTAGCAGCTGATTGTGTTGACGAGTACTTGAAGATTGGTGCCAGCACCGCATTGGAGTGCCTCAAAAATTTCACCTCATGCGTCGTTGAGGACTTCGGGGAGCTGTACTTGAGAAAACCAAATCAAGCTGATGTAGATCGCTTATTGCAAGTTGCTGAAGCCCGTGACTTTCCCGGTATGTTGGGAAGCATAGACTGCATGCACTGGGAGTGGAAGAATTGTCCAACAGCTTGGAGGGCATCATTTCAAAAACAAGTTTACAGGGTGCCAACAATCATTCTTGAAGTCGTTGCGTCATACGACCTTTGGATATGGCATGCGTTCTTCGGGTTGCCTGGAAGTCTCAATGACACCAATTTCCTTGATCACTCACCGGTTTTCCAAGATATGTACGAGGACCGTACTCCTAAATGTGAGTATGTCGTTAATGAGCATCAGTGCAACATATGATACTATCTTTCGGATAGAATTTATCCACAATGGGCGACATTTGTTAAAACAATCCTACTTCCCTAAGGGCCGAAGAAAAAACTTTTCACAGAACGTCAAGAATCAGTAAGGAATGATGTTGAGCGAGCCTTCGGTGTGTTACAAGCTCGATTTGCCATTGTACGTAGGCCTGCTCGTCTGATGGATCAAAGCGAAATTGGTATTGTCATGAGAGCATGTGTCATACTCCACAACATGATTGTGGAGGACGAACGGGACAACTACGAGCTTACATTTGACTACGACGTTGTCGACGGATCTGTCCCAGAGCCGATCGTTAACCATGATCATCATCCGTGCTATGAGGCGTACTTTCAATGATCATGCCAAGTTCGCAACTCGAATGCGCATTTAGCTCTTCAAGCAGACTTGATTGAGGAAATATGGAAGCGAAATTCGGGTCCATGCCACAGAAGATAGTTTATTGTTCATATTCTCAATTTGTTCTTCATTATTGTTCAACTATTGTAATTTTTTTCCCGTCCCACGTCAACCAATGTAACTCATTTTTATTTTAGTATCGGACGCTTGTAATTCGTGATTTCATGCATGTGGGCTTTATATTTTCCAAAATGTTGTGTTCTTTTAATAACATTTATGACCCTCTAATTATTTGTGGATAATAATTATTACGTGCATATTATTTTTTTCGCAATACAAGTTAAACCCAAATAACCAACCCAAAAAATTAAAATTGATAGGAAGGTCATTAAATGTTGTCTTCATTCAAACTTTTGCACCGTGCCTCTCAAAAAATTTATGATCCTCCAAATTTTTTCGTTACCGAATTATCATATCCAACTTATTCTCCCCAAAAATAATTACACCAAATGACCAACCAAATAAAATAAATAAAACTCAAACAATTAAATTTGATTATGTGTGGGGTCCATAGGTATTATTTTATTTGGTGAGGGAAGGTGGTGAGCCAACCATTGCAGAGAGTGAGGATTGGGAGGCAAAAAGTTGGAGAGAGGGCTCATATGGCAATGGTAGGACCCAACTGGTGAGCCAATTTTTGGCTCACCATTGTTTTTGCTCTTAGGAGATTTTTAGCTCAATAATCTTTTTGGGGGGGGGGGTGGTTGACTAGATCAATTATCTTAGCCAAGAAAGTTGCATATTTTGACTTATAGTAATAATGTGGCTTTTTTTAAAGAGGAAAGGATGAATTGATTAATTAAAGGTCATACGACATTTATAACAAATATTTCACTGAAACAAGTCCAAAACTAAAATAATAAAATAAACCTTTTATGGAGAACGCTAATCAAAACTCTTCTAAATACTCCTTTTCTTCTCAACCGCTGCTTCAAATACAGTTTCTTACTAGAAAACCCGTAAATGATGTATATTCTTATCGTCGATAAAATTTATTTATTATAGTAGTCCAAAATCGAAAATTTGATACCTGTTATAGACCACTTTGACAATCAATTAACAATTCGATTCCCGACAAGTAGAACAACATATATTTTTTAGTAGAGATGCTATGAATAGCTTGAATAAAAGAGAGATTGGGGCTTATCATTAACAAAAAGTCGATAATAGTTCTTAAGGAACGAATAAGAACTTAATTAGAGTTTTCTAAATGGAGGAGAAGAGAGGAGGAGTGTAAGCTTTTCTGCATAACAATTTTACTTATAAATTAGAGAAGGGATATGTGCTTTGAGCAGGCTACCTTAGTTTTGTGAAAAAAGCATGAGAAAAATGGTCCACCCTCCACAGAAACCATTCATAATCGGTTGATTATGTCCAATGACATCCACAAATATGGCATAGCTTAATTTATCATTCGTTCCAGGGACCAAGCAGGAAGATAACGAACCATGGATAAATTAAGTTGAGTGCTACACATAACTTGGCCCCCTTTACTCCTTCTGGAAGACTTTCCATTGGATGATAATGTTGATGTGGTTTCATATTAGTATAAGGAAGAACACAACTGCGATTGTTTAAAACAACTAGCTTATAAGTAAAGAACTATATTGTCGGGAGCTTACTAAAATATATAGCATTACTTATCGACGGTGAACAGCTCCTTAGGAAGTTTACTAACTGAAGCCTATAAAAATACTTGCCAAGTCGTCTTACCATAGTGAACATTGCTATATGTTATAGTGAGCAAACTTCTCACGGAGTTATTCATCTGTAGTGAACAATATTATATACTTTCATGAGAAATCTTTCAAAAATATGCTTCGCAAAATGAGGACAATGTAATTTGCTCCAATTGTCTAACCAAAAATTTGTTACTTTTCCCCTCTTCAATGTAGGAAGTTTTGAAAAGAAGTTAAATGAACACAAATTTTTTATTATCTTATTCAAACGTAATACTTGTAACATGTAAGTGTTAAAATCTCCAAAAAAGGGATGGATGGACCACCCAAAAACAAAGCGACTATTTTGAACTTTGTCTTTATTATGAAATTGAACACGAATATGAGGATTGACATTATCCTTATAGCATGGCATGATATCATATTATTGTAGCAGATTATTAAGAAAGTTATAGCATGTGACTAATAATACAATTGAATATGAGTTTTTTTCCCCGTATTTTGTATTTAATATATAGGAGTATAGGCATGAATTTTTGGAATTAACTTTAAGATATTTGACTGATTAACTAATAAATTATCATCATATATTCTCTCAAAAATGAGGTAAACCTATTTTTAATCCTTTGTTTTTAGTATTACTATTTAACTTCCCTTAGCTTAAACCTGTTATCATGTGGCCTCATTGTTTAATCAAAATTTTGGATATGAGTGGATTAAATAATAATACTTTTTCTCTATATTTTACAATTTTTACGGTGAGATGAATTAAATAATAATTCTAAAAAGTTAGAGAACTAACCGTAAAATTTACCTAAATGTCAAAGATATAACATAATAATAATTCATTGAATAATGTATATTTAAAGCCTTTTTCTAAGTCAATGTAACACAAGACCAGCATCTACTACCGCCAATTTCTTCCCTTTGTTCCCTTGCCATTATGACCACGTCAGCTGAAGAAGAATCATATGAAGGACAAAAAAGGCTAAAAAATTAGAAGGAAAAACATTCAAGCTAACTGCAAAACAGCTCGTAGCATTTTGCAGCACTCACCCAGAAAAGAGAATTTAATAATTTCATCCAAAGACAAAAACCTAGAGTAAATGGAGATGCGGGGTATCGATCGCCGTACCTCTCGCATGCTAAGCGAGCGCTCTACCATCTGAGCTACATCCCCAGGCTGGCTTGTTTGAGATACAATCGCCCATCCTTGATTGTGATGATACTGAGTACTGACTGAGGCCTAATTTAAAATAAGATTGATATTGGAGACTTCAACTACGGCCAGCCTTCTCTATCTGTCTAGCCCATGTGCTTGCTGCATGAACCCCTCCCCCTCCCCGGCCCCGCCCCCCCTTTTTGGGACCATGACCTAGTGTACTTAAGGTGCATGTTTGTTCTTTCATCATTTAAAATAGAAATAGTTAGGGCCTGTTCTATTTCGCGTTTTAGATAGATAGATAGATACAAGGAGATGTAAGAAGCTGTAAGGAGATGTAAGAAGCTGTAAGGAGATGTAAGGAGCTGTAAGAAGATGTAAGAAGATGCAAGGAGATGTAAGAAGCTGTAAGAAGATGTAAGAAGCTGTAATTTTGTAATTTTTTGTAATTCTTGTATTTTTTGTAATTTTGTAATTTTGCAATTTTTGTTATTTTATTGTTTTATTTTTTATTTCTTTATTTTTATTATTTTTATTTTTTTCATTTTTTATTTTTTAAATTTTTATTTTTATTTTTATTTTTTTGTTATTTTTTAATTTTGTATTTTATAATTTTGTAATTTTTAATTTTTAATTTTATTTCTTGTTTTTTATTTTTAAAATTTTTAATTTGTAAGTTTTTAATTTTTAATTTTTTAATTTTTAGTATTAAATTTTAATTTTAATTTTTTTATTTTTTAATAAAAAATGAAAACATAAAAAATGAAAAATGAAAAATAAAAAATAAAACTAAAAATTTTGAAAAATTTTAAAAATTTTAAAAATTAAAATTAAAATTTAAAAAATTAAAAAATATAAAATATAAAATACAAAATTAAAAAATTAAAAATTAAAAACTAAACAAAAAATAAAATAAAAATAAAAAATAAAAAGTAAAAGAATAAACAAAAAAACTACAAAATTACAAAACTACAAAATTACAAAATAAAAGTTTAAAAATTTTAAAATTAAAAAAATTAAAAAAATTAAAAACTAAAAAATAAAAAATGAAAAATGAACAATAAAATAAAATAAAATACAAAAATACAAAAATACAAAAAAATACAAAAAAAATACAAAATAAATAAAATGAAGATGTAAGGAGATGTAAGAAGATGTAAGGAGATGTAAGGAGATGTAAGAAGATGTAAGGAGATGTAAGAAGATGTAAGAAGATGTAAAAAGATGTAAGAAGATGTAAGGAGATGTAAGAAGATGTAAGAAGATGTAAGCTCTTAGCTAAATCCTAAAAAACGCGAAATAGAACAGGGCCTTAGTATATTAAAGGTAACATGGTAGTGAATTGCTTAATTGGTTGAGTCTAGTTTTCTCCTATCTTTGTATAGTGTAGTTATCTACTCATTTCTTTCTTCGTTTGAATTACAATGTATTTTAACAGACGATAACATGAGCAGATCCCTTGAGAAAAGGATAATCTAACGTTATGATGTTGTACTTACCCTTTAAAAAAAAAAAAAGCACTAGTTAGCATATGGATAGAAGAATGCCAATTGAGCACTAGCCTATTGAACCGAGTTTCTTTTCATTTAGCTGGGTTCATTTGTAATATAAAAACATGAGTTTTTCAAAAAAAAAAAATATTTTCTTGTATTTAAACTGAGCTTCTCGAGTTTCCCAGTAAACAAACCCAGTACTCCAAGATCTTTCATGATGAGTTGGCTTAGTTCCTCCCCTAAATTTCACAGTTAAAAAAAAAAATATTGTCTGAAAATATTAGTTAGTAACACTCACTTGCTACCCCTTGCCTCCTGGGTTCGATCCTAGGGGCACAAATTTCGGCCTTGTGCGTGAGATTTGTGTGGCGGCTTGTGGGTCTGGGTTATTGCTTGGGCTTTGACACCCCTGTCCCCCGGTCCGTTAATGGCCCGCTGGATTCCTGCGATGGGGACTAGTGGGCTAGGGCCTGCTTACAAAAAAAAATACATGTAGGTACAGCCTTCAGCATATACAAAGCAAAGCATGTCCCTCACGTGAATAACTAACTAGCTATTGTAATAACAAACTTCTTTTACATGCCTAATTTGCAATTAGGTTTCCCACAATCATTTTTTTGTTTGTTTGTTTTTGGTTGGTCTTTGAGGAGCTTTTCTGTTTCAATATTTTATCTCGTAACATAACTCATGCACGTAATTAATTTTTTGGGTTTTGAGGAGCTTTTCCGTTTCGGTCTTTGCTATCATAACATAACTCATGAACGTAATTCGACAGTGGAATAGATGAGCCTTTTTTTTTTTTGGGTAAAAACTAGTGCTAAATCCATGCTTCGTATGATCTAGACTAGTTTTCTACTTCAACAAATTTCTATTTGATAAACCAAAATATCTATAGTAAATATATTATTGGGAAAAATCCTTGTAATCATTGACCAAAATAAAGACCAAAATAAACTAACTATTTTGATAAATAATAGTGTAAAAGCCTCACATAAATATAAGTCAACAATTGAAGCACATAAATATAAACTTGCCAATTCAATCTTGCTTAGTTCATGTGGAGACTTCAAGGATTACTAATACTGACGCCCCAATGTTTCATCCTGTAAATACAGGCTAATGTACTTAATTTAGTTGGTGGTGATATGTATAATTGTAGGTGGAAACTAAGCCATTTTAATCAAAAGCCAATGTGAGTCTCAAATGTCTGAGATTTCCCTTTTGTATTGGCTTGTTTGCTTTGAACACATACTTTGCACAAGCTTGTAATACTTTGAGTTGTAATACTTTTAGAACTTGTAATACTTTTAGAATTCTTGAGTGTATATCTAAGGCATAATCATGAAACTTGTAATACTTTTAGCTGACCATCTTGGATAGAGAAAATATAGTCTTAATACCAAATTGATAATTGATTTCATATGCAATTATGACAAAAAAATAAACAATTCCATAAAAGAAAAAATTAAAAAAACGTGGATAGACAACGCCAAAAGACAATAATAAATCCGAACAAGAAATGATAAAGTTACAAATGCTATACCTTATTATGTGTAAGAACAATGAGACACATCAATTATGTAATACAAAGTTTGAAGATATACGCAGTGCACAAAAAGTAAAACAATCTAATTTAATTTTCAACCCTATTATTCCATGCATCATTAAAAGTGAACAAATGAGAAAGAAAAAAAGGGTTTGAAGAAGAGAAAGAGAAGGGATTCTTCAAAAAAAAAAAAAACAAAAAAAGAAAGAGAAGGAAGAAGATGATGCTCTTAGTCCCATACTCCCTCTTTTATACTCAATTCTCTCCGTCTCCCTAATTATTGTAAGAAGTTTTCTTATTTAATCTCTTGATTTGCTTGAAAACAATTCTATGTCATAAAACCCATAAGAAAATCAATTACAATGCTTGTGATTTGTTTATCAATATTAAAATTAAACAACAATCTTAAAATAAGCATTGTCTATGATACATTAAAGTGTAAAGATAATAAAGACGATCCAACTATAACATAAATAAATATTAAATGTATTTGCAATTCAAATTTAGAGTAATAAATCTCTAGATACTCAAAAATAAAGGCCAAATTTTAATTGGAATTAAAATTATGTACACCTACAACAAAAGTTCTGAATTTAGGAATCATCAACACTTTAGACATAACTAAGACAAATAAATCCAAAGAAAAACAATATAAGTAGAATAAAAATCAATATTAAAATATTTTATGAAGAGCACCTCTCTCCACAAATTTTGAAAGACAACTTTTGGATTCCATCACCGCTTGCCTTACTACTCCAGTACTCCCTGCGTATGGTTACACCACCTTTCCTTTTATAAGGGAAAAAAGTCATTACAACAAATTAAGGTTATCACAAAGAAATTAATCCATGCATAATAAATTAAAGGAAGAAGCCTCAAATAATTGCAAATAAACATTAGTTACAAAAATTTGACTTAAAAAAAAGATATCATCAATTAATTGTTTACCACTCCCCTACGAAAATACAAAAAGTATCCAAGCATTGAGGAGAATTGGAGAGTTGATAGCATTGTTACATTTTCTCATATAATATTAAGATTAAAACTAAAACCTTTTTTTTGGGAAACTAAAATACTTGTAAAATATATGTGAATCAAAATATACAAAAATAACAACTCCCCTCAATGGGGTCCCGCTTTCATAGATGAAACTATGATAAAATAAATGGTCTAAATCCTAATTTTTAAAATAATATTTGTAATATTCTTGAACCGTGATTTTTTCATTATAGTTGTAATATAAAAATTACTTACAAATATAAAATTTGCAAAGATTTAAGAAGACACTAATTCTTCATTTTAAAAAAAAAGATAAGATAAAACACAAGACTGTACATGTTATTTTAGTGACTTTCCCGATACAAAAATGAAACCTATCAATTGAATGCCTATATAACTTTGATCTAATTACTCTTGCTAATAAATCTCAATTCATATCTTAAACCAATAATTTAAAAAAGAGAAAAGGAAACAACATTTATGTTGGCCCGATTTGGCTAGTCAAATCACCCTAAGGGTGGGAATAGGGTGATAGTTGAAGTTACAAATCAAGATAAAAATGTGGAAAATATAAATGTGGACAAAATACACTATTTATAGAGGTCCTCTAACCACGGGTGCCCTTCGCTAATGAAATTTTGAACCCTTTTCTTTTATTAGGTCGATCGATTACACATGATTCACTAATTGTACAACCTACGAGTTGACCCTACAACTCTAAGTGTCTCAACGTACGTGTTGCTTCTCAAACGTACTTGGGTAGTCAACCCTCTGACTAGTCAACCTAACCTAATACTAAGAAAGATAACGACTATAAGATACACTTCTTTAGTAGAGTATAAAATAAATATGCCAATATAAGCTCAAACTATTCTCAAGTTTCTCCTCTTGATTTGCAAGTATGACGCTTGCCATTTTATCTTGTCGTGTATTTCCTTTTCCGTGTCTTTTTCAGCCTTCAAGATGCTTCAATGTTTATAGCCAAGGATAATATAGCCTTTGGTAAGTAGTTGTTGCCACCAAATCAGGAAATAGTATCTTTAGCTAATTTTGAGGCCTTGAAAAACACTTCAGGCTCTTGAAGATTCTGCAGTTTTAGCAAGGTTGTCTAGCAACGGTTAAATTTCTGATTTTCATAAATGATCCCTAAAAATCTTACCAAATCAAGTATCATTATTTTGAGATCACATAATCAAATTTGAATCACAAAATATAATATTGTGAATAATATGAATAGTGCACCCAACCTGGGAGTCTGGATTTGTATATGTAGAGATGCACAACATAAAAATTACAATAATATCCCTACATGCTATTACACCCCTCAATCTGAACGGCGGGATGCACAATCATATTTAACTTTGAAAATAAGAAATGTTTGGAGGACAACCCTTTTTCCGTGTCTTTTTTAGCCTTCAAGATGTTTCAATATTTATAGCGAAGCATAATATAGCCTTTGGTAAGTAGTCGTTGCCACCAAATCTGGAAATAGTATCTTTAGCTAATTTTGAGGCCTTGAAAAACACTTCAGACTCTTGAAGATTCTGCAGTTTTAGCAAGTTTATCTAGCAATGGTTAAATTTCTGATTTTAATAAATGATCCCCAAAAATCTTACCAAATCAAGTATCATTATTTTGAGATCACATAATCAAATTTGAATCACAAAATATAATATTGTGAATAATATGAACGTATAGTGCACCCAACCTGGGAGCCTGGATATGTATATGTAGAGATGTACAACATAAAATTACAATAATATCCCTACATGCTATTACACCCCTCAATCTGAACGGCGGGATGCACAGTCATATTTAACTTTGAAAATAAGAAATGTTTGGAGGACAACCCTTTTGTAAACATGTTAGCAATCTGTAAACTAGTAGGAATATATCATACAACATGATCACCAGCAGCAACCCGCTCACAAACAAAGTGATAATCAACCGCTATGTGTTTGCTGAGATCATGATGAATTAGATTGGTAGTCATATAGGTAGCACTGATGTTGTCACAATACAACCGAATAGGACTGTGAAGAACAATACCAAGGTTGTAAAGCAACTTTCGAATCTAACTAGTCTCAGCAACAATGCCGAGAGCACGGTACTCTTCCTTAGTGGACGATTTAGAAATCGTGGGTTACTTCTCGGATCGCCAGGTCATAAGGTTGGGTCCAAAGTATCCTACATAGCCAGTAGTTGAGCGACAGAAGTTTCTGTAGCCAGCCCTATTAGCATCCGAATAAGCCACAATGATGGATGTAGAAGAGCACAAGAAGAGGCCATGATCCCGAGTACCCTGCAAGTACCTGAAAATGCGCTTGACAGAATGAAAGTGAGTAGTGCGAGGAGCATGCATAATTTAGGAGACTACATGGACTCCATAGGCAATGTCAGGACGAGTCATGGTAAAATATTGTAAAGCACCTACCACACTCCGGTATGCAGAAGGATCCACAAGCAATTCACCATTAGTCAGGAACAGAAGGGTGTGGGCCGTGGAGGGAGTGGTGGTTGGCTTAATAGTATGAAGGTGAAATTTGAGAAGAAGATCAGCAACATATTTGTGCTGAGAGAAAAATACCCCTGGAGTCATGCTTAACCTAAATACCAAGGAACTGGTGAAGATCCCCCATATCCTTCATAGCAAACTTGTTAGAGAAAGTGGGGATAAAATAAGAGAGAAGCAGAGGAGAGCTCCCAGTCAAAATAATGTTGTTCACATAGAGAAGAAGGACCAAGATGTGAGAACCAATGTGAAAAACAAATATAAAGGGATCGGTATTGCTACGTACAAACCCATGATACAAGAGAAAGCTAATAAAATGATGAAACCAAGCTCAAGGAACTTGTTTCAAACCGTAGACAACCTTCTAAAGTTTGCAAACATAGTGAGGATAATTAGGATGAATAAAGCCACGTGGTTGTTTTATATAGATTTTCTCAGTGAGATGCCCATGCAAGATGACATTTTTGACATCTAGCTGGCGGATAGTCCATTGAAACGAAATAGGAAGGGAGAGAATAAGACGAATGGTGGCAGGTTTGACAACAGGGGAAAACGTCTCATGGTAGTAAATTTTAGCCTGCTCACTACTAAAAAAGTTAAAAATAACGACAGAATTCAGCGACGGAAAAAATTAACAACAGATTTGGCGACGGAAATGGCGACTGAAGAACAATTTTAGAGAAAAGTCAGATTGTGCGACAGATACGGCGACGAATGTAAAATTCTGTTGCTGTAATTGACAGTTGGTGACGGAATTTCCGTCGCCAAAAAATAATTTTTTTTTTGGGGAAAATTGGCGATTTTTTTTTTAAAAAAAACCGGGCCGGTGACAGAAATTCTGTCGCGATTCTGTCGCTAGCCCAGTTAAATGAAACCAGAATTTTTCTGGTTTCATTTGCACCCATTCGAAGAGAGAGAGAGCGAGACCCGAACGGAGCCCCAAAGCCAGCTCAACGCCATCCCCCGCCCAGCCAGTGAGTCAGGCCACCGTCGGCCGTCCCCCGCCCTCACCGCCGGCTGTTCCCTACCTCCTCTACCGCCGGCCGCCGCCTGTCGCCGCCCCTTCCACCACCGGTTTTTGGAGCTCTTTGAGGTTTTTTTTTCCAACTAAATTATTTGTAATTTCTACAAATTTTTGTATTACATTATTAGAATTGCGTAGTTAGTTCATATTTATGCTGAAATGTGGTGTTTGCATGAGGTTATTGCTTTAATTTGGTTCAAGATTGGGGTAAATGCGATTTAGGGTTTAGGTTTGGTAGTTTGAAGTTAAATTTTGATATGTTGGTGGAATTAAATGGTTTAATTGATAATTTTGTTGAAATGTGCAATTTGTGTGAGGTTATTGCTCTAATTCGTTCCAAAAATTTTGGTAAATGCGATTTAGGGTTGAGGTTTGGTAGTTTGAAGTTGAAATTTCATATGTTGGTGGAATGAAATGTTTTAATTGATAATATTGTTGAAATGTGGTGTTTGTGTGAGGTTATTGATCTAATTTGGTTGAAAATTTTGCTAAATGCAATTTAGGGATTAAGTTTGGTGATGTGAACTTGAAAGTTGATATGTTGGTGGATTGAGATGCTTTAGTTCATAATTTTGTTCAAATGTTAATTCGTATGAAGTTGTAGCTTATGTTTGTTTAAAAATTTCGCCTAATGCAATGTACACTTAAATTTGGTAATTTTAAGTTCAAATTTGATATGTTGGTGGAATAAAGTGGTGAACTAGGTATGTATGAATTAATGGTTTTGTGATATTTGTGAGAATATAAGTATTTTTGTCGAAATTTATAAGTTTTTTTTGGGTGCTTGTGGAAAAAAAAGAGAGAGGAAATGACAGGGCAACACCATTACTTATGAATGGGCGGTCAAACCCTCATTATATGCTATCTTGTAATCGTAATTATTACTTTCATTTATTTAGATACAATTCAAATGCCTAACCTTTTACTTGACTGTATCTAAGTGTATAGTCATTCAGATTAAGTAATTAATACTCAACAATTGTATTGATTAGCTATTTGATTTCAACTTCCATTGATGTTAATATTAATATCAATATTTGACCCTGTTGTATATATACTTAAAGATCAATGTGATAAAACACATGGTAGTACAATGGGAAAGTGGAACTGCTAATTGGGCCCCTTGTCGATCTTAAGAAAAATCTAGTAAGCCAACAAGAGTCCGAGGAAAGAGGGTGCGCAACAGACAAAGGTGTCAATTAAGCTAAGGCTTTGTCAACATATGGTCTATATATGTATAATGACATTTTCTTCTGTGTGTGCCAACTTATTAGCTTGATTAGTAAAGTCGTTGAAAGTTGTTGTCAAAAATCTTATCCTGTCTGCATTTACTTTTACGCCATATATGTAGAAAATGAGAAGAAATTTGTACTTTTACGCCATATATGGATTCAAGTTCTCGTCGAGGTAAGTCCTCCCCTCGAGGTAGATGACGAGGGCGTAGGAGCTCTGCCGTAAATCCGACCGCAATGGACATTGATCCATCTTCCTCCCAGATACCTCATATACCAGTTCAGCCATGAGCCACAATGGCTACTTACATACTAGGTATTTTAGGACCACTACCGCCCCCATTTGGGGTTTTCCATCATCAAACATCATACATTCCCAACCAAAGCACCATGTACGGCCAATTTGCCGACAACATTCTTCCAAACCCCCATGTTGTTCATACTGTGTAGCCCACCCCCAACCCGCTCACCCTAACACAAACTAGTTCCAAGAGAACATTGGAAGTGGTGAAAGTGAAGCACAATCCAGTCATGAGAACACTCGAGCTAAGACTTGGATTGAGCCAGATGGTAATGGGTAAGTCTTCATTTGTTATATCTTATGAAGTAATACATGAATTTTGCATAACAAGTAATCAATTTGGTGTGTTATGTTCAATTAGGTTTCTCCCTAAGGATGGTGCTGTTAGTAGGATTTCGCTCATATTTCAAAGTAAATTTGACGGAACTTGGCCTACTTAGAGCAAACTGCTCAAACCAGTACGAGATTTGTAGTTTGGAGAGTTCAAGGTAACTACAGTGACTTCGTATTAACAATTTCTGTGAACTTGATATATTACTATTGAATTATTTAATATGTTTTTTGTTTTCATGATTGCAGAAGTGGTTTACTTGGGATTCGGTCCATGAGGACCGTATAAGAAGGAATTTTGAAAACCGAGGCAATGCACGCTTAAGAGACTTCTTTGGCAAAGCAAAGAAGCATAACAAGAAGCCTGTTTGGCTTGGTGATGCTCAATGGGCTCCAACAGCACTGGGCGAATGAACACTACAAGAAATTGCGTGAAACAGCCCAGAAGAACCGACTGGGAACTCCAGAAAGTGGTGGCCCATCTCTTCACACCTGTGGCTCGATCCCTATGCATGAGTATAGTCGGCGTTTGACAAATGAATTAATGTTTACTACGTATTTGTTTAAGTTTAATACTGTATTTTGTGTTGTGCTTGACATCATTCTTTATGGCATGTACATAAAGGGAACAACTTAGGACGGAGCCCACTATTGTTGAATTATTCAGTCGCAGTCACAAACTCCAGGGCAAAGAAGATGCCCCTTGGGTTGACAAGAAATCACTACAAACATATGTAACCAATTAGCTATTCTCAATCTTCATTGATAGTTCAACATGAACTTGTATACTTTATTTTAAGTAATTGCAGTATGTATGATTTCGTACGTATGTTGCGGTATTGTAGGAATCCTTTGAACGTGATTTTCAAAATGTTATGAACTCTCAAGGGACTGAGGATGACACTTCTCAAGATCCAAACCAGCCATTTCCAAACCCAAATGAGTTGTGGGTGAAGACGTTCAAGAACAAGAAGGGTCGTATTTATGGCATTGGTGACGAGGCTGTCAACATGAGGGAATCCGGTTACTTCAATCCCACTCAAAGATCCGGTACAGTTTTCATATTAAAGTTTCAACGACCATGGTTATACATTGATTTTACTTAATTGCAATACTAATGCGTTCTTCACTGAAATGCCTGTCAGCAGGTACCGGTTCTACGCCATCGCAACAAGAGTTCAACGACTTAAGGGGTATAGTAACCAACTTGGGGGGTGAGCTAACTTCACAAGCTGAAAGCTACCGATTGGTTATGGAGAAATGTAAGCAACTAGAAGAATCCAATAGATTGCTCATCCAAAGCAACCAACAACTGAGCTAACAAATGATGAACATCGATCAGTGCCTTCAAGCTTTCTTTCAAATGCAACAGGCGTCCAGCTCGGGATCTCAGCCACCATTTACTCATCACTCGCAACATAATAAGGAAGATGGTGAGTCAGAGGAAGAGGAAGAGGAAGAGGAAGAAGAAGAGGAAGACCTTGGTGATTGAGTTGGTTGCAGTTTTCCTTCAGCTGGTGGCTCTTCTCCTTGATTATTCACGAAATACATCTCTTACTGCTTGCTTCCCCCTCCCCTTTCTGCTTATTTCACTCCCCTCCCCCTGGTGCTTATTTCACTCCCCTCCCATTTGACGCTTGCTTCTCCCTCTTCTGTAAACATATATATATAGCTTCATTCTCAATTACTAGCAACTTCTGGTTTGTTTGGATTTGTGATAGGTATCGACTTTGTTTGGAACTTGTGGTTTGTAATATGTAGAAAGTTTATTTGGAACTTGTGGTTTGTGAATTGAAAACCCTTGGTTGGAAGTATTGTGTTGGATGTGAAATTTCACCTTTGTGTGGCTTGAAATTGTTGAGAATGCTTCGAATGAAATCATATTCGAAGCCATTGGATGTTGATTGAGTGCAAACATCTTGTAAATTTCTTACAGGGATTGATTTGTATGTACGAAAATGATAAAAAACAAGCGATTTTATTTTTAAAAAAAGAGAAAAGTAGCGACGGAATGGCGACGGATTGGGAGCAATTTTTTTTTTGGACAGGGGGGGACGGAATTTTAATCCGTCGCCATCAGAGACGGAATTTCCGTTGCTGATGGCGACAAATGAGTAATTCCGTCGCCCCCTTGTCCAAAAAATTCCCCCTCAAAAAAGTATGTCACAATTTCTGTCGCTGAATCTGTCGCCGGGTACTCAGCGACGAGCGAAAATTCGACAACCGTAATCCGTCGCCAATTCCGTCGTTGATTAACCACTTTCCGTCGCTGATTCCGTCTTTATTTGGTCTTTTTCTTGTAGTGCACGCTGATGAAACCCTTGAGCAACCAGACGTGCTTTATACCTCTCCACAGATCCATCATAATGAAATTTAACTCTATAGACCCATTCACTGCCAATCAAGTTTTGTGAAGGGGGAACCAAGACCCATGTACCATTTGCAAGTGAAGCATTATACTCCTTAGCCATTGCTTCTTTCCAGTGAGGGTGTTTAGATGCTAGGTGAAGGAGGCAGGTTCAAGTTTAGCTAAGGACACAGAAAGGGAAATGACTTGTTTGGGCTTAAAGATACCGAACTTATATCTAGTTTGCATTGGGTGAGCTGTGGTGGAAGAGGTAGTGGTGGGTAAGGGGCTAGTGGTGTTGGGCAATGCATCCTGGAGGGGAGAGGGTGAAACAGGGAGGGAAGGAGAGGCGAGGGGTAAACCAGGAGAAGGTGAGGTCGGAAGGGGGGCAGGGGAGCACGCACCAGGGCAAGAGGGTATAGAGGAAGAACTAGGGATAGAAGGAGAAGAAGAGATGGTAGGGGCTTGTGTGACAGCTTCAGTGCTAGAAAAACTCAAAATCTAATGCAATTTAAACGATGAGGGAATGGGTGTAGAGGTCATCGAGACCTCAAAGTGGGGAAAGGAAACTGATCTTCATGAAAAAGCACATGCAGACTAAAATAGACACGGTTAGTGAAAGGGTCAAAACAATGATACCCTTTATAACGAGGGGCATAACCCAAGAAGACACACACTGTAGAGCGGGGTGATAACTTGTGAGGAGAAGACAAGCGAGGAAAACATGCACACCCAAAAGGTTTTAAAAAAGTATAATCAAGGGTATTTAAGTAAAAATCCCATAAGGAGACTTTTCTCAAAGAACAAGAGTTTGAAGCCTATTAATTTTGAAAACAGCAGCATACAGTGCATCTAACCAAAAAGAGGCGGGAAGAGTACCATCAATTGGAAATGAACGCGTCACTTCTAAGAGGTGTCGATGTTTCCGTTCAGCAACCCCATGCTATTATAATTTTTCCCTTTATAGAAACAAGCAATATCATTTATGCAAGTACTAGGGAGCATAATAATTATGGACAAAAGCATTGAGGTCATATGTGCATAATCACATGTCATAATAGAATAAGATATGAGGAAAAGTACTAATCATGCTCACCTTCCAAAGATAATAAAGCAAATTAAAATTTGAAAATCAAAATTTCTCAAATAAGATGTAGATCACGCAAAATAACATCACGTTCCTTTTTCTTAGAATCAAATATTGCCACTATTCAAAATGTTGACATAAAAATTCAAGCCCTTGATTTTCAGTTGTGCAGAAACTGCTGCCTAATTTTTAAGGCTCTGGACTGTATTTTAGGATCTTGAAATTTGGGCAATGACAAAACAAGTGAGCTTATCTCCTTTCACTTTTGGCAAACCATAACTTACCATATGCCATTGTGAAGCTTCATTTTTATTTTTTTTTGTCTATTTGAATTTTTAGGAGGATTAAATGCTATTTGAAGTTGATTATTAGTACCTAAATGAAAAGTCAATAACTTCGCACAACCAGGCACATTCTTGTTGATTTCTTAAAAAGTGAAGTTCTTCGACCAAATCTTAATTCCCTTTTCTTCTTGGGTTCAAAATTGTTAGAAGTAAGAAAAGTTAATAAGGTAAAATTTTTCTTTCCCTCATTCTTGGCACATTTGCTTGATTTAACGTCATAATCAAGAATTTTTGAAAGTTGAAAATTTAGTGTGGTACTCAAGTCATCACAAATATGACAACTTGGAGATAAATTGTCATTTGAAAATTCAAGCATGGATTTTATCTTATACTTACCACTTCGGAGAATAGATGAATAACAACAATCTTTGTTTTTCTCACCATTTTCAAGCAACTCTTCAATTTGGGTATGTTGACATCATTATCTATAAGGCCTTGAATTGAATCACCACTGTCATATTCTTGCTCTTCATGTAGTTGATCCTCAACTTGCTTAACATTTCCATCCATGATAATTTCATCATGTCCCACGAATTCACTTAACACCACATTTTGATTAGTACCATATAAATTATAAAGAGTCCTCTAAATCTCCTTGACACTATCATAATGTGAGATAAACTCAAAAATATCAATAATAAACTAGAACTTTAAAATTTTTGGATATCCACTTGTGATCATCTTCAGTATATTCATCTTTTGATTTCTCACTAATTAGTGAACCTTTGACCCTGATCTCCCGAAGATTAAGACCCTTGTGCTTGATGTAAAGTTCCATTGTTTTTTGCCACTAAAAATAATTAGTGCATTTACAAAGCAAAGGGCAATTCATAGTAAAACCATAACTAGTTATGAGATCGAACTATTAGACGGTAAAATCTTAAAAAATAGTACTAGCTCTGATATCAATTGTTGGTTCGATTTTGCTAGTCAAATCACCCTACAGGGGTGAATAGAGTGATGATTAAAGTTACAAAATAATCAAGATAAAAATGCGAAAAATGTAAATGTGGACAAAACATGCTATTTATAGAGGTTCAGCTACGCCTAATCTTCTACCCACGGGCGCCCTTCCCTGATGGAATTTTGAACCCTTTTCTTTCATTAAATTGGTCGATTACACACGATTCACTAATCGTACAATCTAAGAGTTGACCCTATAACTCTAGGTGTCCCAACGTACACATTGCGCCTCAACCGTACTTGGGTAGTCGGCCTTTCAACTAATCAATCCAACTTAATACAAAGAAAGATAACAACTATAAGATACACTTCTTTGGTGGAGAGCAAAATAAATATGCCAATGTAAGCTCAAACTATTCTCAAGCTTCTCATCTTGATTTGTAAGTGTAGCTAGCGCTTGTCTTTTCCTCTTGTTGATATTTTAAAAGCGATAGTGTGCAAATTACCCGGACCTTCTTTCCCCATTTTTTTTATAGGTACTTGATCAGCTTGACATGTACACTTCATCTAGTAATAAATATTATGTAATATCATCGTATTAGTTATGTAAATTATGTCCTCAAATAGTTAGTTATATGCACACTATTGCTATTAAAACATCCATAGAAGGTTCTATCTACAAGAACAACTTAATTATTGTAAAAATCTTGGCATTATTATATTATACACCTAAGAGCTCGCTTTCTATTTGATTTGCTCATATAAATTTAGACGAATTCATTAATCCAGAAATGTAAAACTAAATATTATCTTAACACCTCAACAGGCGTGGTTTATTAAATTGTTCACATTATGTAATAAGAAGACATGGTAGCTGTTAATTCATACCTAACTAGTTAAAAATTATGTGCAACTAGTCTTAATTATGTAGACATGCATGGACCACGGAAAATTAAGTGAAGCCGTGCATGCCTTCTCCAAGTGATCGAGCTGCTTCAGGCTGCTAATACATCTTACCAACCAATTGATAAGCATGCAAAGGTTCACACTGTGACCACATCTATTCAACATAGAAAATGCATGGGTTTCTTGGAAGGAAGATGTTACGCAAGCACAGTAGGCATGATACACATAATTTAGCACTATACAACTCTCTAGATTTTTTTTTTAAAATTTTTATGGGGCTGCTTCAACTCTCTAAAATTTTATGTATTTCTTTCCACCATTAGTACTATATATATGTGTGTAGATTTATTGAAGGTTGGACGGAAAGAAATCAAAGATCAAATGGAGGATGGGGATATGAAGAAATGGAGGTCCAAACTAGGCAAGAACGAGGAAATAACAAATGGGGGTGTAGCATCCAGAGGGGTTACAGTGCGTGAGGTTCGAACATTATTAATGGCGAATCTAAACCCCAATGACGAGAGAGAGTTTCTGCCTCTTGCCCATGGAGATCCCTCCGTTTTTCCATCCTTCTGCACTTCTTCTGTTGCGGTGGATGCTGTTGTGGATGCTTTTCGGTCTGGCCGATTCAACTGCTATGCACCTGCTGTTGGCCTTCTTCCTGCTAGAAAGTAAATGACTACAGTTACTAAACTTGCACTACTCTTAATTCTTTTCCTTCATAATGAGGCCCTCAACCTTTCTATTCTTTGCTAATTTTGTTCAGTGATGAATATACAAATTTTATTTAATAGTGTCAAATTTTGAACTTCATGCATTTTATAATTAAGCGTTAGTTAATTTTTATGGGTGTCTACAATTTTTCTATCGGATTTTAGACACCGGTCCTTAAAACCTACATCTATCCCAAATTTTGTTGGCACAGTTGACGTAAAACATATCAAAATTCTAACAAAGAACTGATTGTGCTAACTGTATCACTTTTGTATGAGAACAGGGCAGTAGCAGAACACCTCTCTCATGATCTTCCATACAAGTTATCCACAGATGATGTATTCATAACAATTGGTTGCACACAAGCAATTGATATCACTCTTTCTGCTCTTAATCGTCCTAGAGCCAATGTATTGCTGCCTAGGCCGGGGTACCCCTACTATGAAGCTCGTTCCTCTTACATTGGACTTGAAACTCGTTACTTTGATCTCCTCCCAGAAAGGGAATGGGAGGTTGATCTCCATGCTCTTGAAACTCTAACTGATTCGAATACTGTTGCTATGGTTATTATCAACCCTGGCAATCCTTGCGGGAATGTATATTCATATCATCATTTGCAGAAGGTATGCACTTTACTTTGTATCATTTTTTATCGACTTACCATATACTCATATAGTTACCAACTACCAGCTCTTACCCAAAAATGAAAAATTCATCATATCCCACCGTGCTATTAATAGCAGATTCTCTTACAGTAGAATACCTATTCTTAGGCATTCAACTGTCAGTTTAAACTTTTAGTTGAGACGGTTCTTAAATATAGTTTCAAAGTCTTTTGAGCAAGAGATTGAATCTCAACATCCCCCCCATTGATCCGTTACGCAAGGTTATAGGATCCGTTAATTTACAATATTCACGCTTCAACCGCAAAGGACTTCGCATGAGGAACATGTTAGAGTACAAAACTCATTCTTGTTAGATCTTCAATCATCATCTTAAGCTTTTTGTTAAGATGATTCTTGAACAGATTTCGACATACAGGAAGCTACAATAGCAACTTAATTTGGCTGTTGCCATCATAATCAATTGTTGGCCTTACTGAATAATCTTCCAAACGTATAAATAATGACTGTATTTTCTTGGCAAACTTGTTGACGGTACTGATCCAATACTAGGTGGCTGAAGTG
The DNA here is from genome assembly GCA_017589665.1 of Selenicereus undatus. Lineage (NCBI taxonomy): Eukaryota > Viridiplantae > Streptophyta > Magnoliopsida > Caryophyllales > Cactaceae > Selenicereus > Selenicereus undatus. The sequence goes on along the minus strand of JACYFF010010365.1, from coordinate 103,007,609 downwards.
GCAAAGAAGCTAGGTCTAATCGTGATAAGTGATGAAGTTTATGGTCATCTAACGCTAGGAAGCAAGCCATTTGTGCCAATGGGTGTGTTTGGAAGCATAGTTCCTGTGGTTACGGTTGGGTCAATTTCAAAGAGGTGGTTGGTTCCTGGTTGGCGTCTTGGTTGGCTCGTCATCAATGACACTCATGCTATTTTGCACAATCTTGGGGTATTTTATTGCTTCTTCAATTTCCTACACCTACTACTGTTTCATCCTCTTATTTTTTTCTTCATGTAATCTTTTCCATGTTGTTTTAGTTTTGGACTAGCATCTTCCTCAAGTTTGATTACAAAAAAAATTGAAGAAATCTTACTTTTTGAAAGAATATTGTTGTATGCTTTTTACTCTTTTTACAGGTTGTCAAGAACATTCATGTCATTTTCAACATGTCTGCTGATCCTAATACCGTTATGCAGGTTCCATTCCCACCAATATCCTGTAATTTAAATGATAAAGCTATGCATGGACACCAAAGTATTTCTAGTCTTGATTTAATAGAAAAATCAAGGTATCATGCTATATATATATATGACGGAAACATATTGGCAGAGACCTGATCTAGTGGTGGATTTCTTATTTGTTTACCGATATTATCGAGTTAAAATCTTAGTGGTCCTGAATTTCCTTGTTTAAAAGGGCATTTGAGCTTGACCTTCATTATATTCCCCTCGCCTTAGATCTAGACATATCTGATTGAGCTCTCCCTGAATAGGGTGGGATGAAGTAGCCAAATTTATCCTTGGCAAAATGAACGAAAAATAATGAGATAACATATAATTAAAGTGGAATATTTGTAATATTAGCTATATTACCTTGCCAGGTCATCGTTAAAATTGTCTTACCTAAAATAAAAGTACAGCAATGTTCAAACGTATATGCCCAATGAACAACTATAAATTCTTTGGTGAGAGTGAGATCATCACAGTAAGAGATGCGTTGACTAGACTCCTCTAACGGTGATTTTCCTTTCACCCATTGGGTGACTACTAAGTAGTACTTTAAGGACAACTTTTTTTTTTTATAATGGCAACCTTAATGTGTTCTCAAATAGTAAACTATGAGCAATTAAGTTGAAGGTGCAAAAACAATTTCAGGGAGCCCTTCCACAAATCCTTGAGGAAACAAAGGGGGGTTTCTTCTTAAGAATCAAAGAGATACTACAGTATGATGCCGACATTTGTTACGAGAAACTTAAGAACATTCCAGGCATCAGTTGCCCACACAAACCAGAAGGTGCCATGTTTATAATGGTAAGAATATCACACGTTAATTAGTTGTAGTCGATTTTTTGAAATTATTTTCCGACAATTTGTCTCATATAAAATTAACTATTATTTCTTGTTGCTTAATTATTCATTTCTTTTTTTCAGGTTAAACTCAATTTGACACTGCTAGATGATATCCTTGATGACATCGACTTTTGCATAAAACTCGCCAAAGAAGAGAATATGATTGTCTTACCTGGTAAGCAAGACGTTCATTAGTTTACTATTGCCGTATGTAACAACTAGTATTTATACCCCCTGTGAAGTGCGAAAAATATTTTTAGTTTTTACTATTATAATAACTATATCAACTTCACGTAAAATTTAGTGGTTTTTTAAATTAAAAATTCAATAACTTTTTAAGTTAGCTAAAACATAGAAAATATTATATATATTTATTTCTTCAAAGTAAATATCATATATATGTGCATACATTTATTATTGTAGAGAATAACCTTACCTTTGGACTATCAATGTCTGCAAACCCTGGTAAAAGAATAGGATGACGATCATTTAAACTTTTCTTCTTTCGAAATCAAAAGTAATTTTGTACCTTTGAGTCGTAGTTTGCTTAGGCAATATCATCTTGCATGCATAGAGTACGTAAAAAATATGATCATATTTTATATAACATTTACTATTCCACATTTATATTTATATTCATATTTAAAAAATAATAAATCAAAATGTCAATCTCTATTTCTTATTATTTGGTATTATTATTATCAACATAATAATGACGTAAGATGAATGAGTAAATATTTTATCACAATATTTCATTCAATATTTTTAAAAAAGGCAACAATAATAATATTGGAGTTAGAATCTTTAAATATGTATATTTTTTACAAGTTAGAAAGGAAAACATAATAATATTGGAAACAAAAAATTTTTATTATTTTTTGACGTTTTACATTTTTTTCTGGTTCGTAGGAGCCACAAAAGGCAATACAATACAATAGGGGAGAGAGAATTGAACCTAGAACCTAATATATCCAATACCTCAGTCTTTGCTACTAGCCTAAGAGCTCATTGGTTGACATTTTACATTTACCCCTTGAGGTTTCAATAAGTGTTTTTTTACGCCCATGAACTTTTTGAATTATTATTTAACATCCTTCACCTATGCATCAAAGTATTATAAACCTCCAAAAATTACATAAATGCCCTTCAGGTTTATAATTTTTTACTCTTACCCTTTCTTCTATACCTACACGAAGCTTAATTTGGCCTCAATCCAATTTTCTCAACCTTTGATCTAATCAATTGGTCACGACAGTGACCATCCATAAGGTTACCATGGTCTGACGAGCCTCTCAACACTACTTATGGTGTGGTTTAAATCTCCCTTCACCTTCCAGGTTTATCTCTCATCTGCTTTTCCTCCCTTGCCTATCTGCCCATGTCTGGGTGAGAAAATTGGCGTTTTTATCATTAAAGACTATCAACTAGTCTCTTCAAATTGTTTTTTTCCCTTGCCATTCACTAATCAAGCCAATTTCAAGGACATAAAGGATATTTTTAAAATTTGGGGGTTTATAATACTTTGACGCAACGTTGAAAGGGGTAAATAATAATTCACAATGGTCAGAGGTACAAACAAATATTTACTACAACTTCAACCGTGTAAATGAAAATACTTCTTTTTCAGTAGCCTTGGATTTGGGTTAGAAATTAATACCGAAAGTGTGAGACTTTAATATATGTCAAATATTAGGTTGGAGATATTCTGTTTAACATATATATATATATATATATATATATATATATATATATATATATATATGTGTGTGTGTGTGTGTGTGTGTGTGTGTGTGTGTGTGTGTGTGTGTGTAGGGCTATCAAACAGCTCAGGTCGGGTCGAATTCGTGTTCGGATAGAATTTAAATGGGTTGAGAAATCCTCAACCTGAACCTAACTCGTTTATTAAACTGGTTGAAAATCTTGACATGTACCCGTTTATTTTTTAAACGGGTTGGCCTGAAATTTACCTATAAACCCATTTAATATAAACGGCTTAGGTTCAGGTTATTCGATTATCTGTTTACCCGCTTTATATTTTGACTAAAATATGATTACCCAGCATTATAAATCAATTTTTTGATTTTAATATAGCATCATAGTGCAATAATTGTCTATGATTCATAAGAATCACAATCACTAAACAAATATCAACTTTATTAAACCCCATATTTTTACAATTCTCCCCAAAAAGTACATGGTAATTGGGTAAACTATTCAACTTACTTAATCCATTTAATTAAACGGGGTTAAATATGTATTTTTTCGTGTTAAAATTCTCAACCTGAACCTAACCCAAATAATTAAACATGTTAAACATGTCAACCCATTTAATTAAACGGGTTGAAAATCTTTACCCAAACCCATTTAATTTCTTGTTCAGTTCTGATCGGTAATCGTGTTAGGTTAACTTTTGATAGCCCTATGTGTGTGTGTGTGTGTGTGTATATATATATATATAGCCACTTCAATTGCTAGAATTGTCAAAATAAATTTTGTGCACGCTCACGTAACAGAGAACCCAAAATGAGTTTTATCAACTGACAATTTCCCGAATTTTAAATTCAAATCCTATTATCAAATGCATGAGAAAGTACGTACGTCATGTTAATTTCATAGTAGAAAATAAATTTTTTATTTTTTATTGAAATTATTCCATGTATAGGAGTGACTGTTGGATTGAAGAATTGGCTGCGCATTACATATGCCCTGGAGCCATCAGCACTTCAAGAAGGACTGGCAAGAATACAAGCATTTTGCCAAAGACATGCTGCTACAAATTAAAATTTTGAAGCAAATTGAAAAAAAAAAGCTGGTGCATGAATCTATGAATGATGGATAAGTTCACTTGTTGGATTTTCTCTTTTATTTTGTGCTATGCATGTTTACTATGCATATTTAAGCCATGACACATTTAATCAGTCATGGGGTGGATTAAATGATTTGTCTTTTAAAGTTTAAAAGATGTTTGCATTTTGGTCATGATGATGATGAGTGGATCACATTTTTTGTTAGTACTTAAAAGTGTTAAAATTAAATGTGTGTAAAAATCTCTTCCTGAGATTATCACTAAAATTTGTGCAATCAGTTGAGATTATGGAGTAAAATGTAATGGCGGATTTAGACATTTAGAATAAGGGTGTCGATCTATTAATATCATTGCTAAGATACATTATAAAAAAAAGTCATATAATACATACTATAATAGTCTATTTTGTACAGATGTTCCGCCTCGTATTTTTTTGAACCTTTCGTCTCATATTTTCGAACTAGCGGAATTTAACATGCAATAATAATATGCCTCGCTTTTTTACTCAAAAGAAACTTTGGCAGTCTACTGCTATATTTGTTCTCTGTGGTTCTTCATATTTTATAGTTGTCGCATAAATTATGTCTAAATCGTAGAATATTATTATCACGTTTTACTAAAACCGTTCGTTACAGAGCACACATCATCAGCACCAACGAAAAAAAAAAAAATTAAACCATGAAGTGAACATGCTAAACATGAATAAAACTACAAATAATAATCTCACCATCTAGTTAGACCAAAAGGAAGGGGAAAAAAAAAGAAATCAACATCAAATTCGAATAAGTAATTAGTGCCAAGTTAAAGAAAATCTTGCTATGGGTAGGAATATCGGTAGAGGTAAGGTTGCTTACAGCTGGATCTCCCCAAACCCCGCGAAAGCGGGACCCACATTGGGAGTTTGTTGTTGTTGTTGTTAAAGAAAATCTTGCATCAAGAAAATATTGCAATTGAACAGTTGAAAAAATCAATAATAACAATAAAAGAAAATCAAAGAAACTAATACTAGATTAAATTACAAGTCTAAAATCCACATATGGCAGAGGGAGGGAGACAGAGAAAGAGATTTAGGAAAGTGGAATCCAGTTTTGCCTCAGAAGAGGAGAGAGAGAAATTTGGGTTTGGGAGCATTTAATTCTATTTAATTTTTCTATCAAATTTAAAACTTTATAGGTGTGTTTTTTTATATTAAAAAACAAAAATGCTAGTATGTAGTTGGGTATATTTAGAGGGTGTCCAATAACTTTTTGTGCTTATTTTAGGGGTGTCCACATATTCCAATTTGACCCCCTTCAAAATAGTTGATTTAAAATAATTTGGGGTTAGGATACCCCTAATCTCTACATAGATCCACCCATGGTAAAATGTGCAAAGATCGAAAAAGAAGATGTAGTTGCTGAGATTGAATATTGGAATCATGCCATACTTTGTTGTGTAGTTAGGGCAAACCTCCTTACTGACCAGTAACGGTCACAAATAAATGCATATTTGATTCTGCAGCTACAAGAGGAATAATGGTGTATTAATATGCCTTAATAATCCCATTAATTTGCTGATTCAATTTGAGGCTTTGTGAAACTATATATAGTGGATGGATTATGGAGTTCATTATCAGAAAATCAGTAAACTTCTTTAATCTAGTACTCTCTATTCCCCTCACACAAACCTAACCATCTAGCTGAGGTTGGGGTCTTGAGCGTGAGCATATACGGTGACTCTAGTAGCACCTGTTCGTGGGCAGGCATCTAGCAAGTGAAAAGATCCAAGTAATTCCGCATCCAAGTAACCCTATAACTACCTTCAGTGGTATCAGAGCGAGTCAAGGCAGTCTTGACATGATTCCAATGTTGAGATTTTGCAGGGAGAGCTCGAATCACATTCAGCACTTGATCCCCCTCATAAATTTCCGTACCAGCAGCCTTGAGATCACGAATTATGCCACTCATAATTCGTAAATGCTCAGTCATGGTGCGACTGGAATCCATTTGGTACTGTATCTACTTAAGCTGCAAGGTACGAAGCCTTGACTCGGATGTTTAACCAAAACAGATTTTGAGTTAGTCCTACATGTCCTTAGCCGTGGGACACAGCTCAAATTCTCCAATATGATCGTTGTGCATGAAATACAACATAGTAAAGCGTGCCCTTCGATCCTTATTGGGTCAGTCCTGCTAGGCCTGTAAGCTCTCTTGATACTGCACAGAAAAAGTATCAATGGGCTTGCCATCTTTATTCGTGTCAAATAGAAGAAGAATGCCTGAAAATGTTAGGGACTCTTCATGTGGCTCTTGTTACCAAGGGAAATATGCCTAAAGGCAACAAGAATAACCGAGGCCGAGATGCCAAGAAGGTTCTCGCCCCCCTCAGACTGGTAGGCCAAAGGTTGGGATTGCCAAGAAGCAGAAGGCCAAAGGCAATGGAGGGATCAATATGGCACGTGTGAAGTGCTATAATTGTTGAAAGAAAGTTCACTACGCTCGGGATTGTCCTGAGCCGAAGAAGGTACCTTCTTCTACCTGTTCTCCTGAATTATATGTATGCTCCCATACATTAGTTGCTAATTCTTTTCCTAATTGGATTGTAGATACGAGAGTAAGCAAGCACATAGTTCGGTATAGAGCTGGGTTTGTGGATTTTCACCAATACCAGGTGGGTTCACAAACTGTCATACTGGGTAGCGGCAGTGAAGAAGACGTTCTAGGTGTTGGAACGTACCAGCTCATCTTGCAAGGAGGAAATGTGACCAGGAGGATTATGAGGCTTGAGGGGGGTTTTTTTTTTCATTGGCTTTATTTTGTGCAGAACTTAGTATATATGTGCTTATTTTGAACTTACTTATGAAGTATATAATATGAACTTGTTAAAATTTCTACACTTATTCTAGATTTATTTGCTAATTATTAACTTATTATGAATTGAACATACTTGATTATGGAGATTCTTGGAGTGTGCTGTAGGTGATTATGTGGGTTGAAAGAACGGACTTACTAAATGGCACGTGAGCGAGACCTGACGTCCTCCTCTTCCAAGGTCCAACGTGCAAAAAAGGGCACCTTCGGTTTGTGGACTGGGGAACGTCTCTCAAACGGTCAAGTTAGTTAAGGGTCTAAGTCACAGGTGAACAGAGAGAGAGTATAGTATGCGTCCAATGAAGAGTCAGATTGCCAACCCTTTTCCTAAGGTGGGTAGGTGACTATTTATAGTCCCTGTGGCAAGGGGTAAAACAATAATCTTACCTAGGTTATTCCGAATGGGCCGCCGATTTGGCCTACAGGTCCCTGGCAAGAGCCCCTAAGGTCCCGTTTAGAGCCCATTTTCGAGAGTATGGGCCTCGTCTGTGAGATAATTGAGATGGGCTTAGTGGAGAGATCTCATTCCCCAATCACTTAGCCCCTCACATTTTACCTGCACGCTGAGCTGAGCGAGTAGTCAGGTGAAATGTGGAATCTGCCCATGGCCGGCGTATTTCTATGGGGTTTCAGAAATTATGCCCCGTTGTGGACGATCTTGTGCCCACCAACCATAGAGCCAGTCAAGCATTCGTGATGGAGAAGGTCTCAAGGTTTGGACGGTGGCTTGGAAAATCACCCTATTAGCGGATATAAAATGTGATCAATAAGAATGGGGGCTCCATCCTTCATCTCCTGTATCGATCTTCATCGGGGCATTCCTTCTATGGCTTTTCCTTGTTCACTAAGCACTGGATAAATGGATGAATATGTTGCTACCACTTCGAGTGGGATTGGCACAGGGTTGCTTTTCTCCCGTTGCCTCTCCCGAGTGATTTTCAGGCCCTGTGCTCGAGCTATGAACTCGCTTTGGCCGAGGAAGCTGCTCAGCGCTTTGAACTTTCAGAATTGCCCCAGGTCATCTTCTACGTAATGCTTCTTAATGAAGCCGAGAGGTTGGGGGTCCTGTATGGATAGACACTTCGTGTAATGGAGTCAGCCCTTACCGAGCTTCGCTGGAGCACATTTGAGTCGTGGGTATGGCTGAATGGGTATTTGAGCCCCGATTCCGGGAAAAGGCCGAGCGCGAGGAGGAGAGTTCAGATACTGAAAGGACCGCCTCCTCTTCAGATGGTGACGAGCAGGATGAAGTCAGGCAAAAGTGAGCCGCCTCCCCCTCGGACGATGATAAGTAAGAGTGAAGCCAGTCAAGAGATGTCCTGAATTCACGTCCTACTTTTCTTTTCCTTCATTCTTTTCTTTTTCTTTTGTACTGTTTCTATTGCCAGCAATAACATGACTGCATTTTCCCCTTTCTTCCTAGAGTTTTGCCGTTTCCTTTTGTGTATATTAATTTTTGTTTGCTGGATGGCCGCGTGGTAGGAGTGGGTTGACCACTGAGCTTCGGGGGTGTTTTTATGAAATGCGACCCTCCTTGCCTCCTCTACAAATACAAACCAATACTCCTAGAAATGTTGCTCAAGCATACTCCTTCAAGGAGAAATCGTGGGAGAGAACAACGGAGAGAGAGAAAGAGAGAGCTCAACACGCCCCCTTCATCATGGTGTTTCCTCCTCTTCACGACACCAGGGAGATGCCGGAGTTTGTGAGGGAGTCCTTTAGGTGGCACTGTGGTAGGGCCACACGTCCGCTTCGTCCACTTCTAGATGATTGCCAAGACTTATGCCCGCGCTTTTTGTTGTCTGAGGCAAAGAGAGCAACGCTTGACTTCAAACTTCCCGAGATGGTCCAGGCGACAATTTACGCTATGCTGTTGAATGATGCCGTAGAACTGGGCATAGTGAGTGGCTTCCTTGTCGACGACCTGAAGTCATCCATTAAGGGTTTGAGATGGACGTCCTTTGAGGCCTGGCTGAGTCGTACCAGCTGCGACCTACGAGAGGCATAACTTCGATAGCGAACCCTGCCGTCAGAAGCACGTGGGTCAGTGGACGGGTAGGAGGAGAGCTAAGGATCGGCCAGCCCCCTGCCTCCTTCCAGTAACAAGGAGCAATTTTAAATTTTTCCCAATATTTCCCTTGTATTGCATTTCTCTCTTACGCCGTCCTCCATGGGGGTTTTCGATAATAAAATGATGTTTCTTTGTCCTGGGGAACTTATTCCTCCCTTTAATCTGCTGCGTTCTTACTTTGGATGATCTTCTCTAGGTTCCCACAATTATTGTATCTTATTCTAGGTCTTCACTTTAGGTCGTAGGAGCCACGTGGCTAGGGCTGAGTGGCTGGTTGCTCCTTCGGGGGATGTATTCCCCTGTGGGTCATCTTCCCCTCCTTATAAAAGAGGATGAAGACCTAATAAATTTTCTAACCTCTTTTTGTAGACAAAGAGCAAGAGGAGCAAAAGGGCTAGAGAGAGAGAGAGATTGAAAAATGAATCTTTTTCCCAACTTCGCAAGCACTGTGCAAGCGACTGAATACGTCCAGGATACCTTTTGTTGGACATTGAGAGAGTCCTCGGCTTCTGGCCCAAAGTCGCTCCCCATGGGCTACCATGACCTCTGCCCATGTTTTGACCTCGGACTAGCGACACGGTATGCCCACGACTCTAACATTCTGGAGATGGTGCAAGCAATCTTTCATGCCATGGTTGTGGATGATGCAACTGAGCTAGGACTTTCATGTAGGCTCACAATGGATTGCATAATGTGGGCAATGCGGAAGTTGGACTGGAGACATCAACCGTAGGCTTAGGAGAACCCAGGCTTATCGCCTTGTAAACCCACCAGCGGACCCCGCGCCATCGGGCGGCCCTGTGGAGAGAAGGATAACCTATTTTCCCACCTTTCAGGACACCACACACACGGTGGAGTATGTTAGAGACAACCTCCGCTGGTCATTGAGGGAATCCTCTGATCTTCACCCGAAACTGCTCCCCTTGAATTTCCGGGGCCTTTGTCCTATATTTGAACTTCTCATGGCGATACAGTTTGCCCATACCGCCCACGTTCCTAAGATGGCGTAGGCCATCTTCTACGCCATGGTGATCAACGAGGTGGCGGAGCTAGGATTTTCGAGTAGGGACACCCTAGGGTGTATGATGTTGGATCAACAAGAGTTGAGGTGGGATATCGTTGAGACGTGGTTGTAGGATATTAATGAAAGGCTCAGGGACACCTAAGTTTCCTGCCTTGTTGAGATGGTCTATAATCCTCAGCCGCTCCCCGAAATTACTTCAAGGCTTAAGGGTGTCCTCCCGTTTCGAGTGACGAGCAGTAGGTCGTAGAGACTGGTTGTACTCTCATTTTACTTGTTTACGCAGTTGCTATGTAATGATCTGGTTGTAATGAAAATTCCTTTCTTATGGCCCTGTTCTTGCTTTATGCCGTGTGCTTTTACTTTCATGTGGTACTGATAACACAGTGTTTAGCTTTAAGGCCGAGCTAAAGAGGCATAGCCCTTTTCGAAAATCTGTAAAAAATTGTTTACTCCTAGGCCCGAGTTCGAGGACCCCCAATCCTTGCTGAGCTATAAGTGAGGTTCAAGCCAATGACCAGCCGTAAGGCCAGGTGTAGAGACCTCTAGCCTCTGTTAAGGCTAAGAGTATAGCGCCCGACCACAAGGCTGGGCTTAGGGACCTCTAGCCCCTATTGGGGCTAGGATTTTAGCGACCGACTGTAAAGCCGTGCTCAAGAACTCTTAGCCCCCCAGGAGGGCTAAGAGTATAACGACCGGCCATAAGGCCGTGCTTTAGGACCCTTAGCCCCCATTAGGGCTAAGAGCATAGAGACCGACCACAAGGCCGTGTTCAAGGACCCTTAGGCCCCATTGGGGCTAAGAGTACAGCGATCGGCCCTAAGGCCGTGCTTCAAGACCCTTAGCCACCATTGGGGCTAAGAGCGTAGCGGCCGACCACAAGGTCGTGCTCAAAGGCCCTTAGCCCTCATTGGCGCCAAGAGTGTGGCGGTCGGCTGTGAGGTCGTGCCCTTAGACCCATGGCGCCTACTGGGGCTAAAAGTGTAGCGACTGGCCGTAAGGCCGTGCTCTAGGATCTATAGCTCCTCTACGGACTAGAGTGTGGCGCTCGGCTATAGGTCGTTCTATTGAAGCCTTTAGTCCCTTAGAGCCTCGGGTTTGTTGCGTGTGAGGGGGGAATATCGTGGTTCCACGTGTCAGCGATTAAGATGAGTTGTGCTATTTGGGCATCTCGGGAGGAGCGTTTTTCATCTTTGTGCTATACAAGGGTGCCGGGTTTTGTGAAAAAGGTCATTTTCCACCACACGTTAGAGCCGTCTAGAAAGAGAAGCGATGCCCTCTTTCATCATACCTCATTCAAACTCACTATAGCACCTCAACCTCCTCTCTTGCATCTTCAAATGATTTGATTGAGTGGTCATCCTCATCTTCAACCTACTCCTTTGAATCTTCATCCTTCGCAAGTACACCTTCGTACCCAATTCAGGCATTGTTTATTGTACTTGTATAGTTATGCCTTCATCTTACTCATTCAGCGGGGATGTTCCCAAAGGATTGGCTGGTCCACAGGTGGAGGGCTACCATCCACAATTCCCTAGCCTCCCAGCCTTTATCGATGGTCAGGTGGTTGCGGGCGTCCCCCAAAAAATCAATGTAGGGAACCTAAAAAGATTCCCTACGCGGTGCCGCTTTTTGAACATGTCACTCCCTCGTGATCTAGCTGCGAATACTCTTCTACCCCTAGTATCCTTAGTCCTGAGGTGGAGGTCTCATACCCATGGGAAATCACCATAATTGACTTTATGACTGATTTTCAGGTACGACGAATGGTAAAGACTAAGTTAACCCCTAGCATCAGATCCGCAAATGAGTTGCTTTGCTGGCTGAGGGTGCTCAAGGTAATCCCTGTTCTACCCCAAGCTCTCCAAAGCCGGTTGCCGAGGTGGCCTCCACTAGCACTAGTTCTTCCTCGGGGGGAACGTCTTCCTTCTATTCAGATGGGTTGTCGAGGCATTTGTCCTCGGAGGGGGCGTCCACAAGCTTGTTATCCCACGAAGGGCCTTCCATTCTGGAAGGTCGGTACTTGAGAAGAGGGGTCGTTCTCCTGCAGGGTCGGTCCCTGAGATCTTGGCGGAGGGACCAGAGTTCCCTGGGCCTCAACCTGCTCTGACCCACAAGATGGCTTGGGCAGTCATTTCCCAAACCCAAAGGTTGTTCCCACCTTAAAGAGGATGACCCTTGGGAAGAAATACCTCTTGCCCGCGAGGTATACTTTCGTGATCAACGAGCCGGACAAAACAGTGAATGAGCCGCCCGCTAAGTGCATCACGGTCTACTGCATGAGCCTCAATTACGACCTTAGGTTTCCTCTTCACTTGGTGACTAAAGATATTTTGACTAAGTACGAGCTAGCACCTGCGCAGGTCGTCCCTACATCCTCCTACAACATTTGCTCCTTCATTGTGACCTGTGAGCTGCGCGTCCTTACATGCACGACCTGAGCGTTCAGTCTGGTGCATACAGTCCAGAGGGCTCCCAAGGAGACCGGGGACTTGGGATGGTATTGCTTCAATAACAACCGGGCTTTATGACGACCATTGAAAAGAAGTTGAAGGTGAAGCACTAGAAGTATCACTTCCTCTTTGTCCGCCGGGAGTCAGGTTGGGGAAACATTCCTGATTGGAATGAGGGTAAGCCAATCAGGAATCCCTTCGGGGCACAAACGGCCAATGAGAAGAAGACGACCTGCTACTTCCATTACTTCGTCTAGGAGGATAACAAGCCCTGGGCTATCCCAAAATTCATGGTGCAAGCGATAGAGTCGGTGAAGGGACCCGAAAAGAGGAAGAGCAAGTCTAGCGAGAGGGAGCCTCGGAATTGGCTCCCTAAATTAAATTTCTTTGAGAACGACTTCTTCCTAGCCATGGTGGGCCTTTTGATACTTAAGAATTTTTCTAAGGGTACTTGCCACTATTATGTTAGTCGGCCTTTTCGTTTGGTTCCGAATTGACTCCTTTTTGTTCTATGCAGAGCAAGCGAAGGCGACATTGATGGTCTTCGAGACAGGGGACGCCACCTCAGAGCAAGTGGCGGCCGAGGTCGAGCGCCGTCGGGAAGAGGAGAGATGGTGCCTGGTGAACCAGCAAGCCAAGAAGGTACACACTTGAGCCCTGTTCGCCCTTGTTCATTGTGGCCCATTGTTGGTGTTTAACCAACGTGTTATCCATACCGCAGGCACCCTCTCTAGTACCGTGTGGGAAGAAACCTACGGTAAGCTTACCTATACGTAAGTGCCAATGAACTGAAGGCCACCCAAATGAGACGACGACTTCTGGCCCTATCCAAGCTGGGGATGTAGGGGACGATCAATCCACCTTCTCATTGTACGGGAAGCCGGTTTGTTGGAGACCGAACCCCCGGCCCCCGAGAACATACTGGAACCCCGAAGACCATGGGGACTGCATCACAGCCCTCCGACGGTACTCCCCCGAGTGCCCATCAGCCGTCCACGAACTTTATCAGGGCCGACCCTATGGACAACTTTTCACTTGTTTAGGACTTGGTTAAGTCCTGGGATTTGGCTACTTCGAGCACTTAGGAGCCCCACAAGGTCACCAAGAAAGAGGTGATTATGGATGAGGCTTTTGCTGCAGGGATAAAGGCCTCCGCAGAGTGCCGAAGGCTAGAGGGCAGGTGACCCGGTACCAATGGTGCTGGGAGAAGCTGAAGGAGGAGAAAGATGCTCAAGAGGCCGAGAAGAAGGATCTGCAGCGCTGGCTGGAGGAGGCGCTTTCTAAGGCTGAGGATGAGGCAATTGCGGGGGCCGAGAGAGCGTCCAATGCTAGGGAGCAAGGCTATCAATAAGGTCGTGCGGGCACATTGGAGTACTTATACAATGTCTTGATGACGTTGGCTCAAGAATTCTAGAAGGACGCCTACTTTGAGGCCTACCTCTATTATGTCAATGAACGCCAGTAGGTCGAGGCCGAGGGTCGAGACCCCAAGAAGGTGGAGTTTATCTCCCTTTTCAGTGAGAGTGATGGGCCAGGGGAAGAAGTGACCAACCTCTTGGATGCTGAGGCTGGGGCTCTTGAAGATGAGGGCCGTGAGGATAGTGAAGGGCCCGATATGTAACCCCCTTTTTTCTTCAACTTTATTTGCACTTTCATCAATAAAAAGTGCTCACTTCTGATACCAATGTTCCTTATGCCGGTCATTCTTCCATTGCATACTTGTTCCTTTGCTTTTGCATATATTTTTTATATGCCATAGGGTAGTAGCCCCGAAGCGAAAGAATAAGTGATATAGTCGTTTGGGTTGAGAACACGTAACTCGCATAGAGATTGACTGTAAGGCTGTACTTAGGGACCCTTAGTGCCTACTGGGGCTAAGAGCATAGCGACCGACTGCAAAGCCGTGCTCAGGGACCCTTAGCCCCAACTGGGGCTAAGAGTATAGCGACCTGCCATAAGGCCGTGCTCAGGTATCCTTAGCCCCTACTGGGGCTAAGAGTATAGCGACCGGCCATAAGGTCGTACTTAAGGACTCCTATCCCTCACTAAGGCTAAGAGTATAGCAACTGGCCGTAAGGCTGTGCTCAGGTATCCCTAGCCCCTATTGGGGCTAAGAGTATAACGACCACCCGTAAGGCCGTGCTCAAGAACCCTTAGCCCCTACGGGAGCTAAGAGTATAGCGACCAGCTGTATGGCCGTGCTCAGGGAACCTTAGTCCCCACTGGGGTTAAGAATAGGGACCGCCCGTAAGGCCATGCTCAGGGACCCTTAGCCCCTATGGGGCTAAGAGTATAGCGATTGGCTGTATGGTCGTGCTCAAGAACCCTTAGCCTATACTAGGGCTAAGAGTGTAGCGGCCGGCCGTAAGGCTGTGCTCAGGGACCTTTAGCCCCCACTAGGGCTAAGAGTATAGCGATCGGTCGTAAAGCCGTGCTAATGGGAATGGAGGATTGTATATGGGCGCAAAAGTGGCCGCTATGGGCTTTGTTTTTATTTTCGATAATGAAGGAGTACATAACTATTGGATGTAAATAAAAGCATAATAGTAGGAGTAGTACTTTCTCATGTTGCTACTATGCCAAGTTCGCGGTATAGGAGAGCCCCTTGTGGTCTCTAGGCGGTACGTTCCGGGTCGGACCTGGGAGGCAACTTTATATGGGCCTTCCCAGTTGGCAGGGAGCTTGCCTTGTTCCCCTGCGCGAGCAACGGCTTCTATACGATGATGAACAAGATCACCTATCTGGATAGGCTGCATCCTTACTGCTCGATCATGGAGGCATGCGATGTGGAGCTTGTAGAGGGCTTCTCAAAGAAGAGCATCCCCCTGGATAGAGGGGAGGAGGTCGAACACCTCTCGGAGTGCTGCGTTGTTCAGCTCTTCTTGGAAAGTGGTCAATCGTTAACTGTCGAGCGTGACTTTTACGGGTAGGACAACTTCAGACCCGTAGGTCAACATGAAGGGAGTCTCACCAGTAGCAGTTTTCTCGGTGGTGCGAAAGGACTATAGGACGCCGTGCAGTTCGTCCGCGCACTTTCTTTTAGCATCGTCAAGTTTCTTTTGTAGGTCGTGGAGAATGGACTTGTTGGCCGCCTCGACATGACCATTAGTTTGAGGGTGGGCGAGGACGGTGAACCGGGCCTGTCACCCCAAGGTGCGAAGATAGCCAATGAGCTTAGTGGTGTCGAACTGTCTGCCGTTATCAAAGATGATGGCATGTGGAATGCCAAAATGAGTGATGATGTTCCTCCAGATGAACCTCCGCACTTCAGCTGTGGTTATGGAGGCGATGGTCTCGGCCTCTATCCACTTGGTGAAGTAGTTGACCGCCACAAAGAGATATTTGCGTTGCCCCTTTGCCTCGGGGAAAGGGCAGAGGATATCCATACCCCAAGTAGCGAATGGCAGAGGACTGACGATTAGCGCCATAGGGTGGAAGGTGCCCCTTGGATGGGGGCAAACTTCTGGCACTTGGAGCAAGTCTGTACCAGTGTCATGGCGTTCTCCTGCAAACTGGGCCAGTAGCAGATGGTTTGAATGGCCGTCATGGCGAAGGTGTGGTCGCTGGTATGTGCGTTGCAAATGCCCTCGTGCAGCTCTTCTAGTACCTTTTTCCCTTCCTCTGGGGTCTCGCAACGCAAAAGAGGTCGGACGAAAGACCTCTTGTATAGAATCCCCTTATACAGGATGAACCAATTCGGTCGTTTCTTCACTCTGTCGGCGTCTTTTGAATCCATAGGAAGGGTATCGTCAGTGAGGCACGCACGGATAGGGTCCATCTATGTCGAGCTTCTGTCTAACCATAGTACTTCATGTGGATCCACTGAATGTTTTTGGGCTTCCCACTGTCGGATGAACTCGCCAGTTTAGATAGTGCATCGGCCTACCGGTTCTCTGAGCGGGGGATATGCGTGATTGCAAAGTGCTTTAGCAGTTTGGTGGCCTCCTGTACCCATCGAACATACGCTGCCATGGTGTCGTCCTTAGTTTCATATGCACCGTTGAGCTGGCTGACGACTAGCTGAGAATCAGAGAATGCCTGAACTGAGTCCGCCCCTACAGCATATCACAACTCTATTCCCACGGTGAGGGCCTCATACTCTGCCTCATTGTTGGATGCTTTGAACATGAACTTCAAGGCATGTTCGTGATGTACTCCGGCAAGACTTTCGATTATGGGGCCAGCCCCACTCCTGTCCTTGGTGGATGAGCTGTCAACGCACAAGCTCCAGGGCCAGGAGTGCTACTCACCCTCTGACACGGGCGTGGCGTTCTTAGCCAAAAAGTTAGCTAGTGCCTGGGCCTTGGTGGCCCTTTGCGGTTCAAACACTAAGTCGTAGCACGACAACTCGACGACCCACTTCAGGAACCGCCATGAGGCATCCAACCGCTGAAAGACGTTCTTTAGGGGCTGGAAGGTAAGGACCAGGATCTTGTGAGCCTCAAAGTAGGGCCTCAGCTTTCCACTGGCCATCATTAGGGTGTAGGAGAATTTCTTTATACGAGGATAGTTAAATTCCACCCCTGCTAAGCCGTGGCTTACATAGTACACAGGGACTTGGTCCTTGGCCCTCTCCACTATGAGAACTGCGCTGATCGTGTGTTTCCAAATGGCCAGGTACATGATGAGTTTTCTCCCAAAAGGGGGCTTGCGATTTTGGGCAGCTAAGCCAGGTATGTCTTCAATGCTTGGAAAGCCTTGCCAGCCTATCGGTCCCAAGTGAAGTTTGCTCACTGCCGTAAGACACGGACGAACAGCTGGCACTTGTCCGCTAATAGGGACATGAACCATCCCAGGCTAACTATGCAACCGGTTAAGCGTTGCACTTCTTTGACGTTTTGTGGCGGTTTCATGTCTAACACGGCTCGGATCTTGTCCGGATTAGCCTCAATTCTGCGGTTACTAGTCATGAACCCCAAAAATTTTCATGGCCGTACCCTGAACACGTATTTTTTTGTGGTTAAGCTTCATGCTGAAGGCCCAAAGTATGTCAAACGTCTTTCTCAAATTGTGGATGTGGTCAATGTCGGTCTTGCTTTTCAATACCATGTCATCAACGTAGACTTCCATCATTTTGGCAATGAGGGGCTCAAACAACTTGTTGACGAGACACTGATAGGTGGCTCCTGCATTTTTTAGACCGAAAGGCATCATCTTATAGCAGAGTAGGCCCCAGTCTATGAGAAACGCAGTCTTTGCTTAATCATCTGGGCATAAGGGTATTTGGTGATACCTGAAGAAGGCGCCCATGAAACTCAACATGGCGTGTCCAGCTATGGCATCTACCAACTTATCAATCTTGGGCATCGGGTAGCTGTCCTTTAGCAAGCCCTGTTTAAATCCGTGAAATCCACACGCATTCTCCACATCCCATTGGGTTTCTTTACTAACACCTCATTTGAGATCCATTCGGGGTACTAGCACTCTTGAATGAACCCGGCTTCCAACAACTTTTGTACTTCAGCATTAGTCGTGACCGCTCTCTCTGGGCCCATGTGGCGCTTCTTTTGGACAGCCGGCCTATGGAGGGGG
Organism: Selenicereus undatus; assembly: GCA_017589665.1. Lineage (NCBI taxonomy): Eukaryota > Viridiplantae > Streptophyta > Magnoliopsida > Caryophyllales > Cactaceae > Selenicereus > Selenicereus undatus. The sequence goes on along the minus strand of JACYFF010010365.1, from coordinate 102,989,549 downwards.
TCCATATTCAACTAGTGCTCCATAATGGTTGGAGCGATACCGAGCATCTCCTCAGGTCTGAAGGCGAACACATCTCTATGCTCTCGCAGGAGTGAGAGCAACGAGAGTCGATCGACGGTGGTCATATCTCACCCTAGCTGGATCGTGCACTCGAGACGTTCTTCTTCGAGTGGAACTTGCTCCACGTCGTCCGCGGCCTTCAGTCGTGGCCGCGAAGGCTCGACCGAGGTCAAGGCATGGATAACCAAGGCTTCAGGGGCCGTAAGCGGTTGTCTAGCTCTTGCCCTTTTCCCTGTCTGGGACGGTCTGTCAGGCCCATGTTCATTTGCTTGTTCTACCAGGGGTCGAATGCTCACTAGGTAGCACTCCCGGGTCGTTCGTTGATCTCCGTGCATGACCCACACACTTCCGTCATTTGCTTCAAATTGGCACTAGAGGAGGTGTGGGGCGATGACGGTTTTCACCTTGTGAAGTGGAGGGCGTCCTAGAATGATGTTGTAGGCCATGGGCACGTTGACCACCAAGAAATCAACCTCCAGATTCCTGACCTTTAGCTTGTCACCAAAGTGTAGCGGGAGGCGAATCATACCGGTGGGGTTCACCTCCTAGCCCCCGAAGCTTAAGATGAGGTGTACCAAGGGGACAATGTCTCGTCATGGGTACATCAACTTCTTCAGGCAGTCCCAGGTGATAATGTCCACGGAGCTTCCCGTATCGATCAAGATCCTCCATACAATTGCGCTGGCTATTTTCATCTCAACCACCAAAGGATCATTGTGTGGAGAAGTGAAATGGGGGTCTTCCCTTCCGCCGAACACCATGGTGGGCACTGTCACACGAGCCCCCTACTCAGTCGTGAGTACCTGCTGCGCGCCTCTGAGCTGAGCCTTCCAAGCTGATCGGGTAATACCCTCTGTATAACCCCCGACGATGGTTGCCACGGCCTCTGTAGAACACTCTTTGTCCCGCGGATGGGGTTGTGTAGGTTCTCGCTCTCCGCAAAGGAAGCGAGGGCCCTTCTTTAGGGAGTGGTCGATCTGTCCCTTATCCGCCAGTTCGTGAAGGGCTTTTTTCAGCTTACGACACTCAGCCATGGTGTGCTCATACTGCTCCATGAATTCTCAATACTTTCACGCGTTATAGGGCTTCGGAGCCGCAGTAATTGGTAGTTGTCTTCGAAGCATGGGGTGTCCCCTAACTTCCGTGAGGATGCTCATAGGGTCGGTGGTGAATCGAGGGTCAACTACCTCGAGTTGCAGCCTCCTGTCCCAAGGGCCGTGATTTTTGTCACCACAGGTGGGGTTCTTATTCATAGGGATCCTTTCCTTCTTCGAGGCATCGGAATTGTCAGCGCAGATCTCCGTGGCACGAATGAAGTCTGCAACCTTCCTCAAGGCCTCGGCCAATGTGGTCTCCTTTTGTTCGGCTAAGGAGAATTTGAAGCGCCCACTTTTTAGGCCGTTCATAAAGGAGGTATATGCCACCCTGTCTTCCAGATCCGGGATGAAGACCGCCTCCTGGTGGAAGCGCTTGACGAATTAAGCGAAGGACTCACGCGACCCTTGCTTGATCTTAGAAAGGAGGATGTTGGTCCTCTTTTCCTGCTGACTTGTGATGAATTGGTTGACAAATTTGTCGGCCAAATCTTGAAAACAAGTTACGCTTATGGGGGCAGGCTGCTAAACCACGACTATGCTACCTCTTTTAGGGTAGCTGGGAAATAACGACAATATGCAGCACCGTCCATGTTTTGAACATACATCTGCGCCTTATAGACCCCCAAATGCTCTTCAGGACCTGTTGTTCTGTCGTATAGGTCCATCGTGGGCATCTTGACCTTTCCATAGCGTGGAGCATTGATGATCTCTGCACATAACGGGGTGGAAAAGGGTAGAGTTACTGGTCGGGCGACGGTCCCTGAAACTTTGAGGGGAGTTTCGGGGTGGTGCTCTACTTCAACAACCGAGGGACTTCTCCTGTCCGAGTCACGCCTGAAAGTTTCTAGAAGGGATCAATCGCCTCGGAGCAGTTCCAAGCCGCGGGCACCCCGCGGGGGAGGACTTCGAGTACGCTCGCGAGGAGAGCGGTGCTCTGGGGTAGATCACTGCCAGCCCGAAGCTTCCCCTCGGGGTCTGGAGGTCTGCTCTTGCTCTTCAAACCAGGCAGTCCGCCGGGAGTGAGTCGTATACGGGGTGGAAGTAGTAGTGGACGTTGCCGTCTGCCCCTAAACGAGGCGTCGCTGCGTGCTGATCATGGTTCCCTGTATAAGGTCGACCACTCCGGTTCGACCGAGACGCCTCCCTCTCCCTCTCAGTACGATGAGGGGATGGTATGCGTGGACACCGGTGGGAAGGCGCGTATCCAGTAGTGGGCACATAGTCAAAATGGGGAAATGGCCTTGTCAAGTTCGCAGCTTCCATGGCCCTTTGGACCTGCTTTGAGACCTTCCGTGTGATGGTATCTGTCATGACGAACATGAAGTTCTTCAGGGCATCCACTGTAACATAAGCCTCTCCCGAGGTGGGTGGGTGACTACTTATAGTCCTTGTAGCCAATCAACATCAAAGGGGATGTAGCTCAGATAGTAGAGCGCTCGCTTTGCATTGTGAGAGGTATGGGGATTGATACCCCACTTCTCCAAATGTCAAAACGGTAGACATTAAGAGGGGGAAAGAGGATTTTTTAGGTCTTGTAGTGTGAAAGGTCGATGAGAAAGGGGTTACATAGCAAGGCAACTTGACTCTGTACTTTTACTGATGACTTTTGTGGCGATAGGCTGTTGAGTAGGGGTGAGCAAAAAAACCGAAATCGAAAAACCGGTTAACCGGTTTGATTTTTCTTGTCAAGTGTAGATTTTATAATTATTAAAGATAAGACTAAACATGCAATAATGTGTGAGTTAATATTTGGTGTTGTAAATAGTTAAATTAATTAAAGAAAGGAGTGAAGATTGAAAATGAACAATTTAAATTAACGGTTAACGGGTAACCGAACTGAAAATCCGGCTAACAGAACCAAAAATCCGGTTAACCGAATTTTTCGATTCCGTTACGGTTCATGTTTTTATTGAACCAAAAAATTCGATTAACTAAAAGGTTCGGTTCACAATATTCGTGAATCGACTTTCAGGTTAACTGAATTTTGGCTAACCGAATTTCCGATTAACCAGTTTTGATCACCCTACCATTGAGCCCTCTTAAAAATTCTCGGGATTGACCACTAGCTTTTGTGTGTGTTTTTTCTTTTCTATTTTTGGTGTTATTGTTTATTTCATTTTTGGTGGCATGGGCCTTGTGTTTTAATTTGGGCCTCTACAAATACATATATGAATTGCAATTAAAATTGGAATATTTTTCTTTTTTATTTGGTAATTTGTTAATGCGTAACAGTCTCTGCTGATTCATACCAATTTAATCCGATTTCAATGCAAACCTGGTCAACTGCCCTAGCCTATGTCCAAACGACCGGACTGTTTGATCCATTGACCCACACCTCCCGCCGGATCTAACTCTATGTCGTTTCTCTTAACAATGCAACCCCCCTGAAAAAGCTTGATAATGTAGAAAGCGAACCGCAATCTCTCCCTAAACAGGATGAGAGGTAGAGAATTTTTAGTGTTCATTGAAAACGTTAATAGAAAATTTTGAATTTGTTAGATTTTGGTTCTCAAAAGACCAAGCAGCCAAGAGAACAAGATACCAAAAGGCCAGGAACGGTACATAGAAGGTTAAAATAATTCTTTGTATCAATGACGGAAGAAAAAAAAATCCTTTCAGGAGAAGAAGGGTTCAGAACCTGAAACAAAAGAATCAAGAAGTGTTTATGTATGGAAGAAATGAGAACCAAATATCAAAGCAAGAGAATGTTTCAAAAATACAAAGGCTAAGCCTAAGTGCAAAAGCCCAATGGCTAAAGGAATCGAAGATACCTCAAGAGGTGTGGGAGTTGGGTAACATGAGTTACAAAAGCGTGGCTAGTAGAATAATGAGGTTTTAGCTTTTTGTTAAATTGACTTTATTTTGGTCTGAACTTACTATGTATAAGCTTATTTTGATGAAATATATATTATGAACTTGTTAAAATTTCTAAACTTATTCAGGATTTATTTGCTCATTATAGATTTATTCTAAACTGAACATACTCTTGCAAATATTAAGTTGAAAAGAATAAGGCGTTTAAACAGAACTTACTTATAAACTTGTTCTAAATTTATCTATTCAACACATTTTGAATTGAGCTTATTCTACGCAAAATAAGCTGAAGAGAATAGGATCGAAGCTTACCAAAATGATAGATTTGACATTTACAACTAATAAATATTTGAATGTCTTACCAAACTGGTTGTATGATAGAGTGGTTTGTTATTTAATAATTTAACTCGATCAGTTCCACCTCTGTTGTTATATGCAACTATCAATATGTTTGAACTGGCTATTAAACTTTTTTTTTAACAAAATAAAACTCTTATCTTTATCTCAGCAATTTTGAATGTGAAGGATCAACTGCAACTACTAGAATGTATTGTGGCCAATCATCTTGAAAGGGGATGTAGCTTAGGCGATACAGCACTTGCTTAGCATGCGAGAGGTACGGGGATTGATACCCTACATCTCCACTTTTTCTCATTTAATCCATATTTTTTGGAAATAAAAAGAATAATGTTGGATCAGTTTGAGTGGTGTTAGATCGATTCTACATGGAATTACAATATCGACATACAATGTCAGTTAATTAATCTATATAAACCTGGCATTATATTTAGAAAAATAGTTTTTCATCCTTTCTTTAAAATGACAAAATGGTGTACATTGAAAGGGAAGAGAGAAGATTTTCAGGTCTCGTGGCGTGAAAGGTTGAAGAGAAAGGGGTTAGATAGCAAGGCAACTAGGGTCCCACTTTTACTAATGATTTTTGTGGAGGTGGACTATTGGGCCATGCCGAAAATTCTAAGGATTGACCACAAGCTTTTGTGTGTGTTTTTACTTTGTATGTTTGGTGTAATTGTTTATTTCATATTTGGTGGTGCGGGCATTGTGTTTTAATCAGAACCTCTACAAATATATATATGAATAGCAATTAAAAATGTAATATTTTTCTTTTTTATTTGGAAATTTGTTGATCTCTAATAGTCTCTGCCAAGTTGTGCCAATTAAATCCTGTTTAAATGCAAACCGGGTTAATTGGTCTAACCTAGGTCTAAACGGTCCGATTGGTAAAACCTAGAGAATTTTTAGTGTCCATTGAAAACTTCGATAGAAAAATTTGAATTTGTTAGGTTTGGGTTCTCGACAGACCAAGCAGCTGAGAGAACAAGATACCAAAAGGCCAAGAACGATCTATAGAAGGTTAAAATAATTCTTTGTATCAATGAGGGAAGAATAAAAAATCCTTTCAGGAGAAGAAGGGTTCAGAAGCTGAAACGAAATAGTCAAGAAGTGTTTATGTATGGAAGAAACGAGAACCCAAGATCAAAACAAGAGAATCTTTCAAAAATACAAAGGTTAAGCCTGAGTGCAAAAGCCCGATGGTTAAAGGAACCACAGATACCCCAAGAGGTATGGGAGTTGCATAACATATAGTTACGAGAGCATGGCTAGTAGAATAATGAGATTTTAGCTTTTTTTTAAACTGACTTTATTTTGGGTTGAACTTAGTATATATGAGCTTATTTTGAACTTATTTGTGAAATATATATTATGAACTTCCTGTTAAAATTTCTAAACTTATTCGGGATTTATTTGCTCATTATAAACTTATTCTAAACTGAATGTACTCTTGCAAGAATTAAATTGAAAAGAATAAGGCATTTAAATAGAACTTACTTATAAACTTACTCTAAATTTATCTTTTTGACATATTTTGAATCGAGCTTATTCTACACAAAATAAGCTCAAGAGAATAGGATCGAAGCTTACCAAAATGATAGATTTGGCGCTTACAACTAATAAATATTTGAAGGTCTGGCTAAACTAGTTGTATGAATGAGTGGTTTGTTATTCAATAATTTATCTCGATCAGTTCTCCCTCTAATGTTACATTCAACTATCAATATGTTTGAACTAGCTATAAATCTTTTTTTTTTTGGGAAACAATAAAACTCTTATCTTTATCTCAGCAATTCTGAATAAGAAAGTTCAACTGCAACTGCTAGAATGCATTATGGCCAGTCAACATTGAAGGGGATGTAGCTCAGATGGTAGAGTGCTTGCTTAGCATGCGAGATGCATGGGGGTCGATACCCGGCATCTCCACTTCTTGTCAATTTTTAAAGGCTCCTTTTTACATGGCATTGACTATATGCCAGATCAATGCGTTTTAAAATTTAAAAGAAATTAAATATGTTTTTTTTATGGTTATGTTTAGGAAATAAATAGGATAATGTTGGATCAATTCGAGTGGTGTTAGATTGATTCTACATGAAATTATAGTATCTACATACGATGTTAATTAATTAATCTATCTGAACTTGGTGTTATATTTCGAAAAATAGTTTTTCATCATTTCTTTAAAATGACAAAACAGTACACATAAGGAGCAAAGAGAGAAGATTTTCAAGTCCCGTGGCCTGAAAGGTTGAAGAGGAATGGGTTAGATAGCAAGGCAACTAGGGTTTGTACTTTTACTAATAACTTTTGTGGAGATGGGCTGTTGAGCCATGCTAAAAATTCTAGGGATTGCCCACTAGCTTTTGTGTGTGTTTTTTCTTTTGTATTTTTGGTGTAATTGTTTATTTCATCTTGGTGGTGTGGGCATTGTGTTTTAATTTGCACCTCTACAAATATATATATGAATTGCAATTAAAAATGTAATATTTTTCTTTTTTATTTGGAAATTTGCTCATGCATAATAGTCTGTGTCGAGCCATGCTAATTTAATTCGGTTTAAATACAAACCGAGTCAACTCGTCTAACCTTGGTCCAAACGGTCCGGCTGATTGACCGGTAGCTCCAACAAGATCGACCTCCGAGTCGGTTCTGTTAAGATTGCAACCCCCGATGAAAAAAAAATGATAAAGGAGAAAGCAAACCCCAATCTCTACCTAAACAAGATGAGAGGTAGGGAGTTTTTACCATTCAACGAAAGCTTTGATAGAAAAATTTGATTTTGTTAGATTTTAGTTCTTGAAACACCATACAGCTGAGACAACAAGACACCAAAAGGCTAGGAACAATCCAGAGAAGTTTAAAATAATTCTTTGTATCATTGAGGGCGGAATATAGAATCCTTTATGGAGAAGGGGGGCTTAGAAGCTGAAACAAAAGAATCTAGAAGTACTTATGTGTGGAAGAAACGAGAACTAAAGATCAAAGTAAGAGAATCTTTCAGAAAATACAAAGGGTAAACATGAGTGTAAAGGCTAGAAGGTCAAAGGAACAGAAGATACCTAAGGAAATGTGGGAGTTGGCTAACATAAATTTACGAGAGGGAGACTAGAAGGATTAAGAGATTTGAGGGGTTTTTTTTAGCTGACTTTGTGTTGGGATGAACTTAGTATATATGCACTTATTTTGAACTTATTTATGAAGTATATAATCTGAACTTGTTGTTAAAATTTCTACACTTATTCTGGATTTATTTGCTAATTATAAACCTATTCTGAACTGAACATACACTTGCAAGAATTAAGTTGAAAAGAATAAGGCTTTTAAACTGAACTTACTTGTCAACTTGTTCTAAATTTATTTGTTCAACATATTTTGAATCGACCTTAATATACGCAAAATAAGCTCAACACAATAGGATCAAAGCTTACCAAAACAGCAGATTTGGTACTTACAAGTAACAAATATTTGAAGTTCTGAATAAACTAGGTGTATGATAGAGTGGTTTGTTATTTTATGAATTATCTCGATCAGTTCTACATCTAGTGTCACATTTAACTATAAATATCTTTTAGCTAGCTATAAAATTTTTCTTTTTTTTTGTGTGGAAAGAATAAAACACTTATCTTTACCACAACAATTCTGAACAAGAAAGATCAACAACAAATGATAGAACATATTGTGGCCAATCAACATCAAAGGGGATGCAGCCCAGATGGTAGAGCCCTCGCTTTGCATGTGAGAGGTGTGGGGATCGATACCCCGCACCTCCAAATTTCAAAGTGGTAGACATTAAGAGTGAGAATGGGAAGATTCTTAGGTCCTTCAGTGTGAAAGGTTGATGAGAAAGGGGTTACACAGCAGGGCAACTTGATTCCTGTACTTTTACTAATGACTTTCGTGGTGATGGGTTGTTAAGCCATGCTAAAAATTCTCAAGATTGACCACTAGCTTTTGTGTGTGTTTTTTCTTTTCTATTTTTGGTGTTATTATTTATTTCATTTTTGGTGGCGTGGGCCTTGTATTTTAATTTAGGCCTCTACAAATGCATATATCAATTGCAATTGAAATTGGAATATTTTTGTTTTTTATTACGCAATTTGTTAATGCGTAGCAGTGTCTGCCAATATATACCAATTTAATCTGGTTTAAATGGAAACCTAGTCAACTACTTTAACCTATGTCCAAACGGCCGAACAGATTGATCCACTGACCCACACCTCCCACTAGATCTAGCTTCGTGTCGTTTCTCTTAACATTGCAACCCCCCATGAAAAAGCTTGATAATGTAGAAAGCGAACCCCAATCTCTCCCTAAACTGGGTGAGAGGTAGAGAATTTTTAGTGTTCATTGAAAACTTCGATAGAAAATTTTGAATTTGTTAGATTTTTGTTCTCAAAAGACTAAGCAGCTGAGAGAACAAGATACCAAAAGGCCAAGAACGATCTACAGAAGGTTAAAATAATTCTTTGTATCAATGAGGGAAGAATAAAAAATCCTTTCAGGAGAAGAAGGGTTCAGAAGCTGAAAAAATAGTCAAGAAGTGTTTATATATGGAAGAAACGAGAACCAAAGATCAAAGCAAGAGAATCTTTCAAAAATACAAAGGTTAAGCCTGAGTGCAAAAGCCCGATGGTTAAAGGAACCGCAGATACCTCAGGAGGTGTGGGAGTTGCATAACATACAGTTATGAGAGTAATGAGATTTTAGCTTTTTTTAAAACTGACTTTATTTTGGGTTGAACTTAGTATATATGAGCTTTTTTGAACTTATTTATGAAATATATATTATGAACTTGTTAAAATTTCTAAACTTATAGCGGATTTATTTGCTCATAATAAACTTATTCTAAACTGAACATACTCTTGCAAGAATTAAATTGAAAAGAATAAGACATTTAAACAGAACTTACTTATAAACTTATTCTAAATTTATCTGTTCAATATATTTTGAATCGAGCTTATTCTACACAAAATAAGCTCAAGAGAATAGGATTGAAGCTTACCAGAATGATAGATTTGGTACTTACAATTAATAAATATTTAAAGGTCTTACCAAATTAGTTGTATGATAGAGTGGTGTGTTATTTAATAATTTATCTCGATTAGCTCTACCTCTGATGCTGCATTCAACTATCAATATGTTTGAACTAGCTATAAATTTTTATTTTTATTTTAAAGAATAAAACTCTTATCTTTATCTCAACAATTCTGAATAAGAAAGATCAACTACTACTACTAGAACGTATTGTGGCCAATGAACATCAAAGGGGATGTAGCTCAGATGGTGGTACACTAGCTTAGCATGCGAGAGGTACGGGGATTGATACCTTGCATCTCTACTTCTTGTCAATTTTTAAAGGGCTCATTTTTGCATGGCATATTGACTTTATTATTATGTACAGGAAATTGACTATATGCTGGCTCAATGCGTTGTAAAATTTAAAATAAATTTAATCTATATTTTTTATGGTTTATTTTCAGCAAATAAGCAGGACAATGTCAGATCAATTCGAGTGGTGTTAGATCGATTCTACATGAAATTATTGTATCTGCACACGATGTTAATTAATTAATCTATACGAACTTGGCGTTATATTTAGTAAAAAAGTTTTTCATCCATTCTTGAAATGACAAAACGGTACACATTGAGACGAGGTAGAGAAGATTTTCAAGTCCCGTGGCCTGAAAGGTCGAAGAGAAAGGGGTTAGATAGGAAGGCAACTAGGGTCTCTACTTTTACTAATCACTTTTGTGGAGATGGACTGTTGAGTCATGTTGAAAATTCTAAATATTGACTACTAGCTTTTGTGTGTGTTGAGCCATGCTGATTTTGTTAGATTTTAGCACTTGAAAGACCATGCAGCTGAGAGAACATGATACCAGAAGGCCAGGAACAATCCAAAGAAGTTTAAAATAATTCTTTGCATCAATGAGGGCGGGATACAAAATCCTTTAAGGAGAAGATGGGTTCAGAACCTGAAACAAAAGAATCAAGAAGTGCTTATGTGTGGAAGAAACGAGAACCAAAGATCAAAGTAAGAGAATCTTTCAGAAAATACAAAGGGTAAACTTAAGTGTAAAGACCAGAAGGTCAAAGGAACAGAAGATACCTAAGGAGGTGTGCGAGTTGGCTAACATACATTTATGAAAGAGTGACAAGAAGGATTTTGAGATTTTAGGGTTTTTTTTTAACCGACTTTATTTTTGGCTAAACTTAGAATATATGTGCTTATTTTGAACTTATTTATGAAGTGTATAACATGAACTTGTCGTCAAAATCTCTACACTTATTCTGGATTTATTTGTTGATTATAAAATTACTCTGAACTAAACGTACTCTTGGCAAGAATTAAGTTGAAAAGAACAAGGCTTTTAAACTGAACTTACTTATGAACTTGTTTTAAATTTATTTGTTCAACATATTTCGAATCGAACTTAATCTGTACAAAATAAGCTCAGCACAATAGGATCGAAGCTTACCAAAACGGTAGATTTGGCACTTACAAGTAATAAATATTTGAAGGTAAGACCAAATTAGTTGTATGATAGAGTGGTTTGTTATTTTATAAATTATCTCAATCAGTTCTACATCTGGTGTCACATTTAACTATCAATATCTTTTAACTAGCTATAAAATTTTTCTTTTTTTTTGGAAAGAATAAAACACTTATCTTTACCTCAGCAATTCTGAATAAGAAAGCTCAACAACAAATGATAGAACATATTGTGGCCAATTAACATCAAAGGGGATGCAGCCCAGATGGTAGAGCCCTCGCTTTGCATGTGAGAGGTGTGGGGATCGATACCCCGCACCTCCAAATGTCAAAGTGGTAGACATTAAGAGTGAGAATGGGAAGATTCTTAGGTCCTTCAGTGTGAAAGGTTGATGAGAAAGGGGTTACACAGCAAGGCAACTTGATTCCTGTACTTTTACTAATGACTTTCGTGGTGATGGGTTGTTAAGCTATGCTAAAAATTCTTAAGATTGACCACTAGCTTTTGTGTGTGTTTTTTCTTTTCTATTTTTGGTGTTATTATTTATTTCATTTTTGGTGGCGTGGGCCTTGTATTTTAATTTGGGCCTCTACAAATACAGATGTGATTTCCAATTAAAATTGGAATATTTTTCTTTTTTGTTTGGCAATTTGTTAATGCGTAACAGTCTCTGCCGATTCATACCAATTTACTCTGGTTTAAATGCAAAGCTGGTCAACTACTCTAACCTATGTCGTTTCTCTTAACATTGCAACCCCCCATGAAAAGGCTTCATAATGTAGAATGCAAACCCCAATATCTCCCTAAACCGGATGAGAGGTAGAGAGTTTTTAGTGTTCATTGAAAACTTTGATAAATTTTTTTCAATTTGTTAGATTTGAATTCTCGAAAGACCAAGCAGCTAAGAGAACAATATGCCAAAAGGCCAGGAACGATCTATAGGAGGTTAAAATAATTCTTTGTATCGATGAGGGAAGAATAAAAAATCCTTTTAGGAGAACAAGGGTTCAGAAGCTGAAACAAAATAATCAAGAAGTGTTTATGTATGGAAGAAACGAGAACCAAAGATCAAAGCAAAAGAAAGAAAAATAAAGTCAGTTTAAAAAAAAAGCTAAAATCTCATTATTCTACTAGCCACGCTCTCATAACTGTATGTTATGTAACTCCCACACCTCCTGAGGTATCTGCGGTTCCTTTAACCATCGGGCATTTGCACTCAGGCTTATTAAAATTTCTAAACTTATTCAGGATTTATTTGCTCGTTATAAACTTATTCTAAACTGAACATACTCTTTCAAGAATTAACTTTAAAAGAATAAGGCATTTAAACAGAACTTACTTATAAAGTTATTCTAAATTTATCTATTCAATATATTTTGAATTGAGCTTATTCTACACAAAATAAGCTCAAGAGAATAGGATCGAAGCTTACCAAAATGACAGATTTGGCGCTTACAACTAATAAATATTTGAAGGTCTGACCAAACTAGTTGTATGATAGAGTGGTTTGTTATTTAATAATTTATCTCTATTAGTTCTACCTTTGATGGTACATTCAACTATCAATATGTTTGAGCTAGCTATAAATTTTTATTTTTTTTTGGGAAAGAATAAAACTGTTGTCTTTATCTCAGCAATTCTGAATAAGAAAGATCAACTTCAAATGCTAGAACGTATTGTGGCCAATTAACATCAAAGGGGATGTAGCTCAGATGGTAGAGTGCTTGCTTAGCATGCGAGAGGTACTGGGATCGATACCCCGCATCTCCAATTCTTGTCAATTTTTAAAGGGCTCATTTTTGCATGGCATATTTTCTTTATTATTATGTCAATGACATTGACTATCTGCTGGCTCAATTCGTTGTAAAATTTAAAACAAATTTAATCTATATTTTCTGGTTTATTTGCAAAAAATAAACATGATAATGTGGGACCAATTCAAGTGGTGTTACATCGATTCTACATGAAATTACAGTATCTACATACAATGTTAATTAATTAATTGTGCTTTAATTTGTAGCTCTACAAATATATATATATGAATTGCAATTAAAAATGTAATATTTTTCTTTTTTATTTGGAAATTTGCAAATGCATAACAGTCTCTGCCGAGTCATGCCAATTTAATCCAGTTTAAATGCGAATCGAGTCAGCTGGTCTATCCTTGGTCCAGACGGTCCGACTGATTGATCCGTCCCTCCAACAAGATCGACCTTTGAATTGGTTCTATTATCATTGCAACGTCCTATTAGATTTAATCACACAAGGACACAAGAGGGGGGTGAATTGTGTCTGCCAACTTTTTTCGATTATTTCAGAACACTCGTGAAAACTGTTTGGACTGCGTGTTGGGAATGAAATAGAAACAAAGCTAATTACGAAAATAATAAAAGAGACACAATATTTTAACATGGAAAACCACGTCTAGCCCAACTGAGGTGTAAAAACTATGACCTACCTCTGTAGGATTTCAACACACTTTCACTAGATGAGTCGAACACGTTACAACTATAACACACGTGACTCAGGCACACACGTAGCTTGGTCTACCCCAAGACCTTCGTTACAAACACCACTTAACTTAGTCTACCCCAAGACCCTCGTTACAACAACCACATCCAATGTCTCCCAAGACTGGGATATTCTCTTACATCACTTATGGAAAAGAGAAGAAGAAAAAACACTTTACTTGAATGTTTTTAAACAAGCTGAATGTATGGTACAATACAATCCCTATTATGCCAATGTTTAAGACTTGATTTAGCACTCGCTTTGAAGGTTTTCTCACAGAAAATTCAGACTCACAAAGACCCTTTTTAACCCTTGGAAAACCTTGAGGGGAGAGGCGACTTAAATAGGCATGGTGCATGTGCTCCAAGAGCAGGAGAAAGAAAATTCCACTCCCCCTCAACAACTTAGCTGCCAAGCCCCTAACAATCTATTCACTTTGATATTCTTCCCTTAAAGGATAGGATAAAATCTTTCAAAACCTTTCAATATTATCTTTTAAGGAAAGAAACCTTTTTAGACTGCGCTACTAAAATCTCTCAATATTTTCTTTAAATGAATAAATCTTTTTAGACTCAACTGATACAAGAAAAATTTGTCCTCATTATTTCAAGAAATTCGACAGTAAAAAAACTATTTTAAAATCTTGAAGCTCATTTTTGTCTTTAACGTCAAAACACGGCAGACCTAACTTCTCAGAACTATTTTGAGGTAGTGTTTTGAAGTACTTAAAAACCATTCAAAGAAAACGCTAAGTCAAGAACCTTCTAATTGGCATATTAACAAGAATCTAAAAATAAAACCAATACTGAGCCTAAGACTCTTGTTTATCAGCTGGACTCCTCGTACATGTATCTACTTTGAGGCTCTCCGCTCATTTGAACTATTCCAAGTATTTTTCGAATTCTGTCTCAACACACAACTCAAGCACAACATATTGACAAGTACATTTGGATTGTTATCATCAAAACCTTACAGATTAATAGGGTCAACACCCCCCATGAAAAAAAAAATTGATAAAGGAGAAAGCAAACCCCAATCTCTACCTAAACAGGATGGGAGGTAGAGATTGTGACTATTCAACGAAAACTATGACAGAAAAATTTGATTTTGTTAGATTTTAGCTCATGAAAAGCCAAGCAGCTGAGAGAACATGATACCAAAAGGCCAGGAGCAATCCAAAGAAGTTTAAAATAATTCTTTGCATCAATGAGGGCGGAATACAAAATCCGTTAAGGAGAAGATGGGTTCAGAAGCTGAAACAAAAGAATCAAGAAGTGCTTATGTGTGGAAGAAACGAGAACTAAATATCAAAGTAAGATAATCTTTCAGAAAATACAAAGGGTAAACCTAAGTGTAAAGACCAGAAGGTCAAAGGAACAGAAGATACATAAGAACGTATGGGAGTTGGCTAACATACATTTACGAGAGAGTGACCAGAAGGATTATGAGATTTGAGGATTTTTTTTAACTAACTTTATTTTGGGCTGAACTTAGTATATATGTGCTTATTTTGAACTTATTTATGAAGTATATAGTATGAACTTGTCGTAAAATTTCTACACTTATTCTGGATTTATTTGCTTATTATAAACTTATTATGAACTGAACATACTCTTGCAAGAATTAAGTTGAAAAGAATAAGGCTTTTAAACTGAACTTACTTGTGAACTTGTTCTAAATTTATTTGTTCAACATATTTTGAATCGAACTTAATCTGCGTAAAATAAGCTCAACACAATTGGATTGAAGCTTACCAAAACGGTAGATTTGGCACTTACAAGTAATAAATATTTGAAGGTCAGACCAAATTAGTTGTATGATAGGGTTGTTTGTTATTTTATAAATTATCTCGATGAGTTCTACATCTGGTGTCGCATTTAACTATCAATATCTTTTAACTAGCTATAAAATTTTACTTTTTTTTTGTAAAGAATAAAGCACTTGTCTTTACCTCGACAATTATGAATAAGAAAGATCAACAACAAATGATAGAGCATATTGTGGCCACTCAACATCAAAGGAGATGCAACTCAGATGGTAGAGCGCTCGCTTTGAAAGTGAGAGGTGTGCGGATCGATACCTCGCATCTCCAAATGTCAAAATGGTCGACAGTAAGAGGGGGGAAAGGGGACATCTTTAGGTCCTACATTATTGTGAAAGGGCCACTAGCCTCTACAAATGCATATATGAATTGCAATTAAAATTGGAATATTTTTCTTTTTTATTTGGTAATTTGTTAATGCGTAACGTTGTCTCCTGATTCATACCAATTTAATCTAGCTTAAATGCAAACCTGGTTAACTACTATAACCTATTTCTAAATGAAAGGACTGATTAATACATTGACCCACACCTCCCACCGGATCTAACTCCATGTCATTTCCCTTAGCCCCCATGAAAAAGCTCGATAATGTTGATTGCGAACCTCAATCTCTTCCTAAATCGGATGAGAGGTAGAGAATTTTTAGAGTTCATTGAAAACTTCGATAGAAAATTTTGAATTTGCTAGATTTGGTTCTCGAAAGACCAAGCAGCTGAGAGAACAAGATCCCAAAAGGCCAAGAATGATCTATAGAAGGTTAAAATCAATCCTTGTATAAATGAGGGAAGAATAAAAAATCCTTTCACGAGAAGATGGGTTTAGAAGCTAAAACAAAACAATCAAGACGTGTTTATGTATGGAAGAAACGAGAACCAAAGATCAAAGCAAGAGAATCTTTCAAAAATAAAAAGGTTAAGCCTGAGTGCAAATGCCCGATGGTTAAAGGAACCGCAGATACCTCAGGAGGTGTGGGAGTTGCATAACATACACTTGTGAGAGCGTGGCTAGTAGAATAATGAGATTTTAGCTTTTTTTTAAACTGACTTTATTTTGGGCTGAACTTAGTATGTATGAGCTTATTTTGAACTTAGTTATGAAATATATATTATGAACTTGTTGTTAAAATTTCTAAATTTATTCAGGATTTACTTGCTCATTATAAACTTATTCTAAATTGAACGTACTCTTGTAAGAATTAACTTGAAAAGAATAAGGCATTTAAACAGAACTTATAAACTTTTTCTAAATTTCTCTATTCGACATATTTTGAATCGAGCTTATTCTACACAAAATAAGCTCAAGAGAATAGGATCGAAGCTTACCAAAATGATAGATTTGGCGCTTACAACTAATAAATATTTGAAGGTCTGACCAAACTAGTTGTATGATAGAGTGGTTTGTTATTTAATAATTTATCTCGATTAGTTCTACCTTTGATGTCAAATTCAACTATCAGTATGTTTGAACTAGCGATAAAAAAAAAACAAATTCTTTGGGAAAGAATAAAACCCTTATCTTTATCTCAGCAATTCTGAATAAGAAAGTTCATTTGCAACTGCTAGAACGTATGTTGCCAATCAACATCAAAGGGGATGTAGCTTAGATGGTAGAGCGCTCGCTTAGCATGCGAGAGGCACGAGGATTGATACCCCGCATCTCCACATCTTGTCAATTTTTAAAGGGCTCATTTTTGCATGGCATATTGACTTTATTTTTATGTACATGACATTGATTATATGCTGCCTCAATGCATTTTAAAATTTAAAACAAATTAAATCTATAATTTTTATGGTTTATTTTTACAAAATAAAGAGGATAATGTTGGATCAATTCGACTGGTGTTAGGTCAATTCTACATGAAATTATAGTATCTACGTACGATGTTAATTAATTAATCTATCTAAACTTGGCGTTATATTTCAAAAAATAGTTTTTCATCCTTTCTTTGAAATGACAAAACGGTATACATTGAGAGGAGGAAGAGAAGATTTTCAAGTCCCGTGACCTGAAAGGTCGATGAAAAAGGGGTTAGATAGCAAGGCAACTAGGGTCTGTACTTTTACTAATGACTTTTGTGGAGATGGGCTGTTGAGCAATGCTAAAAATTCTAGGGATTGACCACTAGTTTTTGTGTGTGTTTTTTCTTTTGTATTTTTGGTGTAATTGTTTATTTCATTCTTGGAGGTATAGGCATTGTGTTTTAATTTGGACGTCTATGAACATATAAATGAATTGCAGTTAAAAATGTAATATTTTTCTTTTTTATTTGGAAATTTGCTAATGCATAATAGTCTCTGCCGTGTCATGCCAATTTAATCCGGTTTAAATGCAAATCGAGTCAACTCGTCTAACCTTGGTCGAGGCAGTCCAACTTATTGACCCGTAGCTCTAACAAGACCGACCTCCGAATCGGTTCTATTAACATTGCAACCCCCGATGAAAAAAAAATGATAAAGGAGAAAGCAAACCCCATTCTCTGCCTAAACAGGATGAGAGGTAGAGAGTTTTTACTATTCAATGAAAACTTTGACTAAATTTTGATTTTGTTAGATTTTCATTCATGAAAGACCATGCAGGTGAGAGAACAGGACACCAAAATGCCAGGAACAATCTAGAGAAGTTTAAAATAATTCTTTGCATCAATGAGGGTGGAATACAAAATCCTTTAAAGACAAGGTGGGTTTAGAAGCTGAAACAAAAGAATCAAGAAGTGCTTATGTGTGGAAGAAACGAGAACGAAAGATCAAAGTAAGAGAATCTTTAAGAAAATAAAAAGGGTAAACCTTAGTGTAAAGGCTAGAAGGTCAAAGGAACAGAAGATACCAAAGGAGGTGTGAGAGTTGGCTAACATACATTTACGAGAGACTAGAAGGATTATGAGATTTGAGGGTTTTCCTTAACGGACTTTATTTTGGGTTGAACTTCCTATGTATGTGTGTATTTTGAACTTATTTATGAAGTATATAATATGAACTTGTTGTGAAAATTTCCACACTTATTCTGGATTTATTTACTGATTATAAAATTACTCTGAACTGAACATACTCTTTGTAAGAATTAAGTTGAAAAGAATAAGGCTTTTAAAGTGAACTTACTTGTGAGCTTGTTCTAAATTTATTTGTTCAATATATTTTGAATCGAACTTAATCTACGCAAAATAAGCTAAGCACAATAGGATCGAAGCTTACAAAAACGGTAGATTTGGCACTTACAAGTAATAAATATTTGAAGGTCAGACCAAATTAGTTTTATGATAGAGTGGTTTGTTATTTTATAAATTATCTCGATCAGTTCTACATCTGGTGTCACATTTAACTATCAATATCTTTTAACAATCAATATTTTGGGATAGAATAAAACTCCTATCTTTATCTCAGCAATTCTAAATAAGAAAGTTCATTTGCAACTACTAGAACATATTGTGGCCAATCAACATCAAAGGGGATGTAGCTCAGATGGTAGAGCGCTCGCTTAGCATGCGAGAGGCACGGATCGATACCCTGCATCTCCACTTCTTGTCAATTTTTAAAGGGCTTATTTTTGCATGGCATATTGACTATATTATTATGTACATGACATTGACTATATGCTGCCTCAATGCGTTGTAAAATTTAAAACAAATTAAATCTATATTTTTGGTGGTTTATTTTTAGCAAATAAAGAGGATAATGTTGGATCAATTCAACTGGTGTTAGGTCAATTCTACATGAAATTATAGTATCTACATACGATGTTAATTACTTAATCTATCTAAACTTGGCGCTATATTTCAAAAAATAGTTTTTCATCATTTCTTTAAAATGACAAAACGGTATACATTGAGAGGAGGGGGAGAAGATTTTCAAGTCCCGTGGCCTGAATGGTCGAAGAGAAAGGGGTTAGATAGCAAGGCAACCAGGGTCTCTACTTTTACTAATGACTTTTGTGGAGATGGGTTGTTGAGCCATGCTGAAAATTGTAGGGATTGACCACTAGCTTTTGTGTGTGTTTTTTCTTTTGTATTTTTGGAGTAATAGTTTATTTCATTCTTGGTGGTATGGGCATTGTGCTTTCATTTGGACACCCACAAATATATATATGAATTGCAGATAAAAGTGTAATATTTTTCTTTTTTACTTGGAAATTTACTAATGCATAATAGCGTCTGCCGAGTCATGCCAATTCAATCCGGTTTAATATCAAACCGAGTCAACTGATCTAACCTTGGTCCAGACGAACTGACTGATTGACCCGTAGCTGCAACAAGATTGACTTCCGAATTAGTTCTGTTAACACTGGAACCCCCGATGAAAAAAAAATGATAAAGGTGTAAGTAAACCCCAATCTCTACCTAAACAAGATGCGAGGTAGAGAGTTATTCCTATTCAATGAAAACTTTTACAGAAAAATTTGATTTTGTTAGATTTTAGCTCATGAAAGACCTTGCAGCTGAGAGAACATGACACCAAAAGGCTAGGAACAATCCAAAGAAGTTTAAAATAATTCTTTGCATCAATGAGGGCGGAATACAAAATCCTTTATGGAGAAGATGGGTTCAGAAGCTGATATTTTGGGCTGAACATAGAATATGTGTGCTTATTTTGAACTTATTTATGAAGTGTATATTATCAACTTGCGGTTAAAAATTCTACACTTATTTTGGATTTATTTGCTGATTATAAAATTATTCTGAACTGACCATACTCTTTGTAAGAATTAAGTTGAAAAGAATAAGGCTTTTAAAATGAACTTACTTGTGAACTTGTTCTAAATTTATTTGTTCAATATATTTTGAATCGAACTTAATCTGCACGAAATAAGCTCAGTACAATAGGATGAAAGCTTACCAAAACGGTAGATTTGGCACTTACAAGTAATAAATATTTGAAGGTCAGACCAAATTAGTTGTATTATAGAGTAGTTTGTTATTTTATAAATTATCTTGATCAGTTCTACATCTGGTGTCACATTTAACTATCAATATCATTTAACTAGCTATAAAAATTTTCTTTTTTTTTTTGAAAGAATAAAACACTTATCTTTACCTCAGCAATTCTGAATAAGAAAGCTCAACAACAAATGATAGAACATATTGTGGCCAATCAACATCAAAGGTGATGCAGCCCAGATGGTAGAGCCCTCGCTTTGCATGTGAGAGGTGTGGGGATCGATACCTGCATCTCCAAATGTCAAAATGGTAGACATTAAGAGGGGGAAAGGGAAGATTTTTAGGTCATACAGTGTGAAAGGTCGATGAGAAAGGGGTTACATAGCAAGGTAAATTGATTCTGTACTTTTACTAATCACTTTTGTGGTGATGGGATGTTGAGCCATGCTAAAAATTCTCAGGATTAGACACTAGCTTTTGTGTGTGTTTTCTCTTTTCTATTTTTAGTGTTATTATTTATTTTATTTTGGTGGTGTGGGCCTTGTATTTTAATTTGGGCCTCTAGAAATACATATATCAATTGCAATTGAAATTGGAAAATTTTTCTTTGTTATTTCGCAATTTGTTAATGTGTAGCAGTGTCTGCCGATTCATACCAATTTAATGTGGTTTAAATGCAAACTTGGTCAACTACTCTAACCTATGTCCAAACAGCCGGACTAATTGATCCATTGACCCACACCTCCCACTGGATCTAACTTCGTGTCGTTTCTCATAACATTGCAACCCCCCATGAAAAAGCTCGATAATGTTGAAAGCGAACCTCCATCTCTCCCTATACCGGATGAGAGATAGAGAATTTTTACTGTTCATTGAAAACTTCGTTAGAAAAATTTGAATTTGTTGGGTTTGGGTTCTCAAAAGCCCAAGCAGTTGATAGAACAAGATACCAAAAGGCCAAGAACGATCTATAGAAGGTTAAAATAATTCTTTGCATCAATGAGGGAAGAATTAAAATTCCTTTCAGGACAAGAAGGGTTCAAAAGCTGAAAAAATAGTCAAGAAGTGTTTACGTATGGAAGAAACGGGAACCAAAGATCAAAGCAAGAGAATCTTTCAAAAATACAAAGGCTAAGCCCATGGGCGGAGCCATGAAGGGGCAAGGGGGGTCAATTGACCCCCCCCCCCAGGTTTTTGAGGGAAAAAAATTAAATGTGGGATATTCTAGCAGAAAAACAATAGATATATATTAATTAGTTCCTAAATATTTCACAAAGATGTGCGTAGTAGAGTGGTTGGTTGCCTGTTGTTTTCTGTGGAAGGTTGTGTGTTCAACTCCTCATGTTGCCCTTTATATATGTTTCTTTTGAATTTTTGCGAGTGCCCTTTAAGTTTCATCTATTTTATTCTTGTACTTATTTTGAGATTGATTTTTTTAAAAATCAGTCGAACGACGATATCATGCTTTACTTTCAAAATATGAGATCTCGTCGATTACAACTTTCTTGAATGTATTAGCTGCGCACTTTATTTTTAAAACTATTAAAGTTTATATTATGTATATTATTAATCTCGCCCCCCTTGCTTTGAATCCTGACCCCGCCCCTGGTTAAGCCTGAGTGCAAATGCCCGATGGTTAAAGGAATCACAGATACCTCAGGAGGTGTGGGAGTTGCATAACGTACAGTTACGAGAGCGTGGCTAATAGAATAATGAGATTTTAGCTTTTTTTTAAACTGACGTTATTTTGGACTGAACTTAGTATATACAAGCTTATTTTGAACTTATTAATGAAATATATGTTATGAACTTGTTGTTAAAATTTCTAAACTTATTGAGGATTTATTTGCTCATTATAAACTTATTCTAAACTGAACGTACTCTTGCAAGAATTAACTTGAAAAGAATAAGGCATTTAAATAGAACTTACTTATAAACTTATTCTAAATTTATCTGTTCGACATATTTTGAATCGAGGTTATTCTACACAAAATAAGCTCAAGAGAATAGGATCGAAGCTTACCAAAATGATAGATTTGGCGCTTACAACTAATAAATATTTGAAGGTCTGACCAAACTAGTTGCATGATAGAGTGGTTTGTTATTTAGTAATTTATCTCGATCAGTTCTACCTCTGATGTCAAATTCAACTATCAATATGTTTGAACCAGCTATAAATTTTGAATTTTTTTTTGGGAAAGAGTAAGACTCTTATCTTTATCTCAACAATTCTGAAAAAGAAAGTTCATTTGCAACTGCTAGAACGTATTGTGGCCAATCAACATCAAAGGGGATGTAGCTCAGATGGTAGAGCGCTCGCTTAGCATGCGAGAGGCATGAGGATCGATACCCCGTATCTCCACTTCTTGTCAATTTTTAAAGGGCTCATTTTTGCATGGCATATTGACTTTATTATTATGTACATGACATTGACTATATGCTGCCTCAATGTGTTGTAAAATTTAAAACAAATTAAATCTATATTTTTTATGTTTTATTTTGAGGAAATAAAGGGGATAATGTTTGATCAATTCGACTGGTGTTACGCCAATTCTACAGCAAATTATAGTATCTATATACGATGTTAATTAATGAATCTATCTGAACTAGGCGTTATATTTCAAAAAATAGTTTTTCATCATTTCTTTAAAATGACAAAACAGTATACATTGAGAGGAGAGAGAGAAGATTTTCAAGTCTTGTGGCCTGAAAGGTCGAAGAGAAAGGGGTTAGATAGCAAGGCAGCTAGGGTCTGTACTTTTACTAATGACTTTTGTGGAGATGGGCTGTTGAGCCATGCTAAAAATTCTAGGGATTGACCACTAGCTTTTGTGTGTGTTTTTTCTTTTGTATTTTCGCTGTAATTGTTTATTTCATTCTTGGAGGTGTGGGCATTGTGTTTTAATTTTGATGTCTGTGAATATATATATGAATTGCAGAAAAAAATGTAATATTTTTCTTTTTTACTTGGAAATTTGCTAATGCATAATAGTCTCTGCCGAGTCATGCCAATTTAATCTAGTTTAAATGCAAACTGAGTCAACTTGTCTAACCTTGGTCCAGACGGTCCGACTGATTGACCCGTAGCTCCAACAAGATCGACCTCCGAATCGGTTCTGTTAACATTGCAACCCTGGATGAAAAAAAATGATAAAGGAGAAAGCAAACCCCAATCTCTGCCTAAACAAAATGAGAGGTAAAGAGTTTTTACTATTCAATGAAAACTGAAGAATAAAAGGCTATAAGTTCACCCCAGAGGGGGGTGCATGGGGTGATAATCAAGGTTGCTAAACAATAAAAAATGTAAATGCGGAAAAGTAAATTGGACAAAACACAAGCGAATTTTTAACGAGGTCGGGCCTCAACAGGCTTAATCCCCGCCTAGAGTTTCCTAACTCTATGATTAACCCGAATCTTTATTAGGAGGGATGATTACAACTCTAGAGTACACCTACTCTAAGTTCCAAGACCCAAGTTGACACCCTCAACAAGGCTTGGTAGAGTTGACCCTTCAACTCTATAATCCCACCTAAACACTACTTGAATAACTCAAAGAACAATTGCAAATTAAAGCTCAATCAGTACAATAAAAGAGTGTGTTTGAGTATACCAATGAATGCTTGTCTTGCTTGGTATCTTCAGCTCTCAACCATCTTGCATATTTATAGGCAAGGCTTGGAGAAATAGAAGGAGAGTAGCCGTTATGCATATCTAGAATTCAGCTTCAGGTCAAGGCCTTGAATTGTAGTTCAGTGCCCTTGAAGATTACACAATCTAGCTAATAACGGCTAGTTGATCCAATTGGCTGATTTGCAACGGCTAGCATATCTTTTGCTGACTTAAGATCTTCTTGAGCTGTTTTGTAGGCCTTCCATATACAAGGCAAATATCAACCATTTAAATATTGAATCTTTGTTAAGAAAGGTCAAATATTTGCTAACTTTGGCTCCATAATAAAGTGAGATATTTTATCTCATAATATCATAGTTAAATTTGAATTACAATATTATATCATGAAGATCACATATTCAAATTTGAATACTAAAATATTTCTAAGATATTATAATACCTTATATAATAAACCTAATATGTTATTTAATAAACATACTAATTTACCAACTCCTTTTTGTCTTTCATCAAAACATATTCATAAAATACATTGTAAGCTTAATGATACTAACAATCTCCCCCTTTTTGATGAAAGACAAAACTCCATAGATATCATGAACTTACGCATGGATTCATCAAATAACCAAATTAGCTTACCATTATCTTTCTCCCCCTTTTTGTATTTCATCAAAAATGTTGCATAAGAAGGGGAAATCCAAAATGCATGTTTCATATGCAATACTTATGACCTTACACTTAGTACCTTCAAACTTATCCAATAAGAGCATTAGTACTAAGAAAGAGGATTCAATATTAAATAAAACATATAGCCATAGTAGCATTTCAAGATCATATCCCAAACTAAACTAACGCCACCTTTAAAAATAAATAATCAAGATTATGGCAAAATAATATAAATATTCCCTTATGGAGATAGACAATAACATTGATGCAAACACTAAGCATAAAATTATGTGCAACAATTCAGTATGATGTTTAAAATATTAAGCAAGCATAATAATATGTCACATGCCATGAAAAAATATGATGGTTATTAATCATATCATGCTTACCTTCTAAAAATAATTGAGAAATTTAAAATTTGAAAATCAGAATTTCTCAAGTAGGAAGTAAATCTTGCAAATGTATTACATCACCTGATACATTACCTGGTTGGTAGCGTTTTAACATCAACACTACCAAAATGATAAAATTATTCTCCCCCTTTGACTTTCATAAAAAAATAAGAGGAACTTAAAACTATGTCGTTTCATACACTTGAAGTAAAAATAGAGTAAAACCAAATTTAAAACAAAGTGGAAAGAGTGAAGCAAACTAAGTGAAGTGAGGCTGAGTTGGGGGTAAATTCAAGTAAGAGAGAGAAAGAGGGGGACATGCGTGGGTGAGAAAGGAAATTTGCTGCCCAAAATAACTTCCCGGCAAAAAATGAGTCAATTAGGATTTTGGAATAAAATTAGCAAATATCATACTATTTTCAAGATTAACAAAAATTGAGACAGATTTAAAAAAAAAAAAATCCACGTGCCCAGAATGAAAAAAAATATATCAGATTGCCTTCCAATTCCATTGGCTATGAACCAATTGATTTATTTGTATCAATGACCCATAGTCAAGGTCTTAAACGTGAAGTTCAAGCCCTTAATTTGGTCATATTCAAAATGTTTAGCTTCGACCTGCAGTTCAAGCTCTTGAACTGTAATTTAAGGCCTTGAATTTCTTGACAGTGATGATTGTTTCATTAGCTTGTCCCACAAAAGCTCATGAATATAGTTAGTACTTAGAGAGGGCTCCCCCTCAATTTATGCACCAATATTAGGAATTCTCCCCCTTTCATCAAGACACTAAATCAAACCTTTGTAGCCATGGCATCGAGTTTGGGTCCAACATTGTTTTCGACCATGCTTTTTGGTCTTGTTCCTTTTGGTACCCAAACTTTAACTATTTTGTTGTTTGTCTTTCTTAGTGGACATGAGTAAGAAATGTGTTTGTTTCTCAAGCAATAATTGCATGTGATGTGCGATTTGTTTTTGGATGTCTCTTTAATAAAGAAGTTTTTGTATACTTTCTTCTTGTTTAAGGGATTGTAGCCAATGGCTTCTTTATCAAAGGACATTCTTTGCAAACCAAGTAATTTGTCCAAATTGTCCTGGCCTTTGGTGAATTTTAAAGCTAATTTTTCAAAGGCTCCATATTTGGATTGAACTTCCTGCTTTTCTTTTTCAAGATGTTCAATCTTTAGGTGAAGATCGTCATTTTCTCTCTGTAACATTTCTTTTTCAGAGAGCAAATTATGAATGGTCTTCTTGAAGGTTTTTATTTTGGACAAATATTTTTGTTCACATTGAATGCATCTGATTAATGCTTGAGCTAATTCATCATTTGAATATTCAAGAGGGTCAGAATAGTCTACCTCATCCAAGTTTTCAAGTTTGGTTTCTTGAACGTCATTTGCCATAGGGCATAGGTTTGCCACTTCTTCTTCTTTGTCACTGTCATTGGAGTCACTATCACTCCATGCAGCAATCATGGCTTTCCTGAATTCCTTCTTGGCTTTATGCTTACGTTTTTTAGCTTTCATTTGCAAGACTCGACAATCTTTTACAATATGTCCTTGCAAACCACAACCAAAACAAGGACCCAAGTTAGAATCATTTTTGTTGTTTAGAAATTCCGTACCTTTGGAGAACTTCTCATGTTTGCTTGATGATGATCCCTTTTTGTAGAACTTATTGGGATCAAATTTCTTTGACTTGAACATTTTCTTCAAGACTCTAGCGATCATCGCCATAGTGTCTTCATCCTCTTCACTTAACTCATCTTTCGAGGAAATAGCATCTTCACATCCAGTTTTGAATGCTACTCCTTTCTTGAATTGAGTTTCTTTTTCCTCTTCATCTTCTTTAAGATGAATATCATGAGTAAGAAGTTTTCCTAACAAATCATCCAAGGCTAGTGTCTTGAGGTTTTGGGCTTCCTCAATTGCAATGACCTTGGGACGCCACTTGTTTTTAGGAAGACACTGAAGTATTTTCCTGACCATCTCCTCGTTGGTGTAGGTTTTGCCAAGGGACTTGAGATTGTTGGTTATATCAGTGAACCTTGTGAACGTTTCCTTGATCGTTTCATCAGGTTGCATTTTGAATAGCTCGTGTTGATGAACAAACATGTTGATTTTTGTCTCTCTCACTTGACTTGTCCCTTCATACGTCACCACCAGCTTGTCCCATATTTCTTTGGCTGATTCACATGCACAAATACGATTGTACTCATTAGCATCTAATCCACGATATAATATATGCATGGCCTTATAGTTTTTTGATAGCCTTGCGAAGTCTTCTTGGGTGTATTGTTCTTCAGTTTTCGCAACAGTCTTTCCATCAATTGTGATTTGCGGAACATATGGTCTAGTAGTAGAACGTAATTCATAATCTTCAGTCTTGATAAACATCTGCATCAAAATTTTCCAATATGAAAAGTTTGTACCTCTAAACAAAGGTGGTCTAGTAGTAGAACGACCTTGATCATAGTAGCCTTCTCCGGTAGTGGCCATGATCGTTCCCACTTGAAGGTAAAGTCAAGAAGTAGTGGGTCTGGCTCTTATACCAATTGAAGAATAAAAGGCTATAACAACACCCTAGAAGGAGGGTGAATAGGGTGATAATCAAGGTTACTAAACAATCGAAAATATAAATGCGGAAAAGTAAATTGGACAAAACACAAGCGAATTTTTAACGAGGTTGGGCCTCAGCAGGCTTAATCCCCACGTAGAGTTCTCTAACTCTGGGATTAACCCGAATCTTTATTAGGATGGATGATTACAACTCTAGAGTACACCTACTCATCCAAGTTGAGACCCTCAACAAGGCTTGGTAGAGTTGATCATTCAACTCTATAATCCCACCTAAATACTATTGAATAACTCAAATAACAATTGCAAATTAAAGCTCAATCAATACAATAAGAGAGTGTGTTTGAGTATGCCAATGAATGCTTGTCTTGCTTGGTATCTTTAACTCTTAACCATCTTCCATATTTATAGGCAAGGCTTGGAGAAATAGAAGGAAAGTAGCCGTTATGCATATCCAGAATTCAGCTTCAGTTCAAGGCCTTGAATGGCAGTTCAGTGCCCTTGAAGATTACACAATCCAACTAGTAACGGCTAGTTGATCGAATTGGTTGATTTGCAACGGCTGGCATATCTTTTGCTGGCTTAAGATCTTCTTGAGCTGCTTTGTAGGACTTCCATATACAAGGCAAATATCAACCATTGACATATTGAATCTTTGTTAAGAAAGGTCAAATATTTGCTAACTTTGGCTCCCTAATAAAGTGACATATTTTATCTCATAATATCATAGTCAAATTTGAATTACAATATTATATCATAAAAATCACATATTCAAATTTGAATACTAAAATATTTCTAAGATATTATAATACCTTATATAATAAACATAATATGTTATTTAATAAACATACTAATTTACCAACTCCTTTTTGTCTTTCATCAAAACATATTCATAAAATACATTGTAAGCTTAATGAAACTAACAAAAACTTTGACTGAAAATTTGGACTTTGTTAGATTTTAGTTCATGAAAGACCATGCAGGTGAGATAACAAGACACAAAAAGGCCAGGAACAATCCAGAGAAGTTTAAAATAATTCTTTGCATCAATAAGGGTGGAATACAAAATCCTTTGAGGAGAAGATGGGTTTAGAAGATGAAACAAAAGAATCAAGAAGTGCTGATGCGTGGAAGAAATGAGAACTAAAGATCAAAGTAAGAGAATCTTTCAGAAAATACAAAGGGTAAACTTGAGTGTAAAGGCGAGAAGGTCAAAGGAACAGAAGATACCTAAGGAGGTGTTGGAGTTGGTTAACATACATTTACGAGAAAGTGACCAGAAGGATTATGAGATTTGAGGGTTTTTTTTAACTAACTTTACTTTGGGTTGAACTTCGTACATATGTGCTTATTCTGAACTTATTTATGAAGTATATAATATGAACTTGCCGTTAAAATTTCTACACTTATTCTGGATTTATTTGCTGATTATAAACCTATTCCGAACTGAACATACTCTTGCAAGAATTAAGTTGAAAAGAATAAGGCTTTTAAACCGAACTTGTGAACTTGTTCTGAATTTATTTCTTCAACATATTTTGAATCGAACTAAATCGGCGCAAAATAAGCTCAACACAATAGGATCAAAGCTTACCAAAACAGTAGATTTGGCACTCACAAGTTATAAATATTTAAAGCAGACTAAATTAGTTGTATGATAGAGTGGATTATTATTTCATAAATTATCTCGATCAGTTCTACATCTGGTGTCACATTTAACTATCAATATCTTTTAACTAGCTATAAAAATTTTCTTTTTTTTGTTGGAAAGAATAAAACACATATCTTTACCTCAAGAATTCTGAATAAGAAACATCAACAACAAATGATAGAACATATTGTGGCCAATCAACATCAAAGGTGATGCAGCCTAGATGGTAGAGCCCTTGCTTTGCTTGTGAGAGGTGCAGGGATAGATACCCCGCATCTCCAAATGTCAAAATGGTAGACATTAAGAGGGGGAAGGGAAGATTTTTAGGTCATACAGTGTTAAAGGTCGATGAGAAAGGGGTTACATAGCAAGGTAGCTTGATTCTGTACTTTTACTAACCACTTTTGTGGTGATGGGCTGTTGAGCCATGCTAAAAATTCTCGGGATTAAACACTAGCTTTTGTTTTTGTTTTCTCTTTTCTATTTTTGGTGTTATTATTTATTTCATTTTTGGTGGCGTGGGCCTTGTATTTTAATCTGGGGCTCTACAAATACATATATCAATTGCAATTGAAATTGGAATACTTTTCTTTTTTATTTCGTAATTTGTTAATGCGTAGCAATTTCTGCCGATTCATACCAATTTAATGTGGTTTAAATGCAAACTTGGTCAACTACTCTAACCTATGTCCAAACGGCCGGACTGATATATCCATTGACCCACACCTCCCACTAGATCTAGCTTCGTGTCGTTTCTCTTAATATTGCAACCCCCAATGAAAAAGCTTGATAATGCAGAAAGCGAACCCCAATCTCACCCTAAACCGGATGAGAGGTAGAGAATTTTTAGTCTTCATTGAAAACTTCGATAGAAAATTTGAATTTGTTAGGTTTGGGTTCTCGAAAGACCAAGCAGCTGAGACAACAAGATACCAAAAGGCCAAGAATGATCTATAGAAGGTTAAAATAATTCTTTGTAAAAATGAGGGAAGAATAAAAAATCCTTTTAGGAGAAGAAGGGTTTAGAAGCTAAAACAAAATAGTCAAGAAGTGTTTATGTATGGAAGAAACGAGAACCAAAGATCAAAGCAAGAGAATCTTTCAAAAATAAAAAGGCTAAGCTTGAGTGACAAAGCCTGACGGTTAAAGGAATCGCAGATACCTCATAAGGTGTGGGAGTTGTATAACTTACAGTTACGAGAGCGTGGCTAGTAGAATAATGAGATTCTAGCTTTTTTTTAAACTGACTTTATTTTGGGCTGAACTTAGTATATATGAGCTTATTTTGAACTTATTTATGAAATATATATTATGAACTTGTTGTCAATATTTCCAAACTTATTTAGGATTTATTTGCTCATTACAAACTTATTCTAAACTGAACGTACTCTTGCAAGAATTAACTCGAAAAAAATAAGGCATTTAAACAGAACTTACTTATAAACTTACTCTAAATTTATCTGTTCGACATAATTTGAATCGAGCTTATTCTACACAAAATAAGCTTAAGAGAATAGGATGGAAGCTTACCAAAATGATAGATTTGGCGCTTATCGCTAATAAATATTTAAAGGTTTGATCAAACTAGTTGTATGATAGAGTGGTGTGTTATTTAATAATTTATGTCGATCAGTTCTACCGCTGATGTCAAATTCAACTATTAATATGTTTGAACTAGCTATAAAAAAAAATTCTTCTTGGAAAGAATAAAACTCTTGGCTTTATCTTAGCAATTCTGAATGAGAAAGTTCATTTGGAACTTCTAGAACATATTGCGGCCAATCAACATTAAAGGGGATGTAGCTTAGATGGTAGAGTGCTTACTTAGCATGCGAGAGGTACGAGGATTGATACCCCTCATCTCCACTTCTTGTCAATTTTTAAAGGACTCATTTTTGCATGGCATATTGACTTTATTACTATGTACAGAACATTGACTATATGCTGACTCAATGCGTTGTAAAATTTAAACAAATTTAATCTATATTTTTCGTGGTTTATTTTCAGGAAACAAAAAGGATAATGTTAGATCAATTCGAGTGGAGTTAGATCGATTCTACATGAAATTATTCTATCTACATATGATGTCATTTAAATAACCTATCTGAACTTGGCGTTATATTTAGAAAAATAGGTTTTCATTCTCTCTTTAAAGTGACAAAACGGTTTACATTGAGACGAGGGAGAGAAGATTTCAAGTCTCGTGCCCTAAAAGGTCGAAGAGAAAGGGGTTAGATAGCGAGGCAACTAGGGTCTCTACTTTTACTAATGACTTTAGTGGAGATGGGCTGTTGAGCCATGCTGAAAATTCTAGGGATTGACGACTAGCTTTTGTGTGTGTTTTTTCTTTTGTATTTTTGGAGTAATAGTTTATTTCATGGTTGGTGGTGTGGGCTTTGTGCTTTCATTTGGACATCCATAAATATATATATGAATTGCAGATAAAAATGTAATATTGTTCTTTTTCACTTGGAAATTTGCTAATGCATAATAGTCTCTGCCGAGTCATGCCAATTTAATCTCATTTAAATGCAAACCAAGTCCACTGATCTAACCTTGGTCCAGACGATCCGACTGATTGACCCATAGCTCAAACAAGATTGACCTCCGAATTGGTTCTGTTAGCACTGGAACCCCCAATGAAAAGAAAATGATAACGGTGTAAGTAAACCCCAATCTCTACCTAAATAGGATGCGAGGTAGAGAGTTTTTACTATTCAATGAAAACTCTGACAGAAAAATTTGTTTTTTTTTAGATTTTAGCCCATGAAAGACCATGCACGTGACAGAATACGACACCCAAAGGCTAGGAACAATCCAAAGAAGTTTAAAATAATTCATTACATCAATGAGGGCGGAATACAAAATCCTTTAAAGAGAAGATGGGTTCAGAAGCCGAAACAAAAGAACCAAGAAGTGCTTATGTGTGAAAGAAACGAGAACCAAAGATCAAAGTAAGAGAATCTTTTAGAAAATACAAAGGGTAAGCTTGAGTGTAAAGACCAGAAGGTCAAAGGAACAGAAGATACCTAAGCAGGTGTGGAACTTGGCTAACATACATTTTTGAGAGAGTGACAAGAAGGATTATGAGATTTGAGGCGTTTTTTTTTAACCGACTTTATTTTGGGGTGAACTTTGAATATATGTGCTTATTTTGAACTTATTTATAAAGTGTATAATATGAGCTTGTCGTTAAAATTTCTACACTTATTCAGGATTTGTTTGCTAATTATTAAATTATTCTGAACTGCACATACTCTTTGTAAGAATTAAGTTGAAAAGAATAAGGCTTTTAAAGTGAACTTACTTGTGAACTTGTTCTAAATTTATGTGTTCAATGCATTTTGAATCCAACTTAATCTGCGCAAAATAGGCTCAGCAGAATAGGATTGAAGCTTACCAAAATGGTAGATTTGGCACTTACAAGTAATAAATATTTGAAGGTCAGACCAAATTAGTTGTATGACAGAGTGGTTTGTCATTTTATAAATTATCTCGATCAGATCTACATCTGTTGTCACATTTAACGATCAATATCTTTTAACTAGCTATAAAACTTTTCTCTTTTTTTTGGAAAGAATAAAACACTTATCTTTACCTCAACAATTCTGAGTAAGAAACATCAACAACAAATGATAGAACATATTGTGGCCAATCAACATCAAAGGGGATGCAGCCCAGATGGTAGAGCCCTCGCTTTGCATGTGAGAGGTGTGGGGATCGATACCCGGATCTCCAAATGTCAAAATGGTAGACATTAAGAGGGGGAAGGGAAGATTTTTAGGTCATACAGTGTGAAAGGTCGATGAGAAAAGGGTTATGTAGCAAGGTAACTTGATTCTGTACTTTTGTTAATCACTTTTGTGATGATGGGCTGTTGAGCCATGCTAAAACTTCTCGGGATTAAACACTAGCTTTTGTGTGTGTTTTCTCTTTTTTATTTTTGGTGTTATTATTTAATTCATTTTTGGTGGCATGGACCTTGTATTTTAATTTGGGCCTCTACAAAAACATATATCAATTGCAATTGAAATTGGAATATTTTTCTTTTTTATTTCTCAATTTGTTAATGTGTAGCAGTGTCTGCCGATTCATACCAATTTAATCTAGTTTTAATGCAAACTTGGTCAACAACTCTAACCTATGTCCAAACGGCCAGACTGATTGATCCATTGACCCACACCTCCCACTGGATCTAACTTCGTGTCGTTTCTCTTAACATTGCACCCCCCCCATGAAGAAGCTTGATAATGTAGAAAGCGAACCCTAATCTCTCCCTAAATCGGATCAGAGGTAGGGAATTTTTAGTGTTCATTGAAAACTTCGATAGAAAATTTTGAATTTGTTAGGTTTGGTTTCTCGAAAGACCAAGCGGCTGAGCCAACACGATACCAAAAGGCCAAGAACGATCTATAGAAGGTTAAAATAATTCTTTGTATCAATGAGGGAAGAATAGAAAATCCTTTCAGGACAAGAGGGGTTCAGAAGCTGAAACAAAATAGTCAAGAAGTGTTTATGTATGGAAGAAACGAGAACCAAAGATAAAAGCAACAGAATCTTTCAAAAATAAAAAGGTTAAGCCTGAGTGACAAAGCCCGATGGTTAAAGGAATCGCAGATGCCTCATAAGGTGTGGGAGTTGTATAACTTACAGTTACGAGAGCGTGGGTAGTAAAATAATGTGATTTTAGCTTTTTTTTTAAACTGACTTTATTTTGGGCTGAACTTAGTATATATTAGCTTATTTTGAACTTATTTATGAAATATATATTATGAACTTGTTGTTAATATTTCTAAGCTTATTTAGGATTTATTTGCTCATTATAAACTTATTCTAAACTGAACGTACTCTTGCAAGAATTAACTTGAAAAGAATAAGGCATTTAAACAGAACTTACTTATAAACTTACTCTAAATTTATTTGTTCGACATATTTTGAATCGAGCTTATTCTGCACAAAATAAGCTCAAGAGAATAGGATCGAGGCTTACCAAAATGATAGATTTGGCGCGTACCGCTAATAAATATTTGAAGGTTTGATCAAACTAGTTGTATGATAGAGTGGTGTGTTATTTAATAATTTATCTCGATCGGTTGTACGTCTGATGTCAAATTCAACTATTAATATGTTTGACCCAGCTATAAAAAACAATTTCTTTTTGGAAAGAATAAAACTCTTATCTTTATCTCAGCAATTCTGAATAAGAAAGTTCATTTGCAACTGCTAGAACGTATTGTGGCCAATCAACATCAAAGGGGATGTAGCTCAGATGGTAGAGCGCACGCTTTGCATGCGAGAGGTATGGGGATTGATACCGCGCATCTCCACTTCTTGTACTTTTTTAAAGTACTCATTCTTCATGGCATATTGACTTTGTTATTATGTACAAGACATTGACCACATGCTGGCTCAATGCGTTGTAAAATTTAAACAAATTTAATCTTTATTTTTCGTGGTTTATTTTCAGGAAATAAAAAGGATAATGTTAGATCAATTCGAGTGGAGTTAGATCGATTCTACATGAAATTATTTTATCTACATATGATGTCAATTAATTAATCTATCTGAACTTGGCATTATATTAAGAAAAAAAGGTTTTCATCCTTTCTTTAAAATGACGAAACGGTTTACATTGAGACGAGGGAGAGAAGATTTTCAAGTCCCATGGCCTGAAAGGTCGAAGAGAAATGGGTTAGATAGCGTGGCAAATAGGGTCTCTACTTTTACTAATGACTTTTGTGGAGATGGGCTGTTGAGCCATGCTGAAAATTCTAGGGATTGACCACTAGCTTTTGTGTGTGTTGTTTCTTTTGTAATTTTTGTGTAATGGTTTATTTCATTGTTGGTGGTGTGGGCATTGTGCTTTCATTTGGACATCCACAAATATATATATATGAATTGCAGATAAAAATGTAATATTTTCCTTTTTTACTTGGAAATTTGCTAATCTATAATAGTCTCTGCCGAGTCATGCCAATTTTATCCGGTTTAAATGCAAACCGAGTTAACTGATCTAACCTTGGTCCAAACGATCCGACTTATTGACCCGTACCTCTAACAAGATTGACCTCCGAATTGGTTCTGTTAGCACTGGAACCCCCAATGAAAAGAAAATGATAAAGGTGTAAGTAAACCCCAATCTCTACCTAAATAGGATGCGAGGTGGAGAGTTTTTACTATTCAATGAAAACTTTGACAAAAAAATTTCATTTTGTTAGATTTTAGCTCATGAAAGACCATGCAGGTGACAGAACACGACACCAAAAGGCTAGGAACAATCCAAAGAAGTTTAAAATAATTCATTGCATCAATGAGGGCGGAATACAAAATCCTTTAAGGAGAGGATGGGTTCAGGAGTCGAAACAAAAGAACCAAGAAGTGGTTATGTGTTGAAGAAACGAGTGCCAAAGATCAAAGTAAGAGAATCTTTTAGAAAATACAAAGGGTAAGCTTGAGTGTAAAGACCAGATCGTCAAAGGAATAGAAGATACCTAAGGAGGTGTGGAACTTGGCTAACATACATTTTTGAGAGAGTGACAAGAAGGATTATGAGATTTTAGGGTTTTTTTTAACCGACTTTATTTTGTGCTGAACTTTGAATATATGTGCTTATTTTGAACTTATTTATGAAGTGTATAATATGAGCTTGTCGTTAAAATTTCTACACTTATTCTGGATTTATTTGCTGATTATAAAATTATTCTGAACTGCACATACTCTTTGTAAGAATTAAGTCGAAAAGAATAAGGCTTTTAAAGTGAACTTACTTGTGAACTTGTTCTAAATTTATTTGTTGATACATTTTGAATCGAACTTAATCTGCGCAAAATAGGCTCAACACAATAGGATCGAAGCTTACCAAAATGGTAGATTTGGCACATACAAGTAATAAATATTTGAAGGTCAGACCAAATTAGTTGTATGATAGAGTGGTTTGTTATTTTGTAAATTATCTCGATCAGTTCTACATCTGGTATCACATTTAACTATCAATATCTTTTAACTAGCTATAAAATTTTTCTCTTTTTTTTGGAAAGAATAAAACACTTATCTTTACCTCAGCAATTCTGAGTGAGAAAGATCAATAACAAATGATAGAACATATTGTGTCCAATCAACATCAAAGGGGATGCAGCCCAGATGGTAGAGCCCTCGCTTTGCATGTGACAGGTGTGCGGATCGATACCTGCATCTCCAAATGTCAAAATGGTAGGCATTAAGAGGGGGAAAGGGAAGATTTTTTGGTGATACAGTGTGAAAGGATCTCGATGAGAAAGGGGTTACATGGCAAGGTAACTTGATTCTGTACATTTACTGATCACTTTTGTGGTGATGGGATGTTGAGCCATGCTAAAAATTCTCGGGATTAAACACTAGCTTTTGTGTGTGTTTTCTTTTTTCTGTTTTTGGTGTTATTATTTATTTCATTTTTGGTGGCGTGGACCTTGTATTTTAATTTGGGCCTCTACAAATACATATATCATTTGCAATTGAAATTGGAATATTTTTCTTTTTTATTTCACAATTTGTTAATGCGTAGCATTGTCTGCCGATTCATACCAATTTAATCTGGTTTAAATGCAAACCTGGTCAACTACTCTAACCTATGTCCAAACGGCCGGACTGATTGATCCATTGACCCACACCTCCCACTAGATCTAGCTTCGTGTCGCTTCTCTTAACATTGCACCCCCCCCATGAAAAAGCTTGATAATATAGAAAGCGAATCCTAATATCTCCCTAAACCGGATGAGAGGTAGAGAATTTTTAGTGTTCCTTGAAAACTTCGATAGAAAAATTTGAATTTGTTAGGTTTGGGTTCTCGAAAGGCCAAACAGCTAAGAGAACAAGATGCCAAAAGCCCAAGAACGATCTATAAAAGGTTAAAATAATTCTTTGTATCAATGAGGGAAGAATAAAAAATCCTTTCAGGAGAAGAAGGGTTCAGAAGCTGAAACAAAATAGTCAAGAAGTGTTTATGTACGGAAGAAACGAGAACCAAAGATCAAAGAAAGAGAATCTTTCAAAAATAAAAAGGTTAAGCCTGAGTGACAGAGCCCGACGGTTAAAGGAATCGCAGATACCTCATCAGGTGTGGGAGTTGTGTAACTTACAGTTACGAGAGCGTGGGTAGTAGAATAATGAGATTTTAGCTTTTTTTTAAAC
>JACYFF010010365.1:102889738-102902815 GCA_017589665.1 Selenicereus undatus | reverse complement strand
GAACAGATAAATTTAGAGTAAGTTTATAAGTAAGTTCTATTTAAATGCCTTATTCTTTTCAAGTTAATTCTTGCAAGAGTACGTTCAGTTTAGAATAAGTTTATAATGAGCAAATAAATCGCAAATAAGTTCTGAAAAATTAACAACAAGGTCATAATATATATTTCATAAATATGTTCAAAATAACCTCATATATACTAAGTTCAGCGCAAAATAAAGTCAGTTTAAAAAAAACCTAAAATCTCATTATTCTACTCGCCACGTTCTCGTAACTGTAAGTTATACAACTCCCACAGCTTATGAGGTATCTGCGATTCCTTTAACCGTCGGGCATTGTCACTCAGGCTTAACCTTTTTATTTTTGAAAGATTCTCTTGCTTTGATCTTTGGTTCTCGTTTCTTCCATACATAAACACTTCTTGACTATTTTGTTTCAACTTCTGAACCCTTCTTCTCCTGATAGGATTTTCTATTCTTCCCTCATTGATACAAAGAATTATTTTAACCTTCTATAGATCGTTCTTGGCCTTTTGGTATCATGTTCTCTCAGCTGCTTGGTCTTTCGAGAACCCAAACCTAACAAATTCAAATTTTTCTATCGAAGTTTGCAATGAACACTAAAAATTCTATACCTCTTATTCGGTTTAGGGAGAGATTAGGGTTCGCTTTCTACATTATCAAGCTTTTTCATGGGGGGTGCAGTGTTAAGAGAAGCGACACGAAGCTAGATCCAGTGGGAGGTGTGGGTCAATGGATCAATCAGTCCGGCCGTTTGGACATAGGTTAGAGTAGTTGTCTAGGTTTGCATTTAAACCAGATTAAATTGGTATGAAACGGCAGACACTGCTACACATTAACAAATTGTGAAATAAAAAAGAAAAATATTCCAATTTCAATTGCAATTGATATATGTCTTTGTGGTGGCCCAAATTAAAACCCAAGGTCCACGCCACCAAAAATGAAATAAATAATAACACCAAAAATAGAAAAGACAAAACACACACAAAAGCTAGTGTTTAATCCCGAGAATTTTTAGCGTGGCTCAACAGCCCATCACCACAAAAGTGATTAGTAAAAGTACAGAATCAAGTTACCTTGGTATGTAACCCCTTTCATATCGACCTTTCACACTGTATGACCTAAAAATCTTCCCTTTCCCCTTCTTTATGCCTACCATTTTTGCATTTGGAGATGCGGGTATCGATCCCCACACCTCTCACATGCAAAGCGAGGGCTCTACCATCTGGGGTGCATCCCCTTTGATGTTGATTGGCCACAATATGTTCTATCATTTGCTGTTGATCTTTCTTACTCAGAATTGCTAAGGTAAAGATAAGTGTTTTATTCTTTCCAAAAAAAAGAGAAAAAATTTATAGCTAGTTAAAAGATATTGATAGTTAAATGTGACACCAGATGTGGAACTGATCAAGATAATTTATAAAATAACAAACCACTCTATCATACAACTAATTTGGGCTGACCTTCAAATATTTATTACTTGTAAGTGCCAAATCTACCGTTTTGGTAAGCTTCAATCCTATTGTGCTGAGCCTATTTTGCGCAGATTAAGTTCGATTCAAAATGTATCGAACCAATAAATTTAGAAGAAGTTCACAAGTAAGTTCCCTTTAAAAGCCTTATTCTTTTCAACTTAATTCTTACAAAGAGTATGTTCAGTCCCGAATAATTTTATAATCAGCAAATAAATCCAGAATAAGTGTAGAAATTTTAACGACAAGCTCATATTATACACTTCATAAATAAGTTCAAAATAAGCACATATATTCAAAGTTCAACCCAAAATAAAGTCGGTTAAAAAAAACCCCTCAAATCTCATAATCCTTCTTGTCACTCTCTCAAAAATGTATGTTAGCCAACTTCCACACCTCGTTAGGTATCTTCTGTTCCTTTGACCTTCTGGTCTTTACACTCAAGCTTACCCTGTGTATTTTCTAAAAGATTCTCTTACTTTGATCTTTGGCTCTCGTTTCTTCCGCACATAAGCACTTCTTGGTTCTTTTGTTTCGGCTTCTGAACCCATCTTCTCCTTAAAGGATTTTGTACTCCGCCCTCATTGATGCAATGAATTATTTTAAACTTCTTTGGATTGGTCCTAGCCTTTTGGTGTCGTGTTCCTGCATGGTCTTTCATGAGCTAAAATTTAACAAAATCAAATTTTTCTGTCAAAGTTTTCAATGAATAGTAAAAACTCTCTACCTCGCATCTTGTTTACGTAGAGATTGGGGTTTACTTACACCGTTATCATTTTCTTTTCATTGGGGGTTCCAGTGCTAACAGAACCAGTTCGGAGGTCAATCTTGTTAGAGCTACGGGTCAATCAGTCGGATCGTCTGGACCAAGGTTAGATCAGTTGACTCGGTTTGCATTTAAGTTGGATTAAATTGGCATGACTCGGCAGAGACTATTATGCATTAGCAAATTTCCAAGTAAAAAGAAAAATATTACATTTTTATCTGCAATTCATATATATATTTATGGACGTCCAAATTAAAGCACAATGCCCACACCACCAACAATTAAATAAACTATTACACCAAAATTACAAAAGAAAAAACACAAACAAAAGCTAGTGGTCAATCCCTAGAACTTTCAGCGTGGCTCAATTGCCCATCTCCACAATAGTCATTAGTAAAAGTAGAGACCCCAGTTGCCATGCTATCTGACCCCCTTCTCTTCGACCCTTCAGGCCACGGGACTTGAAAATATTCTCTCCCTTGTCTCAACGTAAACCGTTTTGTCATTTTAAAGAAAGGATGAAAACCTATTTTTCTAAATATAACGCCATGTTCAGATAGATTAATTAATTGACATCATATGTAGATAAAATAATTTCAAGTGGAATCGATCTAACTCCACTCGAATTGATCTGACATTATCCTTTTTATTTCCTTAAAATAAACCATGAAAAATATAGGTTAAATTTGTTTAAATTTTACAACGCATTGGGCCAGCATATGGTCAATGTCTTGTACATAATAATAAAGTCAATATGCCATGCAAAAATGAGTCCTTTAAAAAAGGACAAGAAGTGGAGATGCGGGGTATCGGTCCCCGTACCTCTCGCATGCTAAGCGAGCGCTCTACCATCTGAGCTACATCCCCTTTGATGTTGATGGTCCACAATACGTTCTAGCAGTTGCAAATGAACTTTCTTATTCAGAATGGCTGAGATAAAGATAAGAGTTTTATTCTTTCCAAAAAGAAATTGTTTTTTATAGCTAGTTCAAACATATTAATAGTTGAATTTGACATCAGAGGTAGAACTGATCGAGATAAATTATT
The DNA here is from genome assembly GCA_017589665.1 of Selenicereus undatus. Lineage (NCBI taxonomy): Eukaryota > Viridiplantae > Streptophyta > Magnoliopsida > Caryophyllales > Cactaceae > Selenicereus > Selenicereus undatus. Next base: position 102,899,512 of record JACYFF010010365.1, on the reverse strand, counting down.
AAATAACACACCACTCTATCATACAACAAGTTTGCTCAAACCTTTAATTATTTATTAGCGGTAAGCGCCAAATCTATCATTTTGGTAAGCTTCGATCCTATTCTCTTGACCTTATTTTGTGTAGAATAAGCTGGATTCAAAATATGTCGAACAGATAAATTTAGAGTAAGTTTATAAGTAAGTTCTATTTAAATGCCTTATTCTTTTCAAGTTAATTCTTGCAAGAATACGTTCAGTTTAGAATAAGTTTATAATGAGCAAATAAATCGCAAATAAGTTCTGAAAAATTAACAACAAGTTCATAATATATATTTCATAAATATGTTCAAAATAACCTCATATATACTAAGTTTAGCGCAAAATAAAGTCAGTTTAAAAAAAAACCTAAAATCTCATTATTCTACTCGCCACGTTCTCGTAACTGTAAGTTATACAACTCCCACAGCTTATGAGGTATCTGCGATTCCTTTAACCGTCAGGCTTTGTCACTCAGGCTTAACCTTTTTAGTTTTGAAAGTTTCTCTTGCTTTGATCTTTGGTTCTCGTTTCGTCCATACATAAACACTTCTTGACTATTTTGTTTCAGCTTCTGAACCCTTCTTCTCCTGAAAGGATTTTCTCTTCTTCCCTCATTGATACAAAGAATTATTTAACCCTTTTATAGATCGTTCTTGGCCTTTTGGTATCTTGTTCTCTCAGCTACTTGGTCGTTCGAGAACCCAAACCTAACAAATTCAAATTTTTCTATCGAAGTTTGCAATGAACACTAAAAATTCTCTACCTCTCATCCGGTATAGGGAGAGATTAGGGTTCGCTTTCTACATTATCAAGCTTTTTCATGGGGGGGATGCAATGTTAAGAGAAGCGACACGAAGCTAGATCCAGTGGGAGGTGCAGGTCAATGGATCAATCAGTCCGGCCGTTTGGACATAGGTTAGAGTAGTTGTCCAGGTTTGCATCTAAACCAGATTAAATTGGTATGAAACGGCAGACACTGCTACGCATTAACAACTTGTGAAATAAAGAAGAAAAATATTCCAATTTCAATTGCAATTGATATATGTATTTGTGGAGGCCCAAATTAAAACACAAGGTCCACGCCACCAAAAATAAAATAAATAATAACACCAAAAATAGAAAAGACAAAACACACACAAAAGCTAGTGTTTAATCCCGAGAATTTTTAGCATGGCTCAACAGCCCATCACCACAAAAGTGATTAGTAAAAGTACAGAATCAAGTTACCTTGGTATCTAACCCCTTTCTCATCGACCTTTCACACTGTATGACGTAAAAATCTTCCCTTTCCCCCTCTTTATGCCTACCATTTTGGGATTTGGAGATGCGGGTATTGATCCCCACACCTCTCACATGCAAAGCGAGGGCTCTACCATCTGGGCTGCATCCCCTTTGATGTTGATTGGCCACAATATGTTCTATCATTTGTTGTTGATCTTTCTTACTCAGAATTGCTGAGGTAAAGATAAGTGTTTTATTCTTTCCAAAAAAAAGAGAAAAAATTTATAGCTAGTTAAAAGATATTGATAGTTAAATGTGACACCAGATGTAGAACTGATCGAGATAATTTATAAAATAACAAACCACTCTATCATACAACTAATTTGGTCTGACCTTCAAATATTTATTACTTGTAAGTGCCAAATCTACCATTTTGGTAAGCTTCGATCCTATTGTGCTAAGCCTATTTTGCGTAGATTAAGTTCGATTCAAAATGTATTGAACAAATAAATTTAGAACAAGTTCACAAGTAAGTTCACTTTAAAAGCCTTATTCTTTTCAACTTAATTCTTACAAAGAGTATGCTCAGTTCAGAATAATTTTATAATCAGCTAATAAATCCTGAATAAGTGTAGAAATTTTAACGACAAGCTGTAACACCCCTAACCCCTAGGGCCGAAAGCGTTACGTTTTCCTAACTTCTTACTTAAATTTTGGGACGAAACGGACAGAATTTCCCCTGAAAACTGAACGTTCCCAGGCTAAATGCCTTACAAAAGTCCCTGTAAATCAACCGAAGCGTAAACATTTAAAACATAACTCGACGGCCACAAGCCGGAGTTCATAACTCGACGAGCCACCCGCTCGGAGTACACCAAACATCATAGTTCATTAATACAAAAACAGTAAAAGATACAACTCAACGGTTCACACAACCGGAGTATGGGGTTTACATCCCAAAACATAACCAACTTCAACCAAAAGACATTTAACTGACCGGGTGGTTGGCTCATATGGCCATACAGAGCGACTCATAACCAATATGTATTACATGAACTTAGAGTACTATTTACAAACGTTTATAATCTAAAAAAAATACTTTACATGACTCGTTGAAGACATAAGTAGGCACAAATGACACTTTGCAAGCGATAGTCGATTCCAGCTGACTCAACTTCTTCCTGTCATAAAGAAAACCTGGGGAAAAGGGGAAAGAGTAGTGGGATGAGCAACCACATGCTCAGTGAGTGTCCCCCAACCCCCCCTTAAAACCAAAACCGTTACAGGCAATAATACTAATAATAGCCACATATCAGGCATTCATATTTTACTTATCATATTAGGCAATCAAAATCCCCAAGGAAAGGTCACCACCCTTAAAACTTCATTCTAACCCCTCAACTCGTTCCTAGGTCCTTAATGACCACTCGTTCTCTCTAACAGCCATTCATACACGTAATTAAATGGCACAAGGATGAATATGATGCCTTCAAACACTACTATGAAAACATAGTGACTTATTATATTCAAAGAACAGTTTTTAAATCATGCTAACTCCTTTGATGCTTATAACTTTTCTAAGAACTTCTTGAAACACCCAATTTGGTAAGAAAGGCTTTAGAAGAACATTCTTTCATAAGATAAGCACCTTGAAAAGCTTAAATATACGATGCATTATGAGGATTTAGCTATACTTCACTTGAAACTTCATAGTAACATATTCATAAAAGATATGAAGGCTCCGTACATTTAAAGGCTTCCTTCCTTTCTTTTAAACAAAAACAAAATCGCCTTATTGGGCCTCTTGAGGCTCGTGTTACTTTAAAGAAACTTCTTTTCTTTTCTAAACTGCTTAGAATGGAATTTTGCCAAATCTCTTCTTTACCAACTTACTTATAACATAAAACATCTTATTGTGCTGGCTAGGGGGGTCAACACCGCCCTTTAGTGAGATCGTCACTCTTATTCTACGTTATCCCCGGGGTGTACGTACTTAACTTTTGGCCAAAACGCGTCTCAGTAGATAAACTCAAACTTCGATATTGTCCTCTGTGGGGCAACAACTCACACCAGGATAATCATATCCTGAGTCCAGTCCCCCTCAAGGTTTTCTTACGCGTCACACATCATAACCTATCTGGGGAACAGCTCACACCAAGATATTTCATATCTTGAGTCCAATTCCCAGGAACAACTCACACCAAGATAATTCATATCTTGAGTCCAGTTCCTAACTTATCTTAAGGGAAACAGCTCACGCCACTTTTGCGTCCAGTTTCCAGGAACAGCTCACACCAAGATAACTTGTATCTTGAGTCCAGTTCCTAACTTATCTTAAGGAAAACAGCTCACGGCACTTTTGCGTCCAGTTTCCAGGAACAGCTCACACCAAGATAACTTGTATCTTGAGTCCAGTTCCTAACTTATCTTATCTCAGGGGGAAACAGCTCACGCCCTTTTGCGTCCAGTTTCCGCCCTCTGGCCAACTTCCCAGCACATTCTTAGACTTTAAAGACATTTCATTTCTCTGTTTCAAAAGCTTACTTGGCTGAAACTCGCTTTTTAAGGTAAATGACTATGACCTTTTGAAATGCTTGTAATTCTTTCGTTTTGGGCTTAAACACTGCTTATAGAAGTTATAAGTTTATTAACACATGAATTGACTTTCTTTGAAAATAAGTCATCATGCATTAATAGTTATGGCTACTAATCATTTCAAAACATGAAATCTTTCTTTAAAAACTCACTCTTATGCACATAATGCAATCTAAGCATTTAAGCACATATATATCACATATATCACATTTGAGCACTTCACATCAATCATACCAATTCAACACAATAAGCCACACATGGCCTCGCAATCCACACGATTGCGGTTAATTCACAACCCAGTCTCCCTCCTCACTTTCACCGTACACACAAGACCTCAAACGCTCATAATGTTATCCTCAAACCATCCAACTACTAGCTCGTTTCATCAATTTATTAGTCATAATATGTTATCATATAGACTTATTTAAAAGAGGGTGAGGTTTAGGCTCTTACCTGTGCAAACAGCACCTTTCAGCCACATATAACCATATTCAGTCATCACTTAACACTTTACTAAGTAAACCAAACATGATTCAAATCTAACATACACGAAGCATTTTAAAGGAAGCTTTCCTAAGCATGAACGTACTTTGAATGAAGCTAAGCACATCTCAATAACTTCAAGTTTCATTCAACCACAGGCATTAGTTACGTTAACTCGAATCGAAGCTAAGCATACTAAAGTAACTTCGTTTTTAACCCTTTTTATACATTAGTTAAGTTTAGTCACATTCAAGCTAACCATGTTCTTATTACTTCAAAATGAATCCTTTTTCATGAATCGCTAATTACTCGAATCAAGGCTAAACATATCAAAACAACTTCGTTTTTAATTCTTTTTAAACCTTAACATACTTTAGTCGTATCCAAGCTAACGACGCCTTTATAACCTCCAAATGAATCCTTTTTCGTGAATCGCTAATTACTCGAATCAAGGCTAAACATATCAAAACAACTTCGTCTTTAATTCTTTTTAAACCGTAACTTACTTTAGTCGTATCCAAGCTAACTACGCCTTTATAACCTCCAAATTAATCCTTTTTCATGAATCGCTAATTACTCGAATCAAGGCTAAACATATCAAAACAACTTCGTTTTTAATTCTTTTTAAACCTTAACTTACTCTAATCAAATTCAAGCTAACTACACCTTTATAACTTCAAATTAATCTCTTTTCATACATGGTTTTCATTCAAGTCCAATTCACACATGGTTCCCTTTACACGCACATAACTTGCATCGATTTACAAATTTAAGCATAAACTAACTGAATAGCTCGAATCTAAGCATGCACAACCCATTTCTTGACATTTCTAACGAATCTAACTAACCGTAACTTGACATGCAACATCAATCTGCTGAAAACATTTTCGAAATTAATACTAATTTAGGAGGCGAGGAACACCCACCTCGATTCCATGCTAGAGGACCCGATTTGGGGCTTTGGGACTCGATTTGGGGCTTTCGGACTCGATTAGAATGCTTCAAACTAGGGATTCGACCCTCCTCTGCTGCCTTGCCCAAACCCACACGAACAGACCCCATTTCACGTTTATACCCGCGTAATTCGAACCCTAATTTCACCCAAACGCTTATTCACTGACTTGGATTTGTGGAGGACGCTTGAGGCTACGAATTTACTAGCAATTTGTGGAGGAATTAGAGTAGCCAGAGATTGGGCTTTGTGGCTGAGCTTAATCACGCATTTGGGGCTTCGAAGCGCTACCAATTCAACCCAAAACGCAGCACAGGCTCCGGATTTTCGCCTAGATTCGCACCAGGGGATTGGTAGGTTCTGGGGAATTTGAGTGGGGGGAAAATTAGAGCTGGGTGGAGGAGAATCGGGCGGTTTTCGGGCTCCCATGGCTGCGCGTATGGTGGAGGAAAGAGAGGAAGAGCAGCGAGAGAGAGGGACAGGGGCGGTCGGGGTCGTGCGTGGGAGGAACGAAGAAGGAAAGGGGCCAGGCGCCCCTTTTTACAAAAATGCCCTCCCCTTTTTCTTTTGTTCTAAGCTCTTCAATAAATAGCACCGCTAGTTTAGTTCGTAATCCGAACTCTAAGCCCAAATCGATGATATAATCCTCGATAAAATATTCAATCCCAAATACGTCTAGGTTCAATTTCATGCACAAACTAATTCTAAGGTTGAAAACCTAATCGTACTCGGGAAACGACTAAATGAACCGAATAACGACTAAATTAAACTATCGATATAATTTAAAGGTGCAAATAGCACGAATTAACTTTAAAATCAATAATAGCAATAATAATCCCCCTTTTTTTAATAAAATTACAGCTCCCAAAAGCACATCGATAATGATTTAACTCATATAGTTACTAAAAATACGATTTTATAACGTAAAAAGATAATACAGGCAACTTAACATAAAAATAACGAAGGCGGGTCTTACACTCTTCCCCCCTTTAAAAGAATTTCGTCTTCGAAATTCAAAATCCAAGTTCGGTCTTTCCTAGAATGCATGCACATAACTAAGATCTACGCAATAAGTTTTCAAAAGGTTTCATTTTGGAAACACTACTTCTTTTAAATCGGAAGAAAGTGGCTTATGGTATCTAGTCTCCTCCTCGCCAATCCTCTTCAAGCGTCTACTCACTATATTTAGGCGCCGAGGGCAAATCGCATTGAAGAGGGGCAAATGAGTTGGCATGGACAACCATATAGGAACATGAAACATAGATTTTCGATGGTCTAAGCTCAATTCGCAAGACAAGTAATAATGATAGACATAGGCACCTATAAGTGCGCATCTAAAGGCATGACAATCGGGACAATGACATATTAAGGCCATACACTAGTAATATCATACTAAAACATGAATTCAAGTCACTCTGAAATCACAATGATTAACATGGAGACTGTTATAACTCATTTAGAACAACAAAAATGTCACATAGCACCACATAGTATCATTTCAGCATAGGAGCATCACATAGAATCATTTAAGCATAATAACATGACATAGTGTTGTATAATATCAACAAATTCAACATTCTCAAGTTTAGGAATTGGGGGTAACATGAAATTGGTTGATATACATATATAGCAAGCAATTCACAAAATGAAAGCATGTATGGTTGACAATCCTATGTCCTTACATCATTTCGAGCTAACTTATGGGCCTTACCTTCATGGTAACTTAGACAGGACATGTCAAGGTCGTATGAAGAGGTTACATAATCAGGTTCGTTCTAAAACATGAAGATATTGGGTCAATCTAAGGTTAAATCATTTACGAGAGGTTACCACATCATCATAGGACAACAGAGACATCAAATTACATCACAGGGACAACGAAGGAACTTGGGGTAACACTTGAATTCACATTGACATCTCGTAAGGTTAACAACGAAACACTGAGATCAAAAACCACGAATTAACATAAACTAGCGTATCATGTCGGTAAAAATAACTTGAGATGGAAATGCTAAAGCATAATGTAAGTCGATGGTTTTGATGGTGGGGAGACTTTCCCTAAGGTCTCTACTTGGAACTGATTGTCACTTAAGTCATAGATTCATAAAAATGAAGGTTATGCTCATCCAACAGCTTTAATGTTTGATTCATTGCAAGAATATGTGAGTACAGGCTTCTAGGGTCGTCTCATGATGCTCTAGATATGTGTGTATGCAGTTATTCAGCTATAATATGGAATCATAGAATTCACGGAATGCGGATAACGTATCAGAGGCCAGGTCATGCCCTTATTTACAAAACTTACATAATTGGCTAATCAAGCCACATGCCAAGCCAATCTTAAGTCAAGCAAATACCCAAATATGCATTCACTAAGCCAATCATTCGCAGGATACTTGATACATGACCTCGAGTATTCTACCATACCACTTTCTTAAACACGAAGTATATACTCTATACACGTGATTCATGCAGATATAGCTCTATTGTCATTCAATCACGCATTACATACATCGAGTTCAACCAGTCCAACTATAACACAAGAGAACAGTATTGATGGGCTGTAAGTGGTGATCCCATAGTCATGGTGTGAAACTAACTACATAATCAAATGGCTCTAACTAATACAGTCACAAACTCACATGTTTAATCAAATTCAAGCCAAGCAATTACAATAAGTCACTTTGTTGGCATTTGACTACACCACATCGATGGCCTTATAGGTACGCATTAAGGTTTTATGAGGTACATGCATCCTACAGGTGATCATAGGAATCCTACTGCTTATGTCACTCACTTTGGTAGGGATTGTTTACTACGGACAATTCCAAAGTCTGCCAAGTTCTTTTTCTCTCATGCTTTCTAGGTATATCAGGGTTCGTTCGGGCCAAAACATTGTCACCCCATTCATGAATCATAATCCATATAATAGAAAGCAAGTAATACACGTTTTAGGCAACAATGGCAAAGAAGGGAATTAGTAGGTACACTTTACGCAATGATCAACGAGGTCTTATTATTAGCACATAGTCTTTCAAGCATGTATACAAGTGCAGGCCTTAGTATACTTAGGAAATTCAGAATTTGAAAACGGAAGGTATCGATTAGTACGGTTACCAATTACGACAATCCTGCATGAACTAACATCAATTAACATGAACTAACATGAACTAGCATAATAATTAACTTGTGTAACATGAACTAACATGTGACTTGTATGGTAGCATAATAATTGTAGCAATCATACATTAGGGGCTATAACATGTTAAAAACCAATTATAGCAATCATACATGAACGAGCATGAACTAACATGTGACATAAAGTGTACAAGCTACCATAAAGTGTATAATAAATGAAGTCAATTGTACATGAAATTGACATAAATATCATATGCTAGCATAATCATAAGCAGGAGTTGTATATGAACTAACACATTTAAAAAAAATATTTAAAAACATCGTTTCACTATTCAAGCTATTATACCAGTCAAGTATTACTATATGCATAAACTAAAATTATAACAATCGATGTACTCGGAAACCTAAGCTCGCTCATCATAACTAAAGAATGTAAAATAAATCTTGACGCGACAACGAAAAGATATTAACATTTCGAAACTTTGGATTTCAAAGGTGAAAATAGCTTGTCTGTTTTGAACTTCTTCTCTACCATCCTCTGAGTACGTCTGCTCACTCCATTATGGGGCCCGAAGAGCAAATCGTACTTCAGGGGCAAAGACGAGCTTACAGAAGGACTTTTCAATGGTTCGAGTTTAAAACGACATGCTTAAACTATCGACTGTCTTATTAGAGCACACGAAAAAGACATTTACTAATCAAAACATAGCTTAGAGCACACGAGGAAATGGATTAGGCTCACCTACATCCGATCGGCTCATCCGGATCACCTAAACGTTAATCAATGAAGTCAATTGGCGTGTTAGGAGCATATGGCACCAATGAAGTACTCACAATGTCACCCGAAGGTGTGGGGAGAGCTATTTAACTCCTATACTAACGCATAACTCGCCACTTTCACTTAATCGACCTACTCGAATGTTACATAGGTCAAAGATGGTCGTACTATAAAGCACACTTGCGCACGAAGCAGGCATATGTCACATATTCACAAAGTGTTCCTAGGCACCTATATGAGATGCAAGACTTAGGTCGCGGCCTATGGTCGCAGGACCATGCTCTGATACCATCAATGTAACACCCCCAGCCCCTAGGGCCGAAAGCGTTACGTTTTCCTAACTTCTTACTTAAATTTTGGCACGAAACGGACAGAATTTCCCTGAAAACTGAACGTTCCCAGGCTAAACGCCTTACAAAAGTCCCTGTAAATCAACGGAAGCGTAAACATTCAAAACATAACTCGACGGCCACACGCCGGAGTTCATAACTCGACGAGCCACCCGCTCGGAGTACACCAAACATCATAGTTCATTAATACAGAAACAGTAAAAGATACAACTCAACGGTTCACACAACCGGAGTATGGG
>JACYFF010010365.1:102830430-102859621 GCA_017589665.1 Selenicereus undatus | reverse complement strand
TATATATATATATGTATGTATATATATGTATATACATATATATATGTGTGTATGTATGTGTATATATCTCTATCTCCATGTAACGTACTCACGTACATATACATTGGGGTTCGGATCATACTGTTCCTTTACCGGAGTGTTTGCATGATAATGTATAAAAAGAATGGAGTCATCACTATCGTTTGGAAGAACACGGAGACAACTGCAACAAAAAAATGCAAGATTGAATGCTAGGCGTCGGTTACTGTTCAAGCGCCGACATATTTATCCGAATGAAGTGATGCCGCACCGTTGTCGCTTGCTCGCACGCGAGGCTCGCCAACTGAGGTCTACATTGATGCGTTTGCGTCGAACACATACGCCGCATCTTGAGAACCAGCATGAGCACCAAAATCTCATCTCAGCGCATAATATCCACAATCATGGTAATAGTTCATCTGTATTGGTTAATATCATATCCTTGCTCATGTAAGAATCAGAAACACATGATTAATATTTTCTTTCTAATATAAAAGATTTATTCACAGCATCTGATGAACGAGCTGGTCATGATGAGAATTCCCAATTCCAGAGAGTTCCTTATATAAGACCTCCACCCACAACCCATGTGACAACATCATCCACCCTAATGGGTAACCCCCTAACACTTTCAAATGTTTACATACCACGACCAAGCATGAGTTATGAACTCACTTACCCCACCACCACAATTGCAGGAGGGACACATCCCCGTCCACGACACTCATTCTCAACCCGATGGGACTTTGGGATGAGAACAGCTACATGTCCACATTGCACAGCTATTGTGTGGATAGAGGAAAGAGTTCGAAATAGTAGTATTTCCAACCCCAGATTCAATTTGTGCTGTCAAAGTGGACAAATTAGTCTACCCCTACTTCGACCGTCACCTCCATATCTTGAATCATTGTTGCCAGACCAACATTATCATGACAATATCCGAATCTACAATTCCATATTCTCATTCACTTCTATGGGAGGAAGAATTTACCATAGTGTCAACAATGGTAGAAGCCCATATGTTTTCCGTATAAATGGTAGCAATCACCATAAAATTGGATCCTTGCTCCCACGATCTGGACAACTCCCAAAGTTTGGGCAGCTATACATCTATGACACTAGCAATGAACTCTCGAACCGTATGACTGCACTTAGGGCATCCAGACGTCGTTCTGGCATCAGGCCTGACATAGTGCAAGGGTTGCAACATATGTTGGATGCTGTTAATCCGTATGTTGCTGTATTTCGAAAAGCTCGTGACATGTTACGTGACCATGGCGAGGTGCTTGATTTGCGAATTCGAATCATTCAAGCGAGAGAGGGTAGACAATATATTAGGCCCACTGCAGAAGAAGTTGCTGGCCTTTTAGTTGGTGATGGCACTGAGCACTATGGATCCCGTGATGTCATCATTCAGAAAATGGATGGGACCTTGCAGAGGATAGGTGAGATACATCCATCGTATATGCCTCTACACTATCCTCTGTTGTTCCCATACGGCACTGATGGGTGGAGTCCAGACATACAAAGAATAACAAACTCCAGTACCTCCAGATCAACGGTTACGATGAGAGAATTTTATGCGTTTCGCATCCAAGATCGAGTAAGTGAATCAGCCGTTATAAAGATGAGTACTCGATTGGGCCAACAATTCTACGTAGATGTATGGGCAGCCACTGAGCAATACAGACTTACGTGGTACCTAAGCCATCAAGGTCGCCTAAGGACAGAATTGTACAGTGGCATTCAAGATGCACTTAACGCAGGTGACGTTAATGCAGAGTCCATAGGACGAAGATATATTCTACTGTCTTCGTTCACTGGAGGTCCCCATTATATGATGCAACATTACCAGGATGCAATTGCAATCTGTCGTGCAATGGGACCTCCAGATTTTTTCATCACATTTACATGTAATCCAAGTTGGCCTGAGATCACTAATGCGTTACTGTCTGGCCAGCGATCAGATGACAGACCGGATCTAATAGCCCGGGTTTTCAGGATTAAACTATGCCAATTGCTCGATGATTTCAAGACAAAAAAAATCTTCGGAACAGTAATTGCTGGTGAGTTCCTCATATTATTATACAAAATATTTTCCGCCTTGTCACATTCAATGTACTAATCATATCCACTGTACACATTGTAGAGGTATATGTTGTTGAATTCCAGAAGCGTGGCCTTCCTCATGCTCACATTCTCTTAACTGTAGCCATGGAAGATAAGCCTACATGCGCAGAGGATGTTGATAGGCTAATTAGTGCCGAACTCCCTGACCAGACCACAGACCCTCTCGCATATGAAACTGTGACAAGATTTATGATACATGGCCCGTGTGTGTCATGTTTGATTGATGGAAAATGCTCAAAAACTTACCCTAAGAGATTTTCCAACCAAACAACATTTGATGAGCATGGCTTTGCTCAGCATCGAAGGCGACGCACTTCCCAAAGGGTGGTGGCGAATGGTCGAGAAATTGATAATCAATGGGTGGTTCCATACAATAGAGTCCTATGCTTAAAGTACGACGCCCACATTAATGTGGAGCGCGTAGCAGTACGCAGTGTGATCAAATACCTATATAAGTATATACACAAGGGTCATGATCGTGCTACAATTGTCATTGAGGGAATCAATGGAGGTAATGACATTGATCAACCTCGACAATATGGTGGAAGGAATGAAATCAAAGAATATTTGGATTGTCGCTATGTATCTGCAATTGAGTCATGCTGGCGGATTTTTGAGTTCAGCTTACAGCACCAATATCCTTCCGTTCAAAAGCTTCAATACCACTTGCCTGGGGAACAATTAGTCATCTTTAGTGACAGGGATGACCTATTTGATGTTGCAAATGAACCAGATGCACAGAAAACAATGTTGACAATGTGGTTCGAAGAAAATAAGGAGTTCCCAACTGCTCGACAGATCACATATCTCAACTTCCCTACGCAATGGGTATGGAACCATTCATAAAAAAGATGGACTATTCGTCAAAAAGGTTCTTCAATTGGTCGCCTTCCGTTTGCACATCCAAATTGTGGTGAGCGATATTATTTGAGATTGCTTCTAACAAAGGTCAGTGGAGCAACTTCCTTTGAAGACATCCGTACAATACATGGGGTTGTACATCCAACATTTAAGTCAGCATGCATGGCATTGATGTTGCTTCATGACGACGGGGAATGGCATGCTGCTTTGAATGAGGCATCAACCTGGGCTTCAGGCGCTCACCTGTGAAATCTGTTCTGCTCAATGTTGATGTTCTCTGAGATTGCTGACCCAGTAAAGTTGTGGGATACGCATTGGATGCATCTAACAGATGACCTTCTATATGTCGTAAGACGGCAAACAAGAATCCCGGATTTGGACTTATCATCTACTGATTTGCAAAATCTTGGGCTACTTGAAATAGAACGTACATTGAACCGAAATGGAAGGTCACTCCAAAATTTCCCTCTGATGCCCCTGCCTTCTGTCGAAGCTGCGATACATGCAACAAATCGGCTAATTATTGATGAGCTCGATTATGATACAAACCTGGAGACATCAAGATTTGAAAGCTTCGTACGAGGGTTGAACTCAGATCAGTATCATGCATACAGATCAGTCCTCGATACTCATAATAGAGGTGGAGGGGGATTGTTCTTTGTATATGGTAGTGGTGGCAAGGGAAAGACTTATCTCTGGAATACATTAATCTCTAAATTCCGATCAGATAAACATATTGTTCTGGCTGTAGCATCATCAGGTATAGCTTCTTTACTGTTGCCCGGGGGGAAAACAGCACACTCAGTATTCAAAATACCCTTACAACCTGATGAAACTTCAGTTTGTTACTTTGATAAAAGGTCTGAACGTGCTGATCTTATACGGGAAACAACATTGATTGTTTGGGATGAAGCACCAATGATGAACCGATTAGCATTTGAGGCAGTAGACCGTCACCTCAAGGACATATGTGACAATGAGAATGCTTTTGGAGGGAAATTGGTTCTACTTGGAGGAGATTTTAGACAGATACTGCCTGTAATTGCACATGGAAGTCGCGAATCTATCGTCGCGGCTACGGTCCATCGAGCAACATTTTGGAATGTGTGCAGTATTATGCACTTGCGTATAAACATGAGACTCCAACGAATAAATGAATCAAGTCAGACCATGCAAATTGTGGAGGAATTTGCTCAATGGATATTACAAGTTGGGGAAGGTCAAGTGCAAGGAATTCCAATCTCCGAAGATGGGGAGCCTAATTGGATTAAGATTCCAACAGAGTATCTCATTCAGAATGACGAATGTGGTTTGCACAATTTGATCACATCAACTTATCCTGATTTTGGTACTAACTACAATGATTGGTCATATCTTAGTGAGCGAGGGATCCTTGCGCCAACAAATGATGATGTTGATGAAATCAATACAATTATGTTGTCTAAGCTCCCTAGGGATGTCAAAACCTATTTGAGTTGTGACACTCTTTCAAACTCAAACGATTGCGGCCCTTTCAGTGATATGGAACCTCTTGAATTATTGCATTGTTTAAAGATTTCTGGGCTGCCAAATTATTGTCTAGAACTTAAAGTTGGTGCACCTGTTATATTACTACGAAATTTGAATCAGTCAGTAGGGTTGTGCAATGGTACTCGATTGATTATCAGTAAATTGGGGGACAGAGTGATTGAAGCGAAAGTAATATCTGGCTCAAAAGTTGGAGAGACTGTTCTAATACCAAGAATCGATTTAACCCTATCCAACCTTCCTGACTTACAACTCAAGAGAAGACAGTTCCCTCTGAAATTGGCTTTTGCAATGACAATCAACAAAAGTCAAGGGCAAACATTCAATAGAGTTGGTGTCTACCTTCCACGTCCGGTGTTTACCCATGGCCAGCTTTACGTTGCACTGTCACGTGTTTCGTCTCCTTCTGGATTAAAAGCACTGATTTGTAATAAGAGAGGTGTTCCATTAAATGCTACGAAAAATGTGGTGTACATGGATGTACTGCACCATTTGTAACTTATTATATCATGCAGCTAATTTATTGTGTCTGTTACATTCCGAACGCTTGATTAATCCCTTTTGAATCATATTAAAATAGTGTCATACACATTAATGTGCGTTATTAAACAATTAAGGTACGGTCATTGTATTGTTATCATACCATTAAATTCAGTTTTGTTTATTTATAATCACAGACATGTCTGCTTCAGTATATTCTATTATGCCTGTATGCGCCATCAACCCGTACAGTAGATCTGTGACACTATTGGTTCGACTCATGCGAGTTATGAGTGTCCGATCATATGGGCGACGTACATTGTGGAAAGTGATATTCATGGACTATCAGGTATTTGACGAATACGCTAATATAATTCCCCATCGTGTACATGTATGTTGCTAACGACACCGTTTGATTACTACAGTGTGATGAGATTTTCGGCAGTATGGAAGGTGATGTTGACATTTCTCGATGGAGACCTTTACTCATCACTGGAAAAGTGTACCACATCTCTGGACTCTCTGTTGATGCTGCTACCGATGGCGAGAAGAATGTGGTCACCAACAATTACAAGTTGGTCTTCTCCCCGCGAACGAGACTTCTTAGCGTCATTTATGATTGCCCAGATATTCCCTTTCAGCACCGACCACCTTTTCTGCCTTTCATTGATGTCCCTCATCGTCTACGAACACCAAATAATGTCGTAGGTACGTATTGTTCACATTGTACACTTCACTAACTACAGTCCCACATATAATTATTCTAAAATGTATATAAAAGTCACCTTTTTTTGCTGTTTTCTCAGACGTTATTGGCATGGTAGTTGCTATATCTCCTTTAGAGAGAACAAGAGATAGGAACACTGCAAGACGGGAATTGTTACTTTCTGACATGCAGTAAGTACTTTTACTATTTAACATTGTTTGCACACTACGTGCCTCATTCCCGTAATAAGAAAATCATGACACAACCTACCTATTTGTAGGATGCACCCATTAAGAGTGACTTTATGGGGAGATTTTGCGGAAGTTGAGGGCAGCTATATTGATTAACATTTGACTGCGGAGAACATACTTCTAGCTTCCAGAGTCCACATTAGAAACTATCAAGGTATCCTTATCTCAATTGCTGTATTTGCATTCCTAAAATTGCATAATTTTCATTAATATGATGATATATTTCATTAATATGTTGTCTTACCTGTAATGTGTATTTAGGAATTTCGGTTTCTACTTTACCTGTCAGTAGATTGCTGATCAACCCCGATATTGAAGCAACAGAAGACTTTGAAGGATGGTATACAAACCATATTAAATCTATTTTACGTTGTATTTGTTGCGCAAGTTATTGGCACTTTACCTCATACGTGTGTCGTTTGCTACGTGCACTAGGTACTCCGGCACTAAAGGTGTTATGAAGCATTTTGATTTGATGCGTTCGAGAACATTACGTATGCACAATCTAGAAAAGTTGTTCGCTGCTAAACGGGTTAGATTAGATCAATATGCAACTGCAACAAATGTAAGTAACAACATTTTTATCCCAATGTTACTTGCACATACATATATTCCTTCAATGCCACATAATGTGCAACATTTGGTGCATGCAGGTGAGATATATTCATATTTTTGCACATATTGTTGAAATCCACCCACTGTTGTATGATGCATGCACTAACTGCAACAACAGTACCCATAATTACATATTCGCACTTAATGTACCGTATTGCGCATGCCAACCTCCACGTCTGACTCATAACAGGTTCGCATAATTGATTGCATACCATAGTGTGCTTACATACTCTTAATAAAGAGTTGAAGTTGAGGTTTGGTGTGAAAAGTGAGAGGACAACCTAAAACAGTGAGGTTGGAATTTTCAGTGAAACAGGACAAACCTTGAAACAAAACTGGTAATGATCGCCCAGGCCCAAAATTCTGATTTTTGGTGGGTAGATAGGCCTGGATGTTAGATTTAAAATGACGCTTGAATCGCCTTAATATGAGATCTGTGGAGGAAGTTATGGCTATTTTAGTGAACCTGGGTAGAATGGACAGAATGGTTATTTTTCGCACTAAAACATGACATGTTGTTGTTCTAACCCCATTCTATGGAACCTGTTGTGGAAATCTGGTTATGTGCCCTTCAGGAAAGTTTTAGAGGACTTCCTAAGCTATTTATATTGGGGTCTTACGTCTCAGTTGGAGGTCAGGAGTATAAGTTGTAGATTATTCATTCCATACCCTCGTCATAAACCTTACCCTCTAAACTCGCTACTGTGCCTTAACTTATCATTTCTATACTTTATTTAACTTTATTACTTTAACCTATTAACTGGTTCACACAAATTCTTTATAAGCCTTTTCTATTTAAGGGTATCCATTGTACTAATTTTATGCCTATAATGATTTTGAACAGCATCAAGGCCTAAGCTCTCATCCTCTCCATTTTAGTCATCTATTTAATCTGTGAACTAACTTTTAAAGACCCCAGGTACGTTAATTGACTATATCTTTAGAAATCAGCTCGTATTTATCGAAATTATAATGTTTTGGTAAGTACATCCATGAATCAATTGAACCAGTGATTTATCACATAATTAGTGGCCCCATCAGTTATCAGTTACAGGGCATTGCCCTTGAGTTACCCGTGCGGCTTCAGGTCAGGTCTTCCGGTCGGCTTGGTAGGTGTACACCTATACATAGATCGTAACAGTTACTAAGGGGTGCACTAACATATAATAATTGGCAATTTAGCTTTATATACATCTCATTCACTATTTTAAAATACAAATGAATTGTAAAACGAGCCCCCATAATTTCTTTCCCCATTGAATCTTTATCAGTACAGGGATGCATGTACTGAGCTTTGACTCACAGTTCGAAATGTTTTTATGTTTTGTTTTAGAAAAATGCTCAGTAAACCGCTCTCAGGCGGGCAGGGAGGCTGAAGGTGATAATTAAATCAAGACCGTCCCTATGGTTGGCGGATAGAAGTGCTAAGATGTTTTCTTGCCTTTTTGTGGTGCATTTTGTTGTTCCAGCTATATATTTAAACTGAGTTATGTATGTTGTTATAACCTTGATGTAACCCGGAGAAGTTAGAATCATTCCTGTATGTAATTAAATGGTTTGAATGGACGTGTTTGCCCTTTGAGGATAAGCTTTCATTTTATGGCTAAACTTTCATAGTTAAGCGAAGCCTTGTCCTTGCGGACGGCGGTAACGCCCATTCATTGTTTTTTTTTTTGGCGGTGCTATGCTTAGATAGGTAAATGCAGCTATGATTTATGTATTATTGGGGCGTTACAGATTTGGTATCAGAGCCAGGTTGAGATTTCCTTGAGGATGGTAGAGCTAGAAACAATAGGGTGAGAGTGGTGGCTAGGAGGGGTTATCGTATATTGTTAGGGTGATATTAGCAGAATGCAAGTTGCTTTTATCTGCATGTTCTTTATTTATGGATGGCTATGGTTATGCCTGCCTCTCACACATGTGTTTTCTTTGTTAGATGGATCTCTATGGTGTGAACATGTTGCCAGGTGGATCAATGATAGCACACATTGCGTTGCTCCATATTAGTATGGAGGCACACGCGCATGACCCTTATTCTGAGTTCCACAGTATTGCGTTCCGTGCGCAGAGATTGTTGTGGTCCCTACCCCCGGTTGGCCTGTGGGTGGAATTCAGGCACCGTTATAATGACTTTATGATGACGGGGAATCCAGACGTAGACGGGCCTAGGTTTCAGGCCCAGGGGGGCTTGGACAACTCTCACTGCAGAGTTGTTGTTGAGAGAGGAGTTTGAACTGAGGGGACTTACCCTGAAAACCCTTCAGCACGTTTTTCCCCTCTATCAGGTCCATCCTCCACCAGTAGCCCCAGCGCCAGCACAAGAGCTACCTATCCCACCGGTACCAGGCACTCCACTTATGCCTGAAAGCCCTGAGGAGGCCCACGAGGTGATAAACATCCCTGATACCCCGGACCTAGTGGTGATCAGTTCTAGTGAGGACCACCAGGAGGAGGAGGATGATCCTGAGGAGGATGATCTCGAGGAGGATCAAGGCAATGAGGAGATGGGGATAGAGTAGCCAAGGGAGCAAGAGGAGGATGAGTTGATGGTAAAGGACGAACATGAGCCCCAAGTTCAACCAGAGGTTGGTGATGCCGAGTCGAAGGCATCCACGAGCAGTTTTGATTCAGGTGAAGAACATGATGACAAGTCAGACCCATATTACGATCCATCTAGGGATCGTTAGGTGGCTCTAAGGATCGGCGTGGTGTTTTTATTTTATTTTATTTTGAGCCCTGTATGTAGATATGGTATGGTGGGATTGGATGGTGATATTTTTGGGGCATCTGACATTGTATATAGTTAGTCCAATCCTCTTTGACCATGACGACATGATCCGTAACTTTTTTTGGTCATGTGACGGATCTAGTGTCTAGGACTATTTAGTGTTTGGTGTTTAGGAGTAAAAACTAGGCTTGCAGGTGTTATATGCTTTTGTGTTCATGTATATGAACCAACTATGTATGTAAGTAAGCAGTTATGTAATGAAGTGATAACGCTTTAAGCTATGAAATATTCTATGAGACATCTCTTATGTATTTATTAGGCATGTTTATCCTATATGACTGGGGTCCCAGTGTCTGAATTGTTTTATTTAATGTCTGGTCAGAATGTCTCAGACAATGCAAAATGATAATAAGGTGCACGTAGAGGATAATTTGGAGCAAGGCCAGGGATCGGGTGATCAAGCCTCGTGTCAGGGGCCACCAAATGGTGACATGCCACCGTCGCTCTGTGAGTTAGCTGGCAACTTAGGCAACCCAAGTTGCTGGCCAACCTTAGTTGCTGAATTGATGAAACGAATTCCCTAGGTGTCTACTGAAACCCCTCCCAAGGAGGATAAATTGGCAGATAGGGTAGCACAGCGCAACCCTAAAGTTTACAACGGGTCCTATGATCCCATGGTATTAGAGGAATGGATAAGGGGAATGGAGAAAATTTTTGCAGTAGTTGAGGTACCAGAGGAAAAGAAACTGAACATCGGGATGTATTATTTGTCGGGTGAAGCTGACATTTGGTGGAATACAGTGAAGGATAAGCTTGAAGGGCCTGAATTCACCTGGAATGAATTCTTAACAGAGCTGAGGGCGAAATTTTACCCAACTGTGGTGCAAAGGCAAAAGGAGAAAGAATTTATGGAATTAAAAATGAGCGGTAGCATGTCGGTGATGCAGTATGCTAGTAAGTTCACCGAACTATCTAGGTTTGTCCCTGAATTCGTGTCGTCTGAAAGGTTGAAGATGATAAGGTTTGAGGAAGGTTTGGCCTTTTATATTCGAAATCAGTTAGCTGGACAACCCATGCTAACTTATCAAGAATTATATGAGCGAGCAGCCAAAGTGGAAAGAGTGAAGACGGAGTTGAGGACACTGATTCCAATCAACCATAATAGAAAGGGGTTTGAGCGGGGGACTCCAAGTGAGAGTGTGAACCAGA
Organism: Selenicereus undatus; assembly: GCA_017589665.1. NCBI lineage: Eukaryota > Viridiplantae > Streptophyta > Magnoliopsida > Caryophyllales > Cactaceae > Selenicereus > Selenicereus undatus. Next base: position 102,849,096 of record JACYFF010010365.1, on the reverse strand, counting down.
ACCAGCAGAACCAGAAGAAACCTATTTCTATTCCCTCCAAGAGCCGTCCTGCAGGCTTAGCAGCACTTTGTGCGAAATGTGGAAGAACAAATCATACCACTCCTGAATGCCGCGTTGGCACCAACAAATGCATGTGGTGTGGTAGTCCTGAACATCTTATCGCTACATGCCCCTGACGATTAAAAGCTGTAGATAAGGGTGCAGTAAGACCCTTGGCCCCGCTCCGCCAGGGACCTCCACCTTCAAGACCTGCAGTTGCAGGAAGGGCATTTGTGATGAACAAAAAGGAAGTTGCTACCTCTGGTACGGTAGTCACTGGAACTCTCTTTTAAATTCAAAGCCATTTTGCGTATTATTTGATTCAGGTGCCACTCATTCGTTTATATCTACCCGATCTGCTAAACAATTAGGCCTTGAGAACAGAAGGATGGCAACCAATTATAGAATCAAGCTGCCTAATAATTCTGTGATTGAATGCCCCCTCTCTTATCAACTTATCCCCATCACCATTGGTGAAACCACCTTCCCTGTGGATTTGATTCAATTCGACTTGTCTGATTTTGATATCATTCTGGGGATGAATTGGTTGCATTCTTATGGAGCCCAAATCGATTGTGAAGATCTTAAGGCTATCCTGAAAGATGAAAAAGGGAGAAAAGTGTGTTTTTATGGGCAGAAAGAGGCAAACTCTTGTCCTTTGATTTCTGCTATGAAAGCAAGTAAGCTATTATATAAAGGATGTATTGGATATTGGTGTTATGCTATCAGCACCCAAACCAAAGAAGAAAAAGCACAAAATATACCTGTGGTTTGTGAATTTGAAGATGTTTTCCCGGAAGAATTACCCGAACTACCCCCACAGAGGAAAATTGATTTTGGGATCGAGTTAATTCCTGGAGCCCAACCTATTTCTAAAGCTCCATATCGTATGGCCCCAACCGAGCTTAAGGAATTAAAGCTTTAACTAGATGAACTGTTACAAAAGGGCTTTATTACGCCAAGTGTGTCACCATGGGGTGCTCTAATGTTGTTTGTCAAGAAGAAGGATGAAACCTTGAGGGTATGTATTGATTATAGGGAGTTGAACAAGATTACCATCAAGAACAAGTACCCTCTGCCACAAATAGATGATTTGTTTGATCAATTACAAGGGGCAGGAGTGTTCTCTAAGATTGACTTGAGGTTAGGGTACCATCAACTTAGGATTAAATCTGATGACATTCCTAAGACAGCATTTAGAACCAAGTATGGTCACTATGAGTTCACAATGATGCCTTTTGGTCTCGCTAATGCTCCTGCAACCTTCATGGACGTTATGAACACGGTTTTCAGACCTTATTTGGACAAGTTCGTAGTGGTGTTCATAGATGACATCCTTATCTATTCTAAGGATAAGGAGGGGCATGCTGACCAATTGCGAACTGTACTGCAAACCTTGAAGGAGCATCAACTCTATGGAAAATTAAAGAAATGTGAATTTTGGCTAGAGGAAGTGGTATTTTTGGGGCATGTGGTCACAAAAGAAGGAATTAAGGTTGACCCCTAGAAAGTGAAAGCAATCATCGAATGGCCAAGGCCTACCAATGTCACTGAGATTAGAAGCTTTTTGGGTTTAGCCGGTTACTACCAAAGGTTCGTCAAGGACTTTTCGAAAATAGCTTCACCACTGACCAATCTCCTAAAGAAGGTGAATAAGTTCGAGTGGACTGAAAGGTGTGAGAAAGCCTTCCAAGAGCTAAGGCAGCGATTGACAACTGCCCCGATCCTAACATTACCAACAGAAGGAAAGGAGTATACTGTTTACAGTGATGCATTGAAGAACGGCCTAGGGTGCGTGTTGATGCAGGAGGACAAAGTGGTAGCTTATGCCTCTCGACAACTCAAGCCATATGAGGAAAACTATCCTACCCATGACCTGGAACTGGCAGTTGTGGTCTTTGCCTTAAAAATTTGGAGGCATTATCTATATGGGGTACCGTGCAAGATCTATACTGATCATCAAAGTTTAAAGTATATCTTCACCCAAAAGGAGCTCAAGTTAAGGCAACGACGTTGGCTAGAGTTGCTTAAAGATTATGATTTGTAGATTCAATACCACCTTGGTAAAGCAAATGTGGTGGTGGATGCCTTGAGTAGGAAGGCGCAACATAGTTCAAACACTGTGGTGATTACTCAATTAAACCTCTTGAGAGAATTGGAGGACTTTGGGATTCAATTAGTATCTCATGGGCAAACGAATGCTCAACTATTAGCACTTACTGTTTGGTCTTCCCTAGTGGAAGAAATCCGACTGAATTAAGAAAGTGATCCTGAACTCCAAAGTATAAAGCAAAATTTAGAAAAAGGGAAGTTCCCGGGGTTTGTACTACATGAGGATGGGACTTTGCGGTTCCAGAATCGCCTATGTGTGCCCAAAAATGGGGAGGTAAGAAAGCAAATTTTGGAAGAAGCTCATAATACTCGTTATTCAGTGCATCCAGGAGGCACAAAAATGTACAGAGATCTGAGACAATATTTTTGGTGGAATAACATGAAGAAAGATGTTGCAGAATATGTGAACAAGTGTTTAATCTACCAGAAAGTTAAAGCAGAGTATCAACGACCTGTGCGTGAATTACAACCCTTAGAAATTCCCACTTAGAAGTGGGATTCAATCTCAATGGACTTTGTTATGGGTTTACCCCTTTCTGTCTCGAAGAAGAATGCTATCTGGGTCATAGTGGATCGACTCACGAAGTCGGTTCATTTCCTGCCAATTAAGGATACTTGGGGAATAGAAAGACTAGCCCAACGCCCAACTGTATGTAAAGGAGATAGTCCGTTTACATGGAATTCCTCTCGACATAGTCTCGGATAGGGATCAACGATTCCAGGCGCGCTTCTGGCAAGCACTTCAAAAGGCCTTTGGAACCAAACTAAACTTCAGTAGCTCTTATCACCCAGAGACAGATGGACAAACTGAAAGGGTTAATCAAATTTTGGAGGACATGTTGAGAGCTTGTGTATTGGAATTCCAAGGGAAATGGGAAGTTGATTTACCTTTGGTGGAATTCTCTTATAACAACAGCTATCAATCCACCATCAAAATGGCCCCATTTGAGGCTTTGTACGGCAGAAAATGTAGAGCCCCGTTGTGCTAGAGTGACTTGGATGAGGCACTGATAATAGGTCCTAAAATGATCCAAGAGACTACTGAGACGATCAGAAAGATTCAGGAGCATATTAGGGTTGCCCAAAGTTGACAGAAAAGTTATGCGGACAAAAGAAGAAGGCCTCTAGAGTTTCAAGTCGGTGATAAAGTTTTCCTAAAAGTTTCACCAACTAAAGGTGTGAAGAGGTTCGGAGTACGGGGCAAATTGAGTCCAAGGTACATTGGACCTTATCAAATCGTTGAGAGGTTGAATCCTGTCGCTTATCGCCTAGAGTTGCCTGCCGAACTTGAGCATGTCCATAACGTGTTTCATATCTCTTAGCTTCGAAAATATATTTCAAATCCGAATCATACCATTGTATCTGAACCGATCGATATCGCTGAAGATCTAGTCTATGAAGAGCGTCCCGTTCAGATACTAGATCGCAGGATCAAGCAGTTGCGCAACAAACAGATACCATTCGTTAAAGTACTCTGGACGAACCATACCTCCCAAGAAGCTAGTTGGGAGACCGAGGAGGCAATGAAAGCCAAATACCCACATTTATTCGAGGTAGTCTAGCATGATTTGGGGAAGTCCACTAGTTTAGTTTCGAAGACAAAACTTTTTAAGGGGGGAAGACTGTAGTAGTCCGACCCTAAATTCTATTTATTAATTTCATTGCATTAACCCATGTGATTGAGTTCATTTCATTCACATCATTCCTTTTCATATTCCAATCTTTTTATTATTCTCATTTGGTCATTTCTAACGGGACCCTTACTTTACAATTCAGGGATTTCTTCTTCTCAATTTTGGAAATTGAGTTAGGCCTTGATATTTAAGAATTTAATGTTTAACATTCTTTTTCATAGCACCACAACCATTTATCCCAAACTTTAAAAAAAAAAAATCAGAAATGCGCTCGGTTTCAGTTTTTCGCTAAACCCGAGCCCGTTTAAAGCCGATTTCGATGCAACAAGACTTGACCTTTATTTGATTAACTAAATCCTCTTAATTAAGCATTAATCAAGCATGATATTATTGACTTTTCTACCCTATTTGCAGCCAAGTATTCAGCTATGTATTAAGGTGAGTATAAAAATTAAAAAAGTGGCTTTTATCTTCATTTTACACCAAGTGATTTTCTCTCTCTTCTCACCCCTCTTTCTCTCTCTACTCGGCAGCCCCATCTCACCACCACACCACCACCTTTCCACCACCAAAAGACCCTCTAATCATCCCCCACTCACCACCCCCTAACACCTCTTTCAATACTTAAGCATCAAGAAGCATATCAACCTGTTTTGTTAGCACAAAGTAAGTGTTCTTTCACCTCTATGCTGATTTTTGTTTTTGATCTTTGATCTTGTTGGGTTTTGTTCTTTATTTTGGTTGTTTTAATGATGGATTATGCTATTTTTGTGGTATTAAGAATCACCTTGTTGAGGGTTTATGGTGGAGTTGATTTTGGATGAAGTTAGGGTTAGGGTTTCATCTTTGGTATGCAAGCTTCTTGTTCAAGTGATCTTTATGGCTTATTTTATCCTTGTTTTTGCTTATCTTTTAATGTATTGAAGTTTATTATGGTTTTTATGATGTGTTGGAAAGATGAGATGGGGTTCCAGTTGACCCAAAGTTAGGGTTTTATCCAAGAATGCGTGGTTTGGACCAAATTTGTGTTAAACTTGAGGTATGTGTTTATGTCCCTAGAAAGTAAGCCCTGTTGGATATATTTATGAAGTGAATTTGAGTGTCGTGATATTGTATGATGTTAGGATGTACCATAGTGTGCTTACATGCTCTTAAGAAAGAGTTTAAGTTGAGGTTTGGTGTGAAAAGTGAGAGGACAACCTAAAACACGGAGGCTGGAATTTTCAGTGAAATAGGACAAACTTTGAAACAAAATTGGCAATGATCAGCCATGAAAAAAATTCTGATTTTTGGTGGGTCGATAGGCCTGGATGTTAGCTTTAAAATGACTCTTGAATCGCCTTAATCCGAGGTCTGTGGAGGAAGTTATGGCTATTTTACTGAACCTGAGCAGAATGGACAGAATGGTTGTTTTTAGCACTAAAACCTGACATGTTGTTGTTCTAACCCCATTCTATGGAACCTGTCGTGGGAATCTGGTTATGTGCCCTTCAGGAAAGTTTTAGAGGACTTCCTAAGCTATTTATATTGGGGTCTTACGTCTCAGTTGGAGGTCGGGAGTATAAGTTGTGGATTATTCATTCCATACCCTCGTCATAAACCCTGCCCTCTAAACTCGCTACCGTGCCTTAACTTAGCATTTCTATACTTTATTTAACTTTATCAGTTTAATCTATTAACTGGTTCACACAAATTCTTTATAAGCCTTTTCTATTTAAGGGTATCCATTGTACTAATTTTATGCCTATAATGATTTTGAACAGCATCAAGGCATAAGCTCTCATCCTCTCTATTTTAGTCATCTATTTAATCTGTGAACTAACTTTTAAAGACCCCAGGTACGTTCATTGACTGTATCTTTAGAAATCAGCATGTATTTATCGAAATTATAATGTTTTGGTAAGTACATCAATGAATCAATTGAACCAGTGATTTGTCATATAATTAGTGACCCCATCAGTTATCAGTTACAGGGCATTGGCCTTCAGTTACCCGCGCGGCTTCAAGTCAGGTCTTCCGGTCGGCTTGGCAGGTGTACACCTATACATAGATCGTAACAGTTACTAAGGGGTGCACTAATAGATAATAATTGGCAATTTAGCTTTATATACATCTCATTCCCTGTTTTAAAATACAAATGAATTGCAAAACGGGCCCTCATAATTTCTTTCCCCATTGAATCTTTATCAGTGCAGGAATCCATGTACTGAGCTTTGGCTCACAGTTCGAAATGTTTTTATGTTTTGTTTTAGGAAAATGCTCAGTAAACCACTCTCAGGTGGGTAGAGGGGCTGAAGGTGATAATTAAATCAGGACCGTCCCTATGATTGGCGGATAGAAGTGCTAAGATGTTTTCATGCCTTTTTGTGGTGCATTAGCTATATATTTAAACTGAGTTATGTATGTTGTTATAACCTTGATGTAACCCGAAGAAGTTAGAATCATTCCTGTATGTAATTAAATGGTTTGAATGGACGTGTTTGCCCTTTGAAGATAAACTTTGATTTTATGGCCAAACTTTCATAGTTAAGTGAAGCCTTGTCCTTGCGGACGACGGTAATGCCCATTCATTGTTTTTTTTGTGGTGCTATGCTTAGGTTGGTAAATGCAGCTATGATTTATGTATTATTGGGGCGTTACAGTGGAGATGGGCTGTTGAGCCATGCTGAAAATTCTAGGGATTGACCACTAGCTTTTGTTTTTGTTTTTTCTTTTGTAATTTTGGTGTAATAGTTTATTTCATTATTGGTGGTGTAGGCATTGTGCTTTAATTTGGACGTCCATAAATATATATATGAATTGCAGATAAAAATGTAATATTTTTCTTTTTTACTTGGAAATTTGCTAATGCATAATAGCCTCTGCCGAGTCATGCCAATTTAATCCGGTTTAAATGCAAACCGAGTCAACTGATCTAACCTTGGTCCAGACGATCCGACTGATTGACCCGTAGCTCTAACAAGATTGACCTCTAAATTGGTTCTGTTAGCACTGGAACCCCCAATGAAAAAAAAATGATAAAGGTGTAAGTAAACCCCAATCTTTACCTAAACAAGATGCGAGGTAGAGAGTTTTTACTATTCAATGAAAACTTTGACAGAAAAATTTGATTTTGTTAGATTTTAGCTCATGAAAGACCATGCAGGTGACAGAACACGACACCAAAAGGCTAGGAACAATCCAAAGAAGTTTAAAATAATTCATTGCATCAATGAGGGCGGAATACAAAATCCTTTAAGGAGAAGATGGGTTCAGAAGCCGAAAAAAAAGAACCAAGAAGTGCTTATGTGTGGAAGAAACAAGAACCAAAGATCAAATTAAGAGAATGTTTTAGAAAATACAAAGGGTAAGCTTGAGTGTAAAGACCAGAAGGTCAAAGGAACAGAAGATACCTAAGCAGGTGTGGAAGTTGGCTAACATACATTTTTGAGAGAGTGACAAGAAGGATTATGAGATTTGAGGGGTTTTTTTTAACCGACTTTATTTTGGGCTGAACTTTGAATATATGTGCTTATTTTGAACTTATTTATGAAGTGTATAATATGAGCTTGTCGTTAAAATTTCTACACTTATTCTGGATTTATTTGCTGATTATAAAATTATTCTGAACTGAACATACTCTTTGTAAGAATTAAGTTGAAAAGAATAAGGCTTTTAAAGTGAACTTACTTGTGAACTTGTTCTAAATTTATTTGTTCAATACATTTTGAATCGAACTTAATCTGGACAAAATAGGCTAAGCACAATAGGATCGAAGTTTACCAAAACGGTAGATTTAGCACTTACAGGTAAGAAATATTTGAAGGTCAGACCAAATTAGTTGTATGATAGAGTGGTTTGTTATTTTATTAATTATCTCGATCAGTTCTACATCTGGTGTCACATTTAACTATCAATATCTTTTAACTAGCTATAAAATTTTTCTTTTTTTTTTGGAAAGAATAAAACACTTATCTTTACCTCAGGAATTCTGAATAAGAAAGATCAACAACAAATGATGGAACATATTGTGGCCAATTAACATCAAAGGGGATGCAGCCCAGATGGTAGAGCCCTCGCTTTGCATGTGAGAGGTGTGGGGATCGATACCCGCATCTCCAAATGCCAAAATGGGAGGCACACAGAGGGGGAAAGGGAAGATTTTTAGGTCATACAGTGTGAAAGGTCGATGAGAAAGGGGTTACATAGCAACGTAACTTGATTCTGTACTTTTACTAATCACTTTTGTGGTGATGGGCTGTTGAGCCATGCTAAAAATTCTCGGGATTAAACACTAGCTTTTGTGTGTGTTTTCTCTTTTCTATTTTTGGTGTTATTATTTATTTCATTTTTGGTGGCGTGGGCCTTTTATTTTAATTTGGGCCTCTACAATTGCATATATCAATTGCAATTGAAATTGGAATATTTTTCTTTTTTATTTTGCAATTTGTTAATGCGTAGCAGTGTCTGCCGATTCATGCCAATATAACCTGGTTTAAATGCAAACCTGGTCAACCACTCTAACCTATGTCCAAACGGCCGGACTGATTGATCCATTGACCCACACCTCCCACTGGATCTAGCTTCGTGTCATTTCTCTTAGCATTGCAACCCCCCATGAAAAAGCTTGATAATGTAGAAAGCGAACCCTAATCTCTCCCTAAATCGGATGAGAGGTAGAGAATTAATAGTGCTCATTGAAAACTTCGATAGAAAAATTTTAATTTGTTAGGTTTGGGTTCTCGAAAGACTAAGCAATTGAGAGAACATGATACCAAAAGGCCAAGAACGATCTACAGAAGGTTAACATAATTCTTTGTATCACTGAGGGAAGAATAAAAAATCCTTTCAGGAGAAGAAGGGTTCAGAAGTTGAAACAAAATAGTCAAGAAGTGTTTATGTATCGAAGAAACGAGAACCAAAGATCAAAGCAGGAGAATCTTTCAAAAATAAAAAGGTTAAGCCTAAGTGACGAAGCCCGGTGGTTAAAGGAACCGCAGATACCTCAGGAGGTGTGGGAGTTGCATAACATACAGTTAGGAGAGCGTGGCTAGTAGAATAATGAGATTTTAGCCTTTTTTAAAAAAATTGACTTTATTTTGGGCTGAACTTAGTATATATGAGCTTCTTTGAACTTATTTATGAAATATATATATGAACTTGTTAAAATTTCTAAACTTATTGATGATTTATTTGCTCATTATAAACTTATTCTAAACCGAACATACTCTTGCAAGAATTAATTTGAGAAGGATAAGGCATTTAAACAGAACTTACTTATAAACTTATTCTAAATTTATCTGTTTAACATGTTTTGAATCGAGCTCATTCTACACAAAATAATCTCAAGAGAATAGGATCGAAGCTTACCAAAATGTTAGATTTGCCGTTTACAACTAATAAATATTGAAGGTCTGACCAAACTAGTTGTATGATAGAGTAGTTTGTTATTCAATAATTTATCTCGATCAGTTCTACCTTTGATGTTACATTTAACTATCAATATTTTTTAGCTAGCTATAAATTTTTAATTTTTTTTGGGAAAGAATAAAACTCTTATCTTTATATCAGCAATTTCGAATAGGAAAGATCAACTGCAACTGCTAGAACATATTGTGGCCAATCAACATCAAAGGGGATGTAGCTCGAATGTAGCTCAGATGATGGAGCGCTCGCTTAGCATGCGAGAGGTATAGGGATGGACACCCTGCATCTCCACTTCTTGTTTATTTTTAAAGGGCTCATTTTTGCATGGCATATTGACTTTATTATTATATACATGACATTGACTTTATACTGGCTCAATGCGTTGTAAAATTTTAAAAAAATTTAATCTGTATTTTATGTTTTATTTTCAGGAAATAAACAGGATAATTTTGGATCAATTTGAGTGGTGTTACATCGATTCCACATGAAATTATAGTATCTACATACAATGCTAATTAATTAATCTATCTGAACTTGGCTTTATATTTAGAAAAATAGTTTTTCATCCTTTGTTTAAAATGACAAGTCCCGTAGCCTGAAAGGTCGAAGAGAAAGGGGATAGATAGCAAGGCAGCTAGGGTCTCTACTTTTACTAATGACTTTTGTGGAGATGGGTTGTTGAGCCGTGCTGAAAATTCTAGGGATTGACCACTAGCTTTTCTGTGTGCTTTTTCTTTTGTATTTTTGGTGTAATTGTTTATTTCATTGTTGGTGGCGTGGGCATTGTGCTTTAATTTGGACCTCTATAAATATTCATATGAATTGCCATTAGAAATGTAATATTTTTCTTTTTTATTTGAAAATTTGCTAATGCATAATAGTCTCTACTGAGTCATGCCAATTTAATCCAGTTTAAATGCAAACCGGCTCAACTGGTGTAACATTGGTCCAGATGGTCCGACTAATTGACCCATCGCCCCAACAAAATCGACCTCCGAATCGGTTCTGTTGACATTGCAACCCCCTGTTAGATTTAATTGCACAAGGACACAAGAGGGGGGTGAATTGTGTCTACCAACTTTTTTCTATTATTTCAGAACAGTCATGAAAACTGTTTGGACTGTTTTGTTGGGTTGAAACAAAAACAAAACTAATTGTGAAAAAAATAAAGGAGACACAATATTTTTATGTCTGGCCCAACTCAGGTGTAAAAACTACGACCTACCATTGTAGGATTTTAACACAGTTTCACTAAACGAGCCAAACACGTTACAACTGTAACACTCGTGACTCAGTCACACACATAACTTGGTCTATCTCAAGACCTTCGTTTCAAACACCACTTAACTTAGTCTATCCTGAGACTCTCGTTACAACAACCACGTCCAATGTCTCCCAAGACTTGGATACTCTCTTGTCTCACTGATGGAAAAAAGAAGAAGAAAAAACACCTTACTTGAATGCTTCTAAACAAGCTGAATGTATGGTACAATATAATCCCTATTATGCCAATGTTGAAGACTCGACTTAGCACTCGCTTTGAAGGTTTTCTCACAAAAAATTCAAACTCACAAAGGCACTTTTTAACCCTTGGAAAACCTTGGGGGAGAGGCAACTTAAATAGGCAGGGTACATGTGCTCCAAGAGTAAGAGAAAGAAAATTCCACTCCCCCTCAACAACTTAGCTGCCAAGCCCCTAACAATCTATTCACTTTGATATTCTTCCCTTAAAGGAGAGGATAAAATCTTTCAAAAACCTTTCAATATTATCTTTTAAGGAAAGAAACCTTTTTAGAGTGTTCTACTAAAATTTCTCAATATTTTCTTTAAAGGAATAAATCTTTTTAGACTCAATGGACACAAGAAAAATTTGTCCTCATTATTTCAAGAAATTCAACAGTAAAAAAACTATTTTAAAATCTTGAAACACATTTTTGTCTTTAACGTCAAAACACGACAGACCTGACTTATCAGAACTGTTTTGAGCCAGTGTTTTGAAGTACTTAAAAGCCATTCAAAGCAAACGCTAAGTCAAGAACCTTCTAATTGGCATATGAACACGAATCTAAAAATAAAACCAATACTGAGCCTAAGACTCTGGTTTATCAGTTGGACTCCTGGTACATGCATCGACGTTGAGGCTCCACGCTCATTCGAACTGTTCATGTATTTTTCAGATCCTGTCTCAACAAACAACTCAAGCACAACATATTGACTAGTACATTTGGATTGTTATCATCAAAACCTTCTAGATTAATAGGGTCAACACCCCCCAAGGAAAAAAAATTGATAAAGGAGAAAGCAAACCCCAATCTCTGCCTAAACTGGATGAGAGATTTTTACTATTCAATGAAAAATTTGACAGAAAAATTTGATTTCGTTAGATTTTAGCTCATGAAAGATCATGCAACTGTGAGAACATGATACCAAAAGGGCAAGAACAATCCAAAGAAGTTTAAAATAATTCTTTGCATCAATGAGGGCGGAATACAAAATCCTTTAAGGAGAGTATGGGTTCAGAAGCTGAAACAAAAGAATCAAGAAGTGCTTATGTGTGGAAGAAACGAGAACTAAAGATCAAAGTAAGAGAATCTTTCAGAAAATACAAAGGGTAAACTTAAGTGTAAAGACCAGAAGGTCAAAGGAACAGAAGATACCTAAGGAGGTGTGGGAGTTGGCTAACATACATATACGAGAGAGTGACCAGAAGGATTATGAGATTTGGGGATTTTTTTTTAACTAACTTTATTTTGCGCTAAACTTAGTATATATGTGCTTATTTTGACCTTATTTATGAAGCATATAATATGAACTTGTTAAAATTTCTACACTTATTCTGGATTTATTTGCTGATTATAAACTAATTATGAACTGAACATACTCTTGCAAGAATTAAGTTGAAAAGAATAAGGCTTTTAAACTGAACTTACTTGTGAACTTGTTCTAAATTTGTTTGTTCAACATATTTTGAATCAAACTTAGTTTGCTCAAAATAAACTCAACACAATAGGATCGAAGCTTACCAAAATGGTATATTTGGCACTAACAAGTAATAAATATTTGAAGGTCAGACCAAATTAGTTGTATGATAGAGTTGTATGTTATTTTATAAATTATCTCGATTAGTTCTACATTTGGTGTCACATTTAACTATAAATATCTTTTAACTAGCTATAAAATTTTACTTTTCTTTTGGAACGAATAAAACACTTATCTTTATCTCAGCAATTCTGAATAATAAAAATCAACAACAAATGATAAAACATATTGTGGCCACTTAACATCAAAGGGGATACAGCTCAGATGGTACAACGCTCGCTTTGCATGTGTGAGGTGCGGGGATCAATACCTCACTTCTCCAAATGTCATAATGGTTGACATTAAGAAGGGGAAAGGGAAGATCTTTATGTCCTGCAGTGTGAAAGGTTGATGAAAAAGGGGTTACCATAGCAAGGCAACTTGATTCTGTATATTTACTAATGACTTTTGTGATGATGAGCTATTGAGCCATGCTAAAAATTCTCAGGATTGGCCACTAGCTTTTGTGTGTGTTTTTTGTTTTCTATTTTTGGTGTTATTATTTATTTCATTTTTGGTGGCGTGGGCCTTGTATTTTAATTTGGGCCTCTACAAATGCATATATGAATTGCAATTAAAATTGGAATATTTTTCTTTTTTATTTGGTAATTGGTTAATGCGGAACATTGTCTCCCGATTCATACCAACTTAATCTGGTTTAAATGCAAACCTAATCAACAACTCTAACCTATGTCCAAATGACCGGACTAATTGATCCATTGACTCACACCTCCAACCGGCTCTAACTCCATGTCGTTTCTCTTACCACCCATTTAAAAGCTCGATGATGTTGAAAGAGAACCTCAATCTTTCCCTAAATCGGATGAGAGGTAGAAAATTTTTAGTGTTCATTGAAAACTTCAATAGAAGATTTTGTATTTGTTAGATTTGGTTCTCGAAAGACCAAGCAACTGAGAGAACAAGATAACAGAAGGCCAAGAATGATCTATAGAAGGTTAAAATAATTCTTTGTATCAATGAGTGAAGAATAAAAAATCCTTTTAGGAGAAGAACGGTTCAGAAGCTAAAACAAAATAATCAATAAGTGTTTATGTATGGAAGACACGAGAACCAAAGATCAAAGCAAGAGCATCTTTCAAAAATACATAGGTTAAGGCTGAGTGCAACAGCCCGATGGTTAAAGGAACCAAACATACCTCAGGAGGTGTGGGAGTTGGGTAACATGCAGTAACAAGAGTGTGGCTAGTAGAATAATGAGATTTTAGCTTTTTTTAAATAGACTTCATTTTGGCTGAACTTAGTATATATGAGCTTGCTTTGATGAAATATATATATATTATGAACTTCTTCTTAAAATTTCTAAACTTATACAGGATTTATTTGCTCATTATAAACTTATTCTAAACTGAACATGCTCTTGCAAGAGTTAAGCTTAAGAGAATAAGGCATTTAAACATAACTTACTTACAAACTTATTCTAAATTTATTTATTCAACATATTTTGAATTGAGCTTATTCTGAGCAAAATAAGCTCAAGGGAATAGGATCAAAGCTTACCAAAATGACAGAATTGGTGCTTAAAATTAATAAATATTTGAAGGTCTGACCAAACTTGTTGTATGATAGAGTGGTGTGTTATTTAATAATTTATCTTGATCAGTTCTACCTCTGATGCTACATTCAACTATCAATATGTTCGAACTTGTTATAAATTTTTTTTTTTTGGAAAGAATAAAACTCTTATCTTTATCTCAGCAATTTTGAATAAGAAAGATGAACTGCAACTGCTAGAATGTTTTCTATTTTTGGTGTTATTATTTATTTCATTTTTGGTGGCATGGACCTTGTATTTTAATTTGGGCCTCTACAAATACATATATCAATTGCAATTGAAATTGGAATATTTTTCTTTTTTATTTCACAATTTGTTAATGCGGAGCAGTGCCTGCCGATTCATACCAATTTAATCTAGTTTAAATGCAAACCTGGTCAACTACTCTAACCTATGTCCAAACGGCCGGACTGATTGATCCATTGACCCACACCTCCCACTAGATCTACCTTCGTGTCACTTCTCTTAACATTGCACCCCCCATGAAAAAGCTTGATAATGTAGAAAGCTAACCCTAATCTCTCCCTAAATCGGATGAGAGGTAGAGAATTTTTAGTATTCATTGAAAACTTCGATAGAAAATTTTGAATTTGTTAGGTTTGGGTTCTCGAAAGACCAAGCAGCTGAGAGAACAAGATACCAAAAGGCCAAGAACAATCTATAGAAGGTTAAAATAATTCTTTGTATCAATGAGGGAAGAATAAAAAATCCTTTCAGTAGAAGAAGGCTTCAAAAGCTGAAATAAAATAGTCAAGAAGTGTTTATGTATGGAAGAAATGAGAACCAAAGATCAAAGCAAGAGAATCTTTCAAAAATACAAAGGTTAAGCCTGAGTGCAAATGCCTAATGGTTAAAGGAACTGCAGATACCTCAGGAGGTGTGGGAGCTACATAACATACAGTTACGAGAGCGTGGGTAGTAGAATAATAAGATTTCAGCTTTTTTTAAACTGACTTTATTTTGGGCTGAACTTAGTATATATGAGCTTATTTTGAACTTATTTATGAAATATATACTATGAACTTCTTGTTAAAATTTCTAAACTTATTTAGGATTTATTTGCTTATTATAAACTTATTCTAAACTGAACGTACTCTTGCAAGAACTAAATTGAAAAGAGTAAGGCATTTAAACAGAACTTACTTATAAACTTATTCTAAATTTATCTGTTCAACATATTTTGAATCGAGCTTATTCTACACAAAATAAGCTCAAGAGAATAGGATTGTAGCTTACCAAAATGATAGATTTGGCGCTTACAACTAATAAATATTTGAAGGTCTGACCAAACTAGTTGTATGATAGAGTGATTTGTTATTTAATAATTTATCTCGATAAGTTCTACCTCTAATGTTACATTCAACTATCAATATGTTTGAACTAGCTATAATTTTTTTTTTTTGGGAAAGAATAAGGCTCTTAACTTTATCTCAGCAATTCCGAATAAGAAAGATCAACAACACCTGCTAGAACGTATTGCCGCAAATCAAGATCAAAGGGGATGTAGCTCAGATGGTAGAGTGCCCGCTTAGCATGCGAGAGGTACAAGGATTGATACCCTACATCTCCACTTCTTGTTAATTTTTAAAGGGCTCATTTTTGCATGGCATACTGACTTTATTGTTACATACATGACATTGACTATATGCTGGCTCAATGCATTGTAAAATCTAAAACAAATTTAATCTATATTTTTTATGTTTTATTTTCATGAAATAAACAGGATAATGTTGGCTCAACTCGGGTGGTGTTACATCAATTCTACATGAAATTATAGTAGCTACATATGCTGTTGATTAGTTAATCTATCTAAACTTAACGTTATACTTAGAAAAATAGTTTTTCATCCTTTCTTTAAAATGACAAAATGGTATACATTGAGACGAGGGAGAGAAGATTTTCAAGTCCCGTGGCCTAAAAGGTCGAAGAGAAAGGGGTTAGATAGCAAGGCAACTAGGGTCTCTACTTTTACTAATAACTTTTGTGGAGATGGGTACAGAAAATTCTAGGGATTGACCATTAGCTTTTGTATTATTGGAGTAATTGTTTATTTCATTGTTGGTGGTGTGTGCATTGTGTTTTAATTTGGAGCTCCACAAATATATATATATATATATGAATTGTAATTGAAAATGTAATATCTTTATTTTTTTTTGGAAATTTGCTAATGCATAATAGTCTTTGCCTAGTCATTCCAATTTAATTCGGTTTAAATGCAAACCGAGTTAATTGGTTCCAACCTTGGTCTAGACAGTCCGACTGATGGACCCGTAGCTCTAACAAGATCGACCTCTGAATCGGTTCTGTTAACATTGCAACCCCCTGTTAGATTTAATCACACAAGGACACAAGCGGATGGGTGAATTGTGTCTACCAACTTTTTTCGATTATTTCAGAACACTCGTGAAAACTGTTTAGACTGCATGATTGGCATAAAACATAAACAAAGCTAATTGTGATAATAATAAAGGAGACAATATTTTTACGTGGAAAACCACCTTTGACCCAGTTGAGGTGTAAAAACCACGACCTACCATTGTAGGATTTCAACACACTTTCACTGGATGAGCCGAACATGTTACAACTGTGACACACATGACTCAATCACACACGTAACTTGGTCTACTCCAAGACCTTCATTACAAACACTACGTAATTTAGTCTACCCCGAGACCCTCGTTACAACAACCACGTCCAATGTCTCTTAAGACTTGGACACTCTCTTATCTCACTAATGGAAAAGAGAAGAAGAAAAAACACCTTACTTGAATGCTTCTAAACAAGCTGAATGCAAGGTACAATACAATCCCTATTATGCCAATATTGAAGACTCGATTTAGTACTCGCTTTGAAGGTTTTCTCACCGAAACTTTAGACACACAAAGACGCCTTTTAACCCTTGGAAACCTTGAGAAAACATTGAGGGGAAGGGCGACTTAAATAGGCATGGTGTATGTGTTGCAAGAGTAAGGGAAAGAGAATTCCACTCCCCCTCAATAACTTAGCAGCCAAGCCCCTAAAAATCTCTCCACTTTGATATTCGTCCCTTAAAGGATAGGATAAAATCTTTCAAAAATCTTTCAATATTATCTTTTAAGGAAAGAAACTTTTTTAAACTCTACTACTAAAATCTCTCAATATTTTATTTAAAGGAAGAAATCTTTTTAAACTCAACTGACACAGGAAAAATTTGTCCTCATTATTTTAAGAAATTCGACAATCAAAAAATCATTTTAAAATCTTGAAACTCGTTTTTGTCTTTCACATCAAAACATGGCAGACCTGACTTCTCAAAACTTTAACAAAAAAATTTGATTTTGTTAGATTTTAGCTCATGAAAGACCATGCAGCTGAGAGAACATGATACCAAAAGGCCAGGAACAATCTAAAGAAGTTTAAAATAATTATTTGCATCAAAGAGGGCGGAATACAAAATCCTTTAAGGAGAAGACGGGTTCAGAAGCTGAAACAAAAGAATCAAGAAGTGTTTATGTATGGAAGAAACGAGAACTAAAGATCAGAGTAAGATAATCTTTCACAAAATACAAAGGGTAAACTTGAGTGTAAAGGCCAGAAGATCAAAGAAACAAAGGATACCGAAGGAGGAGTGGGAGTTGGCTAACATGCATTTATGAGAGAGTGACCAGAAGGATTATGAGATTTGGGGGTTTTGTTTTTAACTGACTTTATTTTGGGTTGAACTTAGTATATATGTGCTTATTTTGAACTTATTTATGAAGTACATGATATGGACTTGTTAAAATTTCTACACTTATTATAGATTTATTTGGTGATTACAAACTTATTCAGAACTCAACATACTCTTGCAAGAATTAAGTTGAAAAGAATAAGGCTTTTAAACTGAACTTACTTGTGAACTTGTTCTAAATTTATTTGTTCAACATATTCTGAATCGAACTTAATCTGCGCAAAATAAGCTCAAGAAAATAGGATAGTGGTTTGTTATTTTATAAATTATCTCGATCAGTTCTACATCTGGTGTCACATTTAACTATCAGAATCTTTTAACTAGCTATAAAATTTTTCTGTTTTTTTTGGAAAGAATAAAGCGCTTATCTTTACCTTGGCAATTCTGAATAAGAAAGATCAACAACAAATGATAGAACGTATTGTGGCTAATCAAAATCAAAGGGGATGTAGCTCAGACGGTAGAGTGGTTGCTTTGCATGTAAGAGGTACGAGGATAGATACCCCGCATCTTCAAATGTCGAAATGGTAGGCATTAAGAGGGGGAAAGGGAAGATTTTTAGGTCCTACAGTGTGAAAGGTTGATGAGAAAGGGGTTACTTAGCCAAGGCAACTTGATTCTGTACTTTTACTAATGACTTTTATGGTGATGGGTTGTTGAGCTATGCTAAAAATTCTCGGGATTGACCACCAGCTTTTGTGCATGTTTTTTTCTTTTGTATTTTTGGTGTTATTATTTATTTCATTTTTGGTGGCGTAGGCCTTGTGTTTTAACTTGGGCCTCTACAAATACATATATGAATTGCAATTAAAATGGAAATATTTTTCTTTCTTATTTGGTAGTTTGTTAATGCGTAACAGTCTTTGCCAATTCATGCCAATTTAATCCGATTTAAATGCAAACTTGGTCAACTGCTCTAACCTATGTCCAAACGGTCGGACTGATTGATCCATTGACCCACACCTCCCACCGGATCGAACTTCGTGTCGTTTCTCTTAACATTGCAATCCCCCATGAAAAAGCTTGACAATGTAGAAAATGAACCCCAATCTGTCCCTCAACTGGATTAGAGGTAGAGAATTTTTAGTTTTCATTGAAAACTTTGATAGAAAACT
>JACYFF010010365.1:102817909-102830330 GCA_017589665.1 Selenicereus undatus | reverse complement strand
TTGAAAGATACTCTTGCTTTGATTCTTTGGTTCTCATTTCTTCCATGCATAAACACTTCTTGATTCTTTTGTTTCAGCTTCTAAACCCTTCTTCTCCTGAAAGGATTTTTTATTCTTCCTGCATTGATACAAAGAATTATTTTATTTTAACCTCCTATAGATCGTTCCTGGCCTTTTGGTATCTTGTTCTCTCAGTTGCTTGGTCTTTCGAGAGCCAAAATCAAACAAATCCAAAGTTTTCTATCAAAGTTTTAAACGAAAACTAAAAATTCTCTACCTCTCATCCGGTTGAGGGACAGATTGGGGTTCATTTTCTACATTGTCAAGCTTTTTCATGGGGGGTTGCAATGTTAAGAGAAACAACACGAAGTTAGATCCGGTGGGAGGTGTGGGTCAATGGATCAATCAGTCCGACCGTTTGGACATAGGTTAGAGCAGTTGACCATGTTTGCATTTAAATCGGATTAAATTGGCATGAATTGGCAAAGACTGTTATGCATTAACAAACTACCAAATAAGAACGAAAAATATTTTCATTTTAATTGCAATTCATATATGTATTTGTAGAGGCCCAAGTTAAAACACAAGGCCTACGCCACCAAAAATGAAATAAATAATAACACCAAAAATACAAAAGAAAAAAACACGCACAAAAGCTAGTGGTCAATCCCGATAATTTTTAGCATAGCTCAACAACCCATCACCATAAAAGTCATTAGTAAAAGTACAGAATCAAGTTGCCTTGTCTATGGAACCCCTTTCTCATCGACCTTTCACACTGTAGGACCTAAAAATCTTCCCTTTCCCCCTCTTAATGTCTACCATTTCGACATTTGGAGATGCGGGGTATCTATCTCCGTACCTCTTAGATGCAAGGCGACCACTCTACCGTCTGAGCTCCAACCCCTTTGATTTTGATTAGCCACAATACGTTCTGTCGTTTGTTGTTGATCTTTCTTTTTCAGAATTGCTGAGTTAAAGATAAGCGTTTTATTCTTTCCAAAAAAAAGAAAAATTTTATAGCTAGTTAAAAGATTCCGATAGTTAAATGTGACACCAGATGTAGAACTAATCGAGATAATTTATAAAATAACAAACCACTATATCATACAATTAATTTGGTCAGACCATCAAATATTTATTACTTGTAAGGTCCAAATCTACAGTTTTGGTAAGCTTCAATCCTATTTTCTTGAGCTTATTTTGCGCAGATTAAGTTCGATTCAGAATATGTTGAACAAATAAATTTAGAACAAGTTCACAAGTAAGTTCAGTTTAAAAGCCTTATTCTTTTCAACTTAATTCTTGCAAGAGTATGTTGAGTTCTGAATAAGTTTGTAATCACCAAATAAATCTATAATAAGTGTAGAAATTTTAACAAGTCCATATTATGTACTTCATAAATAAGTTCAAAATAAGCACATATATAATAAGGTAAACCCAAAATAAAGTCAGTTAAAAACAAAACCCCCAAATCTCATAATCCTTCTGGTCACTCTCTCATAAATGCATGTTAGCCAACTCCCACTCCTCCTTCGGTATCCTTTGTTTCTTTGATCTTCTGGCCTTTACACTGAAGTTTACCCTTTGTATTTTGTGAAAGATTATCTTACTCTGACCTTTAGTTCTCGTTTCTTCCATACATAAACACTTCTTGATTCTTTTGTTTCAGCTTCTTAACCCATCTTCTCCTTAAAGGATTTTGTATTCCGCCCTCATTGATGCAAATAATTATTTTAAACTTCTTTGGATTGTTCCTGGCCTTTTGGTATCATGTTCTCTCAGCTGCATGGTCTTTCATGAGCTAAAATCTAACAAAATCAAATTTTTTTATCAAAGTTTTGAGAAGTCAGATCTGCCGTGTTTTGATGTCAAAGGCAAAAACGAGTTTCAAGATTTTGAAATGATTTTTTGATTGTCAAATTTCTTAAAATAATGAGGACAAATTTTTCCTGTGTCAGTTGAGTCTAAAAAGATTTCTTCCTTTAAATAAAATATTGAGAGATTTTAGTAGCAGAGTCTAAAAAAGTTTATTTCCTTAAAAGATAATATTGAAAGATTTTTGAAAGATTTTATCCTATCCTTTAAGGGAAGAATATCAAAGTGGAGAGATTTTTAGGGGCTTGGCTTCTAAGTTATTGAGGGGGAGTGGAATTCTCTTTCCCTTACTCTTGCAACACATACACCATGCCTATTTAAGCCACCTCTCCCCTCAATGTTTTCTCAAGGTTTCCAAGGGTTAAAAAGTGTCTTTGTTTGTCTAAATTTTCTGTGAGAAAACCTTCAAAGCGAGTACTAAATTGAGTCTTCAATATTGGCATAATAGGGATTGTATTGTACCTTGCATTCAGCTTGTTTAGAAGCATTCAAGTAAGGTATTTTTTCTTCTTCTCTTTTCCATTAGTGAGATAAGAGAGTGTCCAAGTCTTGGGAGACATTGGACGTGGTTGTGGTAACGAGGGTCTCGGGGTAGACTAAGTTACGTAGTGTTTGTAATAAAGGTCTTAGGGTAGACCAAGTTACGTGTGTGACTGAGTCACGTGTGTCACAGTTGTAACGTGTTCGGCTCATCCAGTGAAAGTGTGTTGAAATCCTACAATGGTAGGCCGTGGTTTTTACACCTCAGCTGGGTCAAAGGTGGTTTTCCACGTAAAAATATTGTGTCTCCTTTATTATTTTCGCAATTAGCTTTGTTTATGTTTTATGCCAATCACGCAGTCCAAACAGTTTTCACGAGTATTCTGAAAGAATCGAAAAAAGATGGTAGACACAATTCACCCCGCCGCTTGTGTCCTTGTGTGATTAAATCTAACAAGGGGTTGCAATGTTAACAGAACTGATTCGGAGGTCGATCTTGTTAGAGCTACGGGTCCATCAGTCAGACCGTCTAGACCAAGGTTGGAACCAATTGACTCGGTTTGCATTTAAACCAGATTAAATTGGCATGACTAGGCAAAGACTATTATGCATTAGCAAATTTCCAAAAAAAATAAATAAAAATATTACATTTTCAATTACAATTCATATATATATTTGTGGAGTTCCGAATTAAATCACAATGCACACACCACCAACAATGAAATAAACAATTACACCAATAATACAAAAGCTAGTGGTCAATCCCTAGAATTTTCTGTACCCATCTCCACAAAAGTTATTAGTAAAACTAGAGACCCTAGTTGCCTTGCTATCTAATCCCTTTCTCTTCGACCTTTCAGGCCACGAGACATGAAAATCTTCTCTCCCTCGTCTCAATGTATACCGTTTTGTCATTTTAAAGAAAGGATGAAAAACTATTTTTCTAAATATAACGCTAAGTTTAGATCAATTAATTAATTAACATCATATGTAGCTACTATAATTTCATGTAGAATTGATGTAACACCGCCCGAATTGAGCCAACATTATCCTGTTTATTTCATGAAAATAAACCATAAAAAATATAGAATAAATTTGTTTTAAATTTTACAACGCATTGAGCTAGCATATAGTCAATGTCATGTACGTAACAATAAAGTCAATATGCCATGCAAAAATGAGCCCTTTAAAAATTAACAAGAAGTGGAGATGTAGGGTATCAATCCTTATACCTCTCGCATGCTAAGCAGGCGCTCTACCATCTGAGCTACATCCCCTTTGATGTTGATTCGCCACAATACGTTCCAGCAGGTGATGTTGATCTTTCTTATACAAAATTGCTGAGATAAAGTTAAGAGTTTTATTCTTCCCCCCCCCCCCCCAAAAAAAATTATAGCTAGTTCAAACATATTGTTAGTTGAATGTAACATTAGAGGTAGAACTAATCGAGATAAATTATTAAATAACAAATCACTCTATCATCCAACTAGTTTGGTCAGACCTTCAAATATTTATTAGTTGTAAGCTCCAAATCCATCATTTTGGTAAGGTTCGATCCTATTCTCTTGAGCTTATTTTGTGTAGAATAAGCTCGATTCAAAATATGTTGAACAGATAAATTTAGAATAAGTTTATAAGTAAGTTCTGTTTAAATGCCTTATTCTTTTCAATTTAATTCTTGCAAGAGTACATTCAGTTTAGAATAAGTTTATAATGAGCAAATAAATCCTAAATAAGTTTAGAAATTTTAACAAGAAGTTCATAGTATATATTTCATAAATAAGTTCAAAATAAGCTCATATATACTAAGTTCAGCCCAAAATAAAGTCAGTTTAAAAAAAAGCTAAAATCTTATTATTCTACTACCCATGCTCTCGTAACTGTATGTTATGCAGCTCCCACACCTCCTGAGGTATCTGCAGATCCTTTAACCATTAGGCATTTGCACTCAGGCTTAACCTTTGTATTTTTGAAAGATTCTCTTGCTTTGATCTTTGGTTCTCGTTTCTTCTATACATAAACACTTCTTGATTATTTTGTTTCAGCTTCTGAACCGTTCTTCTCTTGAAAGGATTTTTTATTCTTCCCTTATTGATACAAAGAATTATTTTAACCTTCTATAGATCATTCTTGGCCTTCTGTCATCTTGTTCTCTCCGTTGCTTGGTCTTTCGAGAACCAAATCTAACAAATTCAAAATTTTCTATCGAAGTTTTCAATGAACACTAAAAAGTCTCTTCCTCTCATCCGATTTAGGGAAAGATTGAGGTTCGCTTTCAACATCATCGAGCTTTTTAATGGGTGGTAAGAGAAACGACATGGAGTTAGAGCCGGTGGGAGGTGTGGGTCAATGGATCAATTAGTCCGGTCGTTTGGACATAGGTTAGTGTAAGTGATTTTTAAGGGGTGGAAAATAAACTAAAGAAAAAGGAAAACCTCAAGCACACGATTGTCAGTCGTAGTACTTTGAGGGTCGGTCCATAGGGAAGACGTTTAGATTATGGTCATTTAAACAAAATGATTAAACTAATTAACTAAACTAAGTGATATTATTTAAGGCAATCTAACAACCTAAACATTCAACTCAACATTTAACTAAACCTAGGCGTGCAAACCAAATGAATTCAAATAAACTAAGCTTCAAACATTCTACTAACATAAATCAAGTAACCTTATCATTCAACACTACCCAAAACCAAAGAGTTTAACAATACCTAAGTAAGCATAAACGACTCTAAATCAAAGCATTCAACCTTAATCAACTACCAAAATTATTTGAAATCCAAAACAGAGGATAAACCAATCCAGACTACCAAAACACTGAACTAGAAACAACCCCAAATTGAAATCAAAGCTGGAATCCAGAATCATTCCTAATTAATTCAACTATCATCAGAACAGAGGAGCAACAGGGGCGGGAGACGAACAGATTGAAAGCAAATGAAAGCAGTAGAAGCCAAACCAGACAACATTCATCATCACAGAACAATAATTAGCAAGATGAAGCAACTACTTCAAACCTAATAGCAACCCAGAACAATCAAAACAGCATGAACACATTCAACCAAAACAAATTAACGCATTGAACCAAAATCAAATTCATCCTTACCCAACTCAATCATCCAACATCCAGTGTTCACAAATCACTATTTAGCATTTTCTTTTCTAAAACAATAACTGAAGAGATCAGAGCAGAGAACAAACCGAAAAGTAGCAGACCCATGTCCCGTTCCAGCCACGCATGAACAGAGCAGGGGAGGGGATAAATCGAATGAAATTGGACAAAATTGCAACCAAACTTCGCGATTCATGAACAAAAATCCCAAATCAAGCTTAATTACACAAATTTAAATGCTGGAAACAACTGAATTCCAAACCCTAACTTGCGGAATTTCTGAAATGCGAAAATGAAATCGAAATTAAAATCGAAACTAAACTGAATCTAAACCCTAAAACTGGAATTTAAACCTAATCCTACTCCTAAAATCTACCTAAAATTACCTAAAATTCCTACTCCTAAATTACCTACTGTTCGAACCTTGGCGTCGTCTTCAACCCTTTATACCCGAAGCCTTTCGTTTCTTGACCCCTCAATGGAGTGGACGGTGAAGATGAGGCCAGCGGAGGTGATGTCGTGGAAGAGAGAGAGGAAGGAGATGGTGAAGTTGTGGGCTGGTTTCAGGTTTTGTGGTTTCGGTGGATGGGATGGTGCGAAGTGGTGAAACTGTGGGTTAGTTTTCTGGTTTCTGGGTTTGGGGTGATGTGCTGGAAGAGAGAGAGAGCAGATGAGGTGGGTAGAAAGAGAATGGGCATGGTGAAGGCAAGGAACTCAGGGTTCAGTTCTGGGTCGAGGGTTTCTGGGTTGGGGAAGCAGAGCTCGAGGGTTCTAGGCTGGGGAAGCAGGGAAAGAAGGAACGCGAAGAGGAGAGAGAAAATGAAGGGGAGGGGGCTTTTACGCTGAACCGGTCGGTCCGGTTTCTTAATTGCTGGACCAGTTTGGTTTTTTTCCCTTCAAATCTGGATCGGTTCTGTGGAATTTTGGACCGGTTTTTGAATTCCCGTCATTTTCCCCACATTTCTCGCATTTTCGCCATTTTCTGCCCTTTTTTTCACATTTATTAAAAATTTGCAAAATAAAATAAAATCAATTAAAAGCCTTAAAAATATTATTAAAACGAGCATAAAACTGGTGTAAAAGTACCTTAAAAATAGCTCATTTTTGGCTCGAACAGTTAGAGTTGTTGATTAGGTTTGTATAAACCAGATTAAATTGGTATGAATCGGGAGACAATGTTCCGCATTAACCAATTACCAAGTAAAAAAGAAAAATATTCCAATTTTAATTGCAATTCATATATGCATTTGTAGAGGCCCAAATTAAAATATAAGGCCCACGCCACCAAAAACGAAATAAATAATAACACCAAAAATAGAAAACAAAAAACACACACAAAAGCTAGTGGTTAATCCTGAGAACTTTTAGCAAGGCTCAATAGCCCATCATCACAAAAGTCATTAGTAAATATATAGAATCAAGTTGCCTTGCTATGTAACCCCTTTTTCATCAACCTTTCACACTGCAGGACCTAAAGATCTTTCCTTTCCCCTTCTTAATGTCAACCATTATGACATTTGGAGAAGCAAGGTATTGATCCCCACACCTCACACATGCAAAGCGAGCGCTGTACCATCTGAGCTGCATCCCCTTTGATGTTGAGTGGCCACAATATGTTCTATCATTTGTTGTTGACCTTTCTTATTCAGAATTGCTGAGATAATGATAAGTGCTTTATTCGTTCCAAAAGAAAAGTAAAATTTTATAGCTAGTTAAAAGATATTGATAGTTAAATGTGACACCAAATATAGAATTGATCGAGATAATTTATAAAATAACATACAACTCTATCATACAACTAATTTGGTTTGACCTTCAAATATTTATTACTTGTAAGTGCCAAATATACCATTTTGGTAAGCTTCGGTCCTATTGTGTTGAGCATATTTTGCGCAAATTAAGTTCGATTCAAAAAATGTTGAACAAATAAATTTAGAACAAGTTCACAAGTAAGTTCAGTTTAAAAGCCTTATTCTTTTCAACTTAATTCTTGCAAGAGTATGTTCAGTTCATAATTAGTTTATAATCAGCAAATAAATCCAGAATAAGTGTAGAAATTTTAACAACAAGTTCATATTATATGCTTCATAAATAAGGTCAAAATAAGCACACATATACTAAGTTCAGCGCAAAATAAAGTTAGTTAAAAAAAAAATCCCCAAATCTCATAATCCTTCTGGTCACTCTTTCGTAAATGTATGTTAACCAACTCCCACACCTCCTTAGGTATCCTCTGTTCCTTTGACCTTCTGGTCTTTACACTTAAGTTTACCCTTTGTATTTTCTGAAAGATTCTCTTACTTTGATCTTTAGTTCTCGTATTCTTCCACACATAAGCACTTCTTGATTCTTTTGTTTCAGCTTCTGAACCCATCTTCTCCTTAAAGGATTTTGTATTCCGCCCTGATTGATGCAAAGAATTATTTTAAACTTCTTTGGATTGTTCTTGGCCTTTTGGTATCATGTTCTCACAGCTGTATTGTCTTTCATGAGCTAAAATCTAACGAAATCAAATTTTTCTATCAAAGTTTTCATTGAATAGTAAAAATCTCTACCTCTCATCCAGTTTAGGCAGAGATTGGGGTTTGCTTTCTCCTTTATCATTTTTTTTCCTTGGGGGGTGTTGACCCTATTAATCTAGAAGATTTTGATGATAACAATCCAAATGTACTAGTCAATATGTTGTACTCGAGTTGTTTGTTGAGACAGGATCTGAAAAATACATGAACAGTTCGAATGAGCGTGGAGCCTCAACGTCGATGCATGTACCAGGAGTCCAACTGATAAACCAGAGTCTTAGGCTCAGTATTGGTTTTATTTTTAGATTCGTGTTGATATGCCAATTATTAGAAGGTTCTTGACTTAGCGTTTGCTTTGAATGGTTTTTAAGTACTTCAAAACACTGGCTCAAAACAATTCTGTGAAGTCAGGTCTGCCGTGTTTTGACGTTAAAGACAAAAATGAGTTTCAAGATTTTAAAATAGTTTTTTTATTGTCGAATTTCTTGAAATAATGAGGACAAATTTTTCTTGTGTCCGTTGAGTCTAAAAAGATTTTTTCCTTTAAAGAAAATATTGAGAGATTTTAGTAGCGCAGTCTAAAAAGGTTTCTTTCCTTAAAAGATAATATTGAAAGGTTTTTGAAAGATTTTATCCTTTCCTTTAAGGGAAGAATATCAAAGTGAATAGATTGCTAGGGGCTTGGCACCTAAGTTGTTGAGGGGGAGTGGAATTTTCTTTCTCCTACTCTTGGAGCACATGCACCCTGCCTATTTAAGCCGCCTCTCCCCTCAAGGTTTTCCAAGGGTTAAAAAGTGCCTTTGTGAGTTTGAATTTTTTGTGGGAAAACCTTCAAAGTGAGTGCTAAGTCGAGTCTTCAACATTGGCATAATAGGGATTATATTGTACCATAAATTCAGCTTGTTTAGAAGCATTCAAGTAAGGTGTTTCTTCTTCTTCTTTTTTCCATCAGTGAGACAAGAGAGTATCCAAGTCTTGGGAGACATTGGA
The DNA here is from genome assembly GCA_017589665.1 of Selenicereus undatus. NCBI lineage: Eukaryota > Viridiplantae > Streptophyta > Magnoliopsida > Caryophyllales > Cactaceae > Selenicereus > Selenicereus undatus. The sequence continues at coordinate 102,821,349 of JACYFF010010365.1, read as the reverse complement.
CGTGGTTGTTGTAACGAGAGTCTCAGGGTAGACTAAGTTAAGTGGTGTTTGTGACGAAGGTCTTGAGGTAGACCAAGTTATGTGTGTGACTGAGTCACGCATGTTACAGTTGTAACGTGTTTGGCTCGTCTAGTGAAAGTGTGTTAAAATCCTACAATGGTAGGTCATAGTTTTTACACCTGAGTTGGGCCAGAGGTGGTTTCCCACGTAAAAATATTGTGTCTCCTTTATTATTTTCGCAATTAGCTTTGTTTCTGTTTCATTCCAAACAAACAGTCCAAACAGTTTTCATGAGTGTTCTGAAATAATCAAAAAAAGTTGGTAGACACAATTTACCCCCCCTCTTGTGTCCTTGTGCAATTAAATCTAATAGGGGGTTGCAATGTTAACAGAACCGATTCAGAGGTCGATTTTGTTGGAGCGATGGGTCAATCAGTCGGACCGTCTGGACCAAGGTTAGACCAGTTGAGTCGGTTTGCATTTAAATTGGATTAAATTGGCATGACTTAGTAGAGACTATTATGCATTAGCAAATTTTCAAATAAAAAGAAAAATATTACATTTCTAATGGCAATTCATATGAATATTTGTAGAGGTCCAAATTAAAGCACAATGCCCACGCCACCAACAATGAAATAAACAATTACACCAAAAATACAAAAGAAAAAACACACAGAAGAGCTAGTGGTCAATCCTTAGAATTTTCAGCACGGCCCAATAGCCCATCTCCACAAAAGTCATTAGTAAAAGTAGAGACCCTAGCTGCCTTGCTATCTAGCCACTTTCTCTTCGATCTTTCAGGCTACGGGACTTGTCATTTTAAAGAAAGGATGAAAAACTATTTTTCTAAATATAAAGCCAAGTTCAGATAGATTAATTAATTAACATTGTATGTAGATACTATAATTTCTTGTGGAATCGATGTAACACCACTCAAATTGATACAACATTATCCTGTTTATTTCCTGAAAATAAACCATAGAATACAGATTAAATTTTTTTAAAATTTTACAACGCATTGAGCCAGTACATGGTCAATGTCATGTACATAATAATAAAGTCAATATGCCATGCAAAAATGAGTCCTTTAAATGCCTTATCCTTCTCAAATTAATTCTTGCAAGCGTATGTTCGGTTTAGAATAAGTTTATAATGAGCAAATAAATCATCAATAAGTTTAGAAATTTTAACAAGTTCATAATATATATTTCATAAATAAGTTCAAAGAAGCTCATATATACTAAGTTCAGCCCAAAATAAAGTCAATTTAAAAAAAAAGCTAAAATCTCATTATTCTACTAGCCACGCTCTCCTAACTGTATGTTATGCAACTCCCACACCTCCTGAGGTATCTGTGGTTCCTTAAACGATCGGGCTTTGTCACTCGGACTTAACCATTTTATTTTTGAAAGATTCTCCTGCTTTGATCTTTGGTTCTCGTTTCTTCGATACATAAACACTTCTTGACTATTTTGTTTCAGCTTCTGAACCCTTCTTCTCCTGAAAGGATTTTTTATTCTTCCCTCATTGATACAAAGAATTATTTTAACCTTCTATAGATCGTTCTTGGCCTTTTGGTATCTTGTTCTCTTAGCTGCTTGGTCTTTCGAGAACCCAAACCTAACAAATTAAAATTTTTCTATCGAAGTTTTCAAGGAACACTAAAAATTCTCTACCTCTCATCCGGTTTAGGGAGAGATTAGGGTTCGCTTTCTACATTATCAAGCTTTTTCATTGGGGGGTGCAATGTTAAGAGAAGCGACACGAAGCTAGATCCAGTGGGAGGTGTGGGTCAATGGATCAATCAGTCCGGCCGTTTGGACATAGGTTAGAGTAGTTGACCAGGTTTGCATTTAAACCAGATTAAATTGGTATGAATCGGCATACACTCCTACGCATTAACAAATTGTGAAATAAAAAAGAAAAATATTCCAATTTCAATTCCAATTGATATATGTATTTGTAGAGGCCCAAATTAAAATACAAGGTCCACGCCACCAAAAATGAAATAAATAATAACACCAAAAATAGAAAAGAGAAAAAACACACAAAAGCTAGTGTTTAATCCCGAGAATTTCTAGCATGGCTCAACAGCCCATCACCACAAAAGTGATTAGTAAATGTACAGAATCAAGTTACCTTGCTATGTAACCCCTTTCTCATCGAGATCCTTTTCACACTGTATGACCTAAAAATCTTCCCTTTCCCCCTCTTAATGGCCTACCATTTTGACATTTGGAGATGCTGGTATTGATCCCCACACCTCTCACATGCAAAGCGAGGGCTCTACATCTGGGCTGCATCCCCTTTGATGTTGATTGGCCACAATATGTTCTATCATTTGTTGTTGATCTTTCTTACTCAGAATTGCTGAGCTATAGATAAGTGTTTTATACTTTCCAAAAAAAGGAGAAATATTTTATAGCTAGTTAAAAGATATTGATAGTTAAATGTGACACCAGATGTAGAACTGATCGAGATAATTTATAAAATAACAAAGCACTCTATCATACAACTAATTTGGCCTGAGCTTCAAATATTTATTCCTTGTAAGTGCCAAATCTACAGTTTTGGTAAGCTTCGATCCTGTTGTACTGAGCCTATTTTGCGCAGATTAAGTTCGATTCAAAATGTATTGAACAAATAAATTTAGCACAAGTTCACAAGTAAGTCGGTTAAAAAAAACCCCTCAAATCTCATAATCCTTCTTGTCACTCTCTCAAAAATGTATGTTAGCCAACTTCCGCACCTCCATAGGTATCTTATGTTCCTTTGACCTTCTGGTCTTTACACTCAAGCTTACCCTTTGTATTTTCTAAAAGATTCTCTTACTTTGATATTTGGTTCTCGGTTCTTCCACACATAAGCACTTCTTGGTTCTTTTGTTTCGGCTCCAGAACCCATCTTCTCCTTAAAGGATTTGGTATTCCGCCCTCATTGATGCAATTAATTATTTTAAACTTCTTTGGATTGTTCCTAGCCTTTTGGTGTCGTGTTCTGTCACTTGCATGGTCTTTCATGAGCTAAAATCTAACAAAATCAAATTTTTCTGTCAAAGTTTTCATTGAATAGTAAAAACTCTCTACCTCGCATCCTGTTTAGGTAGAGATTGGGGTTTACTTACACCTTTATCATTTTCTTTTCATTGGGGGTTCCAGTGCTAACATAACCAATTCGGAGGTCAATCTTGTTAGAGGTACGGGTCAATCAGTCGGATCGTCTGGACAAGTGTTGGATCAGTTGACTCGGTTTGCATTTAAACCGGATTAAATTGGCATGACTCGGCAGAGACTATTATGCATTAGCAAATTTCCAAGTAAAAAAGAAAATTATTACATTTTTATCTGCAATTCATATATATATTTATGGACGTCCAAATTAAAGCACAATGCCCACACCACCAACAATGAAACAAACTATTACACCAAAATTACAAATGA
>JACYFF010010365.1:102760774-102775576 GCA_017589665.1 Selenicereus undatus | reverse complement strand
TCCAAGATCATTTTGTTTTTTGAAGAGAATCAATTCTCTATTTTTATACCATATATCCTATTTTGATACCGAAAACCAAAGTAGTTTTTAGAAATCGAAAAGAATTTTTTTTATTACTTTAATGAATTACAATTAAAAAAAAAATTATTATTATCTTATATATTATTATCTTACTTATCAATAATTTTTTTATACCCCCTTGTTTGTGGAGGATCACAATAAGGTTTTTCATTCACGGAAAATTCAAATAGATAGTTAGAGTGGGAAAACGAGGCGATCCGAATCGCGGTTATCCAAGAATTCTCATGTTTGAATCAAGAGTTCATACTTTCAGACTTGTCTGATCTTATCAATTATTAGTATTCGAATCGTTTTTCTCGAAAAAATCATTTATTTTTCTAGGACAAGATGAAAGATTTCATCGAAAGCTTACAGCAGCTTGCCAAACAAAGGCTAAGAGAAAAAAGAGTACAGGTATGACTGGCATAAAATTCACGATTGGACTCAAAAAAGCGTAGGCTTCGGGTAATTTGACTAAGAAAAAACTACTCGAATAAAGGGCAGAATTAAGACAGATCAAACTTAAGATATTAAGCATAACAGACATTTTGTTTTTAAGATAATTGTATTTTGATTGAGTTCTTCATAGAAGGAAAAAATGAAGAAAATAAAAAAAGAAAGATCAAAAATCCTTCTTTTTTTTTGAACTTACTCACTCAACCAAAAAACCTTCCATTCTCTTTTGAGAATAGAAAAAATTCTATTTTCATACAATATTTTAATGGAATTATATGTAATGATCAATAAATTCAGTATAATTCTATATCTACATGCGTCAAAATACTTACAATGGAATCTAAAGGATTCTTAAGATATTTTGGCTGGAATTGACGAACAATCAATAACAACATTAGTCTTTATTAGTGTCGAATAGAAATCAAAGTGGGGCGTGGCCAAGTGGTAAGGCATCGGGTTTTGGTCCCGCTATTCGGAGGTTCGAATCCTTCCGTCCCAGAGGAAGAGCATGTGTAATTCTAGTAAATAATTAAGATTGTGTTTTTCCGTTTATAAAGTGTAATATTGGATAGAATTTGATTTTTTCTGCTAATAATTCTAACCAAAATGAATCTTATCTTTTTTCAAATTTCACAAATTAATAAGATAAGTGTTCAAATGCCGCGCAGATACAACAGAATCTGTTGGGGATTTAGGCAAGATGGGGTTATAGATTAGACGAATTTGAATTCCAAAAAACAAGTTTTCATATATCCACCCCCTCATATTCATATAGAATAGAAGGAAGTTTGTTATTTTGTTATTCATTCCGGGAAAAGAAATTGTATTTTTCCAATCGATTTTTTCAATTTTATTGTTTTTATTGGATGTAACACAAATTGGAATTTTTTTTTCAATTTCAATAATGAAAAAAAATGAAAAAATAATTTAAGATATATTTTATTATGTGCCGACTGTCCTAACTGAACCAATGACTATTCATTATTCCATAATTGAATCAACCGCATAGAGGTTCAAAATTCGAGGAATGTTATGGTAAAACTTCGTTTGAAACGATGTGGTAGAAAGCAACGTGCGACTTGAAGGACATGATCTGTTGTGGATTCTTATATCCATCATTCTCTAATCTAATTAAAGGATGCTCTTGACTCGACATCCTTTGTTCTCTTCCATTCGAACCCGCATTTTTTGTTGGGGTGTAATGGAAATAGTACAGGATGGAGCTCGAGTAGAAAGTATTGATTCATTTCTTTAAGGGGAAAGGGTCTAGGGTTAGTGTCAATCAATAAGAATAAGTTGGAACAACTTCGTAAGTATATCTTTGACAGAGATATCGAAAGGACCCAAATCAAGCAAGTTTCAAATCCTAAAGGAAATTTTGTTGGAATTGATAAAACCTTTTCGATAAAAATTATATATATGGTGTGGGAATCCGCCGTTCATATGATTCTTTGATAGAAAGAAATAACAAAAAGGTATGTTGCTGCCATTTTTGAAAGGATTCAAAATCAACGAAGTAATGTCTAAACCCAATGATTCAAAACAAAGATAAAAGATTCCGGAACAAGGAAACATCCTTTTTTTTTTCCATTTTCGATTTGAATTGTCGCACCAATTAACAATTAATTGGATTTGAATCAGAATGCAGAATTCAAATCGATTCTAAATGAGACAAAAAAGGGTATTCGAGACTGCTCAATAAATGAAAAGCCAAAGGATTTTTTTTTGGAGCTCTTTGAAAGTTATTTAACTTGAGTTATGAGTATACAAATGATTTAATTTTTTTAGGAAAGAAAAAGGACTTAATTCTTTATTTAATTCATTTGAAGATTTTATGGACTTTTTTGATTTGCCATTCTAATACAAAACTTCGAATCATTTTTCTCGAGCCGTACGAGGAGAAAACTTCCTATACGTTTCCAAGGGGGGTTGTTGTTGATCTAATCTATCCCAATGAGCCGTCTATCGAATCGTTGCAATTGATGTTCGGTCCCGAAGAGAGGGAAGAGATCTGCGGAAAGTGGGTTTTTATGATCCAATAAAGAATCAAACTTATTTAAATGTTCCTGCTATTCTCGATTTTCTTGAAAAAGGCGCTCAACCTACGGAAACCGTTTATGATATTTTAGCGAAGACAGAGGTTTTAGGTTTTAAAAGAATTTTGACTTAATTAAAAGAAGTTCAATTAATGAAATAAAAAAAAAGATAGAATGAGGTGGTATAACTTTTTTTTATTCTTCCTTTTCTATTCATCCATTTATGTAGATTTATTATGTAGTGCCAATCCAACACAAGTTTTTTTATACTTAACTTAGATTTTTCTCCTTATATTTCAATTTCATTATTTCTATCCTATTTCTTTTTTTTATTAATTATTATTAAATAATGAAATGAAATTACATTATATTATATATTTTCTATTCTAATTATCTAAATATATAATTTATATATAATTTATATTGCAATTCAATATTTTTATTTCAATTCAATTTGAATTTGATTTTGATCCCGATTGTATCTACTATTTTGGGGGTTGCTAACTCAACGGTAGAGTACTCGGCTTTTAAGTGCGGCTAGGATCTTTTACATATTTGGATGAAGCAAGGAATTCGTCTACATCATCGGTAGAGTTTATCAGACCACGACTGATCCTGAAAGGAAATGAATGGAAAAAAGAGCATGTCGTATCAATAGAGAATTCGGAGAATATTTCATTCGTACCAAATCGGTACCAAACAAACATTATTTGAATTGAACGAAATGAATTCGCAAGTTTGGTCGATTGAATAAATGGATCGAGCCCTATGGTTCAAATTCTAGGGAAAGAAAGAGCAACGAGCTTATCTTCGTAATTTGAATGATTACCCGATCTAATTTAACGTTAAAAAAAAATTAGTGCCAGATACGGGAAAGGCTTCTCACACGAGTGAATTTTTTCGTTTTTAGTGAATCCTAACTATTAGATTATCCATTTTCTATATGGAGATGAATGTGTAGAAGAAACAGTATATTGATAAAGATACTTTTCCAAAATCAAAAGAGCGATTGGGTTGAAAAAATAAAGGATTTCTAACCATCTTGCTTTGTTATCCTATAAAAAAAAACCAATTAGATGGAAAAAAATAGAGAATCCGTTGATGAATTTACCTGTCTCCGAGGTACTTAATTATTTCAAAATAGAATACCTTGTTTTGACTGTATCGCACTATGTATCATTTGATAATCCAAGAAACTCCCTGCTTTTTTTTAGTTTTCGGTCTAATTTGAAATGGAAGAATTCCAAAGATATATAGAACTAGATAGGTCTTGGCAACACAACTTTTTCTATCCACTTATCTTTCAGGAATATATTTATGGATTTGCATATGATCGTGGTTTAAATAAATCCATTTTGTTGGAAAATGCAGGCGACAAGAAATACAGTTTACTGATTGTAAAACGTTTAATTAACCGAATGTATCAACAGACTCATTTGATTCTTTCTGCTAATCATTCTAACCAAAATGACTTTTTTGGGCACAAGCACAAGAAGAATTTGTATTATCAAATAATATCAGAAGGATTTGCAGTCATTATGGAAATTCCATTTTCCTTACTGTTAATATCTTCCCTAGAGGCAAAAGAAAAAAAAATAGTAAAATCCCATAATTTGCGATCAATTCATTCAATATTTCCTTTTTTCGAGGACAAATTCTTACATTTAAATTATGTGTTAGAAATATTAATACCTTACCCCATCCATCTGGAAATTTTGGTTCAAACTCTTCGTTACTGGGTGAAAGATGCTTCTTCTTTGCATTTATTACGATTCTTTCTTTATGAGTATCGTAATTGGAATAGTCTTATTACTCCCCAAAAATCCATTTCTATTTTTTCAAAAAGGAATCAACGATTATTCTTGTTCCTATATAATTTCCATGTATGTGAATACGAATCCATTTTCGTTTTTCTCTGTAACCAATCCTCTCATTTACGATCAACATCTTTTGGAGCCCTTCTTGAACGAAATTATTTTTCTGGAAAGCTAGAATATCTAGTAAAAGTCAAAACTTTTACTAAGGATTTTTGTGTTATCTTATGGCTTTTCAAAGACCCTTTCCTGCATTATGTTAGGTATCGAGGAAAATCAATTCTGGCTTCAAAGGGGACATCTCTTCTGATGCATAAATGGAAATATTATCTTTTCAATTTTTGGCAATGTCATTTTTCCCTGTGGTCTCCACCAAGAAGAATCTATATCAATCGGTTATCAAAGCATTCTCTCGACTTTATGGGTTTTTTTTCAAGTGTTCGACTCAATTCTTCAGTGGTACGGAGTCAAATGGTAGAAAATTCATTTCTAATAGATAATCCTATTAAGAAATTCGATACCATAGTTCGAATTATTCCTCTGGTTGGATCGTTGGCTAAAGCGCAATTTTGTAACGTATTAGGACATCCCATTAGTAAGTCGGTCTGGACCGATTTATTGGATTCTGATATTATTGATCGGTTTGGGCGCATATGCAGAAATCTTTCTCATTATTATAGTGGCTCTTCAAGAAAAAAGAGTTTGTATCGAATAAAGTATATACTTCGACTTTCTTGTGCTAGAACTTTGGCTCGTAAACACAAAAGTACTGTACGCGCTTTTTTGAAAAGATTAGGTTCAGAATTTTTGGAAGAATTCTTTACAGAGGAAGAAAAAGTTCTTTCTTTGATCTTACCAAGAGATTCTTCTATCTCACGAGGATTATATAGGGGTCCTTTTTGGTATTTGGATATTATTTGTATCCATGATTTGGCCAATGATGAATGATTGGTTATGAGACTGTCTAAATGAAATGGAAATTATACCTAAATGAATGACGGAATAAGATTAAAAAAAAAATGCATTCATTTCTATACTGAAATGTATATCTTTATGCTTATGCAGTAAGGGTTGAATCAATTGAGTATTCAACTTTGTTAGAGTCTCTTCTAGGAAAGGAACTTAATTTTAGATGTATACATAGGGAAAGCCGTGTGCAATGAAAAATGCAAGCACGGCTTGGGGAGGGGTCTTTCTCCTTTTAACAAGGAAATTATCTACTCCATCCGACTAGTTCCAAGTTCAAGTCCCGGGCAACCCATTTTTCATTTCACATTGAAATAATATTCTATGTATAGAAATCCTATTCGATTTTTGCAATTCACTTCATTTATTCACAAACAATTCTGGTGGATATTAATTTCTATTAGTTGACATGGGCATATAAGGCATGTTATACTGTTGAATAACAAGCTTTCAATTATCCATTTATAGAGAATTCGTGTTCTTCGGAGTCCCTGATAATTAAATGAAATAAACAACCAAGATTGTACCATGACTACAATTTTAGAGAGGCGCGAAAGCGAAAGCCTATGGGTGGCTTTTGTAACTGGATAACCAGCACCGAAAACCGCCTTTACATTGGATGGTTTGGTGTTTTGATGATCCCTACCTTATTGACTGCAACTTCTTTATTTATTATAGCCTTCATTGCTGCTCCTCCAGTAGATATTGATGGTATTCGTGAACCTGTTTCTGGATCTCTGCTTTATGGAAACAATATAATTTCTGGGGCCATAATTCCTACTTCTGCAGCTATCGGTTTGCACTTCTATCCAATATGGGAAGCGACATCTGTTGATGAGTGGTTATACAATGGTGGTCCTTATGAGCTAATTGTTCTACACTTCTTACTTGGTGTAGCTTGTTATATGGGTCGTGAGTGGGAACTTAGTTTCTGTCTGGGTATGCGCCCTTGGATTGTTGTTGCCTATTCAGCTCCGGTTGCAGCAGCCACCGCTGTTTTCTTAATCTACCCAATTGGTCAAGGAAGCTTTTCTGATGGTATGCCTTTAGGAATTTTTGGTACTTTCAACTTCATGATTGTATTCCAGGCTGAGCACAACATCCTTATGCACCCATTTCACATGTTAGGTGTCGCGGGTGTATTCGGCGGCTCCCTATTTAGCGCTATGCATGGTTCCTTGGTAACTTCTAGTTTGATCAGGGAAACCACAGAAAATGAATCTGCTAATGAAGGTTACAGATTCGGTCAAGAGGAAGAAACTTACAATATCGTAGCTGCTCATGGTTATTTTGGTCGATTGATTTTCCAATATGCTAGTTTCAACAATTCTCGTTCTTTACACTTCTTCTTAGCTGCTTGGCCTGTAATGGGTATTTGGTTTACTGCTTTAAGTATTAGTACTATCGCGTTCAACCTAAACGGTTTCAATTTCAACCAGTCCGTAGTTGATAGTCAAGGTCGTGTAATTAATACCTGGGCTGATATCATTAACCGTGCTAACCTTGGTATGGAAGTTATGCATGCACGTAATGCTCATAACTTCCCTCTAGACCTAGCTGCTATTGAAGCTCCGTCCACAAATGGATAAATTTTCGTTCGTAGTTTAGTGTATACGAGTTATGGAAAGTAAGGGGGCAATACTTGTTTCTTGACAGACCAGGAAATAGGTTATTGCTTCTTTACTAGTTAGTCTTTTTTTTTTAGTTTATAATTAACTTTTCAATTTTAAGTATTTTTTTTTATAAAACGTATAAATTTTTATTTAGTATGAAATGATTCTATATGATATCTTCTTTTTAACTTTTTATAATAACTTTTTGAGTTTTCAGGGATCCAATTGAAATGTTGAATTTCAATTAAGAATTAATCAAAGGCAATAAAGAACTAATTATGAATAGTTTCTTTTTAAAGAAATCAAAAATAGGAAAGGGGGCGGATGTAGCCAAGTGGATCAAGGCAGTGGATTGTGAATCCACCATGCGCGGGTTCAATTCCCGTCGTTCGCCCACCAACCATTCTATTATGGGTTGGGTATAATAGTGGATCCTGATTCGACATTGTTACAATTATTTATTTTTCCGCCTTTGTGTTAATATTTGATTCCATCCAGAAATAGATTTTCTTCCCTATGAGTTCGAGTCTCAATAAGAATGCTAGTTCTTACTGTTCCTAAAATTACATATGAAAATTAAATATATAAAAAACATATATAAATATATCACACCAATTCCTGATGAGATTTCATTGATACAGAGCCAATTCCAATAGACTTATTGGAGGGTCCCATTGGCGTGCATCCAGTAGGAATTGAACCTACGAATTCGCCAATTATGAGTTGGGCGCTTTAACCATTCAGCCATGGATGCTTAGCGGGGATCCTCGTACATGGTGAATAACCATGTTCCAATTGAAATGAAATCTTTAGGATAAATCAATAAATACAATTTAGGAGGAACAAAATCAATGAGGAATAGAATTCTATCAGACCAATCAGAAGGACCTGAATTCAAATTATGGATTTTCGAATGGAGAGAGATATTGAGAGAGATCAAGAATTCTCACTATGATTCATGGACCCAAATCAATTCATTGGGATCCTTGATTCACATTATTGTTCACCAAGAACGTTTTATAAAACTCTTTGACCCCCGAATTTGGAGTATCCTACTTTCACGCAATATCAAGGGTGTAGTACTCTTTTTTGTAGTAGTGTTCCTTATATGTAGAATTCACAATCGAAATATGGTCGAAAGAAAAAATCTCTATTTGAGAGGGTTTCATCCTATACCTATGAATTCCGTTGGACCCAGAAATGATATATTGGAAAAATCCTTTTGGTCTTCCAATATGATTGTTTCCCTCCTCTTCCTTCCAAAATGAAAAAAGATTTCTGAGAGTTGTTTCCTGGATCCGAAAGAGAGTACTTGGTTTCTTACAATAACTAAAAAGTGTATCATGCCTGAATCTAACTGGGGTTCGCGGTGGTGGAGGAACTGGATCGGAAAAAGAAGGGATTCTAGTTGTAAGATATCTAATGAAACCGTCGTTGGAATTGAGATCTCATTCAAAGAGAAAGATATCAAATATCTGGAGTTTCTCTTTGTATATTATCTGGATGATCCGATCCGCAAGGACCATGATTGGGAATTGTTTGATCGTCTTTCTCTGCGAAACATAATCAACTTGAATTCGGGACAACTTTTCGGAATCTTAGTGAAGCACTGGATTTGTTATCTCATGCCTGCTTTTCGTAAAAAAATACCAATTGAAGTGGAAGGTTTCGTCAAACAACAAGGGGCTGGGTCAACTATTCAATCAAATGATATTGAGCATGTTTCCCATCTCTTCTCGAGAAACAAGTGGGCTATTTCTTTGTAAAATTGTGCTCAATTTCATATGTGGCAATTCCACCAAGATCTCTTCGTTAGTTGGGGGAAGAATCCGTACAAATCGGATTTTTTGAGGAACGTATCGAGAGAAAATTGGATTTGGTTAGACAATGTGTGGTTAGTAAACAAGGATCGATTTTTTAGCAAGGTACGGAATGTATCATCAAATATTCAATATGATTCCACAAGATCTAGTTTCGTTCAAGTAACGGACTCTAGCCAATTGAAAGGATCTTCTTATCAATCTAGAGATCGTTTGGATTCCATTAATAATACGGAAGGAACAAAGATAGAATCAGACCGATTCCCAAAATGCCTTTTGTAATAACCCAACCCTAACTCATATTTATTTATTTAAATCATCTTTATTTATTTCATTAATCATGTTTATTCATTGACTTTACCATGTTTATTGACTTAATCATTCATGGTTATTTGTTTAACCAAATCATATTCATTAAATTCAATTACGCTCCATTTATTTATTTAACGAGTTCCATCATGTTATTTCAATTTTTCACCTTCATTCATCGTATTTAATCTTCCCGGTTGGGAGATATTTCATTTTGGGTACCACTTTGCAACTCAAGCTTCATTGATTGATTAAATATCGGGTGAATCGATATTAGGCCTCGATGAGTATAAATTAGTGATTAATTATTTTCTTATCTTCGCTAAAATTTATTTCCGAGCAATACCAATTTTTATTTTTGTTCAACACTCCAAATAATTTTTCAAGCCCCAATTTAGTTTTTTGGGCCCAAAACAAAAGCCCAAAACCTTACTAACTTTTGTTATTTCACTAATTACTCATTTTAGCACCTAATTTTAATTAGTAAAAAGCTAATTTTTGGGTGGATAATTTTCAGCCACATGTTGATATTAAGTGGCACTTTATAAACACAAAATTCAGCAAATTTATCACAAACTCATCCCCATTTTTTTCTCTCTCCTCACAGCAGAAACAGGGGCAGCAGCTGCTGCCCCTTGTGCCGCCACTTTGGGTGGTTTCCGGCCACTTTTCCGGCCACTTCTCGGCTACCCCGACTTCCCCTTGCTTCTAGCTATCATGCCCAACCATTTATTTCACTCAAAACAGCCTCATCATCTCATTAATTCAAGCCTAAAGTGAGGTATATCTCAAAACCCTAACTTGTTTTATCTTGAGTTTTATGGTTGTTTTCTTTATGGGTTATGTTTGGATGATCAAATTGATAGTTATTGTGCAATTTTTATTGAGTTTGGAGATGTTTGGAGTTATGGGTATTTGATCAAGAGGATGATTTTCATGATTTTGCAACTGTTGAACTGCTGCTGCCGAAAATTCTGGAAATCACAGGATTGTCCAAAAATTCTAAAACTTTTACTGCAGGTTCTCTATATTATTTGGGATTTTCGGGCAAAAGTTCATGAAGTTTGGAGGTGTAATCAGTGAGTTATGGAATTTTGAAGAAACTGCCCTGTTTTGGATACGAATTTAGTAATTATGTATTAATGAAGTTGTTTAGGGTTTGGATACATATATGAGGCCTTAAATGATATTTTGTATCTGATTGTGGTGATTTACAATGATTTCAAGTGAGTTTTATGTGAAAAAGAAAGAGGAAGTTAAATCAGTGAAGAGCTAAAATTTCAGGAAATTAGGGCTGACTTTGGGATTAAACTGGTAATGAATGGTCCAGCCAAAAATTGTGATTTTTGGTGGGTAGATAGTTCAGTGTGTTATCTTTAAAAGGCCTCTTGAATCTCCTTAATCCAAGGTCTGTGCAAAAAGTTATGGTCGTTTTACCAAAACTGCACAGAATGAGATCAAAACTGATACACTTGTGTTTTAGTCCCATTTTGGGAATCCTATTGTAGGAATCATGTTTTGAGTTATAAATGAAAGTTTTTGGGGACTTCTTAATCTTTTCATATTGGGGTTTTGGGTCTCCATTTGAGGTCCTGAATGAAGGTTATGAATTTTTGAAGTGAACTGACCTGCTTGGGTGTAAATCAGATTGTTATTAAAATTTCTGTGCAGTATATACTTGGTGGAAAATTCTGAAACTTTTATTGTAGACTTTTCCTATTATTTCTGAATTTCCTGTAAGATCGCGTGAAATTTGGATGAGTATTTTGAGTTTGGTGATTGTTGGAAGCATTTTGAGTGACTGTATAAAGAGCAATAAAAAAAGATCAAGTGAGATTGATCATGCACTCATTTTGTGTATTTTGGGCCAAGTCATTTATAGGGGGAAATAAATATTCATAGACTTTTATGGAGCTTTTAGCTTGTTTTTGAGCTTTGATTCAGTTGTGGATTTTACAAAGAAAATACCATGCTTGGTGAGCTTAATAGCTTCTAATGAGTTCAATGACCCATTTGAGGTGGAATTCTTTATCTAATGGATTTATGAATGAAATATGAGAGGTGGGATGTTGTGACTTATCAGACCATATCAGACCAAGTTATCGCAGTTTGTGCCATTAAACCAAGATATACCTCTCTTGGCCTCAGACCTCTATTACTTACTCAATTCAGATTGTATCAAATGTATTTATCAAGCCAGTCTAGTGTACTCGTTGTTATCTTGAAGCAAACTATACATCAACGAGCCTTAAACTTGTATCAGCAACTTATTTCAGAAAAGGCCGTAACCATTCTCTCGATTATCGCCATCAAGGCTTTTTCCTTTGTAATACCATTTATCTCATTGTGGACTATTTTTACTTTCATCAATTCAGTTTTGAAGTTATATTGAAATACACGAGTTATGTGTACCATTTAATTACTCAATTTCTGTTACGCATACTTTTACTTACTCAATTGTGCGAGTAAGGATCATTTACTAACTACACATACTTTCAATGACATTTATGAAACAGAGTTGAGGCATAGTTATCGTTCCCCATTATGCATATGTCTCAAGTCAGATGACATTTATGAAATAGCTGACCTGTATCAAGTTTGATAACATTTTGTTTTAAAGACTCAAGGTACGTCCATTGCCTGTATCTTCAGAAAGCAGATCATGTTTATCAAGTTACAACTCTTAATGAGTTTATCAATGAATCAGTTTATACAGTGATTTACCATTTAACTTGTGACCCCGTCAGTTATCATCTATAGGGCGTCAGCCCATCATTTACCCGCGCGGCTTCAGGCCAACTCTTGATCGGATTGGCAGGTGTACACCTATGTATAGATCATATCAGTGCAAGGGGTTCACATCCAGATAATAATGAGCAATTCAATTTCATATTACTTTCATTTTCATTTTATTGCCAACTAAATGAATTGCAAAGTCGGGTACCCATCACCAGTGTTTCTATGATCATTTTACAAATTCAGGAATGTATGTACTGAGTTTTTGCTCATGTTTTCGAATCGTTTTCATGTTTTCCATTTTAGGTGATGAAGTGCCACATATTCCTCCTTTTAGCAAGCCTTTTTGAAGGTCATCAGATGCTCACAGTGGATTCAGCATAGCTTGAATATTGGAACCGACCTTAGGGTCAAGTACGTGTGTGGTATGGAATGTGAGTTAGTACATGGTATGGTTAAACTATTATGAGCTTCGGGCTTGAAGTGTTTCAGTTTACTAGTTTTTGTGATTGTAAGCAAGAGTTACGAGATTAAATGGTTTCAGTGAGCTTTGTCCTTATCAGGACGGCGGTAGCGCCTTCGGTTACTGAGTCTTTCGCTGCAATTATCAGTAATCATGTCATTAGTATTTTTGGGGGCGTTACAGAATTGGTATCAGAGCTAAGGTTTAAGGCCACTGTGAGTTATCAAGTGTTTATGAGTTAGCTATCAAGGTGTGTATGAGTTGTGTTGGACCAGTTAAATGAGTTGTTGGCTATAAGTTCATATGTATGGGCATATATGGAGGAACCATTGTCATTTGGATGGCTCAATCATTTGGTAGTATCATGAGATTCAAGCATGAGCAAAATGGACTGTGGAACCATTTGCGTCACCTGTTAGAAAGGCATGCTCTCATTTATCTCGGAATTGTATTATATGTTTCATCTCTCGTATTTGTTTAAATTTTTGTAATTGTGCACTCCGGCGTGCGGCCGTTGAGCTATTAAAGTGTTTCTCTCCATTTCAGGTATCAATTGTAAGGCTTTAAGCCTGAGTTTTAGCCAGTTTTTAGGCGAAACTCTGTCCGTTTTGCTCCAGAATTTGAGAGTTTTATTGAGATGAATTAAAATACCTAACCTTGAGTACAGTGACGGCTGAAGTCGATGTGGGGGGTGCGATTTGCAACTTCTCAAGGGATTTATACAATGTTAAGTCAGAGGTGAACCTCTAGATGAGGAAATGCCTGGTGGGGCAATATCTTTGAGTTGAAGTACTATGAGAAGAACACTACAGTGAGTGCTTATGTATGGTAATAGCAATTAGTAGCTTATGGTGTGCTATTTGGCATTATGTGGGTGGTGCAAGTAAGATTAAGCTCCCATGTATCGGAATCATTTGGTCTTGATACTAAGACTTTGCATCAGCAATGCTCCCATTACTTCCCGTCATTGACTTATTCCTACCCTAGTTACCTTGAATCGTTCAGATGCATCATTTCTTTGCTACTAACACTCTCTTGATTTGTAATGGGGTGTTTATGGGAATTCTCATATGTGGTCTGTGGGGACTTTTTCAACCACATATGATCAACCTTTCTTATAGGTGATTCAAACCCTGATAATCTCAGTCATTTAATTCTCTCTTTTCATAATGGAGCCTATAATGACTCTCGGTGTGCATCACTATGTGATTTGCAGTTCTTCCTAAGCATATTTGACTCATTCTACTTGCAGCTCAGTCACCACTATGTTCATATGTTTACGGTTACCTACTCGAACTCTTTGCTTCTATTTGGCACTATTCATTTGTTGCTTGCAAAGCCATTGGTTGCTTCAGATGTAGCCATTGAGTGTCCTTTCAGCAATAAATGTATCCCTATTGTTCGTGCGTTATAGCACCGTAACGTCATGCTGGCATACTACTCTATGGCCATGACTACATGTCGTTATTCAAGTTATTTTGACAATCCTTTCTTTTCTAGTACAGCCTAGTTTGGTAATGATAAACAACGATTTGTGTTATTTCCATTTTCCAGCAGTTTTGAAGTTTATATGTCGACCCAAGACTTCCATTTATTGCAAATTGTTGTATTGATGGATGACATCATGTTCAGTCATAAGATTGACTCCTTCATCTTGACGTATTGTCTTTTCAAACATCAGATGAATGAAATTTTCCTTCTGATAGTGTTGATCCTTATCTTCGTCATTTTACTCACATACGGATACCATATGACTTTTCAAAAGCCGCTTTGGTAACATTTTGCATTTCTTCACCTTCATTACTTAATACTCTCTCTCAACTTCATAACACCGTTCATTTACTTTACTATCATGACCATCCTGAATAAACTGCATGTTTTGTATATGCAAGACATTTATATATCTTACTTCTTTTATTACGAATCTTCGTCTTTTCATTCATTCAGCTTACATGCCTATCCTTCTTAACCAATAAAGAAATATCCTTGCAAGAGTTCATGGTGTGGTTGCATCTCTCTGCACTTTAGATTGCCCCTTGTCTTTTAAATTTATTGAGACCAATAAGCAGTTGAATGTGTTATGTATAGTATTGCTGGAAACATATTCATTGGGCATTGAATCCAGTTTGATTGGCATACCTTGTTATCATTATGGAGATGAACTGATTGTGTACTTATAGAAGATGACTGGTAAAGATCTTAAGGTTAGTTTGAGAAATGTGGAAAGACTAGGTGTGTATTTCCATGGACTGAGAGAAGAAAAATTCTATTTCTGCCCTAATCCCATTGTGCAAGCAAGTGAATTATCATGTCAGTAATGCATTGAATATTAGTGATTTGTCAACCACACTCGGTATATCCATATCCATATTGCCAGTTGGTGGAGTTAGAGATGTTTCATCTGAGGACTATCAGGATTATTTCTCCCCAAGAAACATTGATTTTCAGATCAACCTAATTCTAGGTGCTCAATTCATTTTCAAAACCCCTATCATATGACCTCCAACAGAGTCCAAAGAATTGAGGATT
>JACYFF010010365.1:102726468-102742868 GCA_017589665.1 Selenicereus undatus | reverse complement strand
GCTCACAGTGGATTCAGCATAGCTTGAATATTGGAACCGACCTTAGGGTCAAGTACGTGTGTGGTATGGAATGTGAGTTAGTACATGGTATGGTTAAACTATTATGAGCTTCGGGCTTGAAGTGTTTCAGTTTACTAGTTTTTGTGATTGTAAGCAAGAGTTACGAGATTAAATGGTTTCAGTGAGCTTTGTCCTTATCAGGACGGCGGTAGCGCCTTCGGTTACTGAGTCTTTCGCTGCAATTATCAGTAATCATGTCATTAGTATTTTTGGGGGCGTTACAGAATTGGTATCAGAGCTAAGGTTTAAGGCCACTGTGAGTTATCAAGTGTTTATGAGTTAGCTATCAAGGTGTGTATGAGTTGTGTTGGACCAGTTAAATGAGTTGTTGGCTATAAGTTCATATGTATGGGCATATATGGAGGAACCATTGTCATTTGGATGGCTCAATCATTTGGTAGTATCATGAGATTCAAGCATGAGCAAAATGGACTGTGGAACCATTTGCGTCACCTGTTAGAAAGGCATGCTCTCATTTATCTCGGAATTGTATTATATGTTTCATCTCTCGTATTTGTTTAAATTTTTGTAATTGTGCACTCCGGCGTGCGGCCGTTGAGCTATTAAAGTGTTTCTCTCCATTTCAGGTATCAATTGTAAGGCTTTAAGCCTGAGTTTTAGCCAGTTTTTAGGCGAAACTCTGTCCGTTTTGCTCCAGAATTTGAGAGTTTTATTGAGATGAATTAAAATACCTAACCTTGAGTACAGTGACGGCTGAAGTCGATGTGGGGGGTGCGATTTGCAACTTCTCAAGGGATTTATACAATGTTAAGTCAGAGGTGAACCTCTAGATGAGGAAATGCCTGGTGGGGCAATATCTTTGAGTTGAAGTACTATGAGAAGAACACTACAATGAGTGCTTATGTATGGTAATAGCAATTAGTAGCTTATGGTGTGCTATTTGGCATTATGTGGGTGGTGCAAGTAAGATTAAGCTCCCATGTATCGGAATCATTTGGTCTTGATACTAAGACTTTGCATCAGCAATGCTCCCATTACTTCCCGTCATTGACTTATTCCTACCCTAGTTACCTTGAATCGTTCAGATGCATCATTTCTTTGCTACTAACACTCTCTTGATTTGTAATGGGGTGTTTATGGGAATTCTCATATGTGGTCTGTGGGGACTTTTTCAACCACATATGATCAACCTTTCTTATAGGTGATTCAAACCCTGATAATCTCAGTCATTTAATTCTCTCTTTTCATAATGGAGCCTATAATGACTCTCGGTGTGCATCACTATGTGATTTGCAGTTCTTCCTAAGCATATTTGACTCATTCTACTTGCAGCTCAGTCACCACTATGTTCATATGTTTACGGTTACCTACTCGAACTCTTTGCTTCTATTTGGCACTATTCATTTGTTGCTTGCAAAGCCATTGGTTGCTTCAGATGTAGCCATTGAGTGTCCTTTCAGCAATAAATGTATCCCTATTGTTCGTGTGTTATAGCACCGTAACGTCATGCTGGCATACTACTCTATGGCCATGACTACATGTCGTTATTCAAGTTATTTTGACAATCCTTTCTTTTCTAGTACAGCCTAGTTTGGTAATGATAAACAACGATTTGTGTTATTTCCATTTTCCAGCAGTTTTGAAGTTTATATGTCGACCCAAGACTTCCATTTATTGCAAATTGTTGTATTGATGGATGACATCATGTTCAGTCATAAGATTGACTCCTTCATCTTGACGTATTGTCTTTTCAAACATCAGATGAATGAAATTTTCCTTCTGATAGTGTTGATCCTTATCTTCGTCATTTTACTCACATACGGATACCATATGACTTTTCAAAAGCCGCTTTGGTAACATTTTGCATTTCTTCACCTTCATTACTTAATACTCTCTCTCAACTTCATAACACCGTTCATTTACTTTACTATCATGACCATCCTGAATAAACTGCATGTTTTGTATATGCAAGACATTTATATATCTTACTTCTTTTATTACGAATCTTCGTCTTTTCATTCATTCAGCTTACATGCCTATCCTTCTTAACCAATAAAGAAATATCCTTGCAAGAGTTCATGGTGTGGTTGCATCTCTCTGCACTTTAGATTGCCCCTTGTCTTTTAAATTTATTGAGACCAATAAGCAGTTGAATGTGTTATGTATAGTATTGCTGGAAACATATTCATTGGGCATTGAATCCAGTTTGATTGGCATACCTTGTTATCATTATGGAGATGAACTGATTGTGTACTTATAGAAGATGACTGGTAAAGATCTTAAGGTTAGTTTGAGAAATGTGGAAAGACTAGGTGTGTATTTCCATGGACTGAGAGAAGAAAAATTCTATTTCTGCCCTAATCCCATTGTGCAAGCAAGTGAATTATCATGTCAGTAATGCATTGAATATTAGTGATTTGTCAACCACACTCGGTATATCCATATCCATATTGCCAGTTGGTGGAGTTAGAGATGTTTCATCTGAGGACTATCAGGATTATTTCTCCCCAAGAAACATTGATTTTCAGATCAACCTAATTCTAGGTGCTCAATTCATTTTCAAAACCCCTATCATATGACCTCCAACAGAGTCCAAAGAATTGAGGATTCAGTGGATGAATTATAAGGGATTTGTTTGACCAAGTGTGTCCCCGTGGGGAACCTCAGGTTCATACGAAGAAGAAGGACAGAACCTTATGGTCGTGTACTATGCACATAGAGTTGAACAAGATCACTATCAAAATAAGTGCCCTATACCTTGAATAAATGATTTATGGGATTAACTATCTGTAAGAGATGTCTTGTCCATGAATGATTTAAGGTTCAAACATCACACCTAAACCATGCAACCACAGTTTATCTTTTGCAAGAATACCCATTTATAGTAATTCTTGTTTGCTTGTCTCATCTTCAAAACTTGATACTATCCAATATTGTTTCATCTCCCTTGTATTTCAACCCGATGTTTCTTATTCGCGTGATCTTTCACGCCTTCGCAAACCCATTGTTAAGTATGCAATACATTTTTATTCGATCTTATATGAGTGTCAACATTCCAATGCTCTCGACCTTCACCATCTTTATTTCATGATCATAAGTTGTAGTTCATTTCGTTGAGAGCTGATTCCCACATCTACCTTACATCTCATTTATTCATAATAATACACTCGTATAACTTATTTTGAATTCATAATGTAATTCAGCTCTCATTGGTGTGGGTGATTACAATTGTCATAATTCCCCTTACTCTCCTTACTTTGAACTTCCACTTCGACACATATATCTTGCATGCTCATCAGTAAATTCTAGTTTTGGTTGTTCAATCTTATTCCTGGTTTTGAATTGGCTTTATATGAGCAAAGGCACGTTTCTCACGTCACTTGTTCAATCTATCCAATCCATTTATTGATCAATCTATTCAATCTATTCACTTATTCATTCTATTGATCTATTCAATCTATTCAATCTCATGTCACTTGTTCAATCTATTGATCTATCCATTGTATTTTATCAATTCAATCCATTTATCTATCCATTGGCACTTGCTCGTCTAATCCAGTTATCCATCCATTACACTTTGTTTGTCCAATCTAGTTGTCTATCTATTGCATTTATCTTGCTCCTTGTGGCTATAAAGTCAAGTAGTGAAGCTTAGTTGCTTGTCATCTTGTTTCCAGTTTCTAGTTCATCAGTTAAACTCGAGTATAACCATGCCATCTTTCTCCTTGGTGGATTATTTATTGGACCCTTTATGGTCCATATTTACAACCACAATTCTTGTGGCATTATATTTCAGAATTCATGATACACTTATGGTTATCTTTATTCTAACCACCCCATGATAATCTCTTCTTATTTTCCTTTTCTAGTCTCATTGTTCATTTCTTTTGTATGCAATACTTCGCTCGGCTGAGAAATTCATCGCTCTTATCCCTAACCATTGTCATTTTTCTCTTTCCTGTTATCAACTGGGAGCATATCCTTGAGTAGTCTGATGAGGGAAGATCATGTGATGTGTTAGAAAAATCAGTTGGTGATATTTTGAGAATGGCATAATCTCAAGCACTGTTTAATTATATTGGAATGAGCCAGAAGACACATTGAGTATAAGGTCAGAGCTACTCCCAGTAGTAAGAGGGAAAAATGGAAAATTCAAGTACATGTCGAGGTGATACAAAGTCGACAAAACAGTTGTGCTGGCAAAACAAAGAAATAACCAATGTCTCAAATGCGTTATAAAGTGTTCTGAAGGGCTTATCTAGTCAAGGGTGTCAGGAGACTGGATATCAGTGATAATTGAGTCCTCGTTACTTTGGGCCTTATGAGTCAGCAGTGTAGAATACCTCATTTGCAGTAACAAGGTTCTTTTCTTTCGAAGAGAGTATCACTTTTGAAGCAAAGTAATTGAGTTCATTGAGGCTATTGTGTGAAAAGTATTCGGATCTACTACTGAAATATGGGATTAAGAAGTTATTCAATATGTACACCCTTAATCAGTGTTCATTCGGCAATTATACTCCTTCAGAGGGAAGCAATGGGAACCAATGACCCATGAGTCTTAAAGCAGCATTGCATATAGTTGACAAGTGTGATAAGTTTCGAGGACGAAACTCTTTAAGCGGGGAAGGCTGTAATAACCCAACCCTAACTCATATTTATTTATTTAAATCATCTTTATTTATTTCATTAATCATGTTTATTCATTGACTTTACCATGTTTATTGACTTAATCATTCATGGTTATTTGTTTAACCAAATCATATTCATTAAATTCAATTACGCTCCATTTATTTATTTAACGAGTTCCATCATGTTATTTCAATTTTTCACCTTCATTCATCGTATTTAATCTTCCCGGTTGGGAGATATTTCATTTTGGGTACCACTTTGCAACTCAAGCTTCATTGATTGATTAAATATCGGGTGAATCGATATTAGGCCTCGATGAGTATAAATTAGTGATTAATTATTTTCTTATCTTCGCTAAAATTTATTTCCAAGCAATACCAATTTTTATTTTTGTTCAACACTCCAAATAATTTTTCAAGCCCCAATTTAGTTTTTTGGGCCCAAAACAAAAGCCCAAAACCTTACTAACTTTTGTTATTTCACTAATTACTCATTTTAGCACCTAATTTTAATTAGTAAAAAGCTAATTTTTGGGTGGATAATTTTCAGCCACATGTTGATATTAAGTGGCACTTTATAAACACAAAATTCAGCAAATTTATCACAAACTCATCCCCATTTTTTTCTCTCTCCTCACAGCAGAAACAGGGGCAGCAGCTGCTGCCCCTTGTGCCGCCACTTTGGGTGGTTTCCGGCCACTTTTCCGACCACTTCTCGGCTACCCCGACTTCCCCTTGCTTCTAGCTATCATGCCCAACCATTTATTTCACTCAAAACAGCCTCATCATCTCATTAATTCAAGCCTAAAGTGAGGTATATCTCAAAACCCTAACTTGTTTTATCTTGAGTTTTATGGTTGTTTTCTTTATGGGTTATGTTTGGATGATCAAATTGATAGTTATTGTGCAATTTTTATTGAGTTTGGAGATGTTTGGAGTTATGGGTATTTGATCAAGAGGATGATTTTCATGATTTTGCAACTGTTGAACTGCTGCTGCCGAAAATTCTGGAAATCACAGGATTGTCCAAAAATTCTAAAACTTTTACTGTAGGTTCTCTATATTATTTGGGATTTTCGGGCAAAAGTTCATAAAGTTTGGAGGTGTAATCAGTGAGTTATGGAATTTTGAAGAAACTGCCCTGTTTTGGATACGAATTTAGTAATTATGTATTAATGAAGTTGTTTAGGGTTTGGATACATATATGAGGCCTTAAATGATATTTTGTATCTGATTGTGGTGATTTACAATGATTTCAAGTGAGTTTTATGTGAAAAAGAAAGAGGAAGTTAAATCAGTGAACAACTGAAATTTCAGGAAATTAGGGCTGACTTTGGGATTAAACTGGTAATGAATGGTCCAGCCAAAAATTGTGATTTTTGGTGGGTAGATAGTTCAGTGTGTTATCTTTAAAATGCCTCTTGAATCTCCTTAATCCAAGGTCTGTGCAAAACGTTATGGTCGTTTTACCAAAACTGCACAGAATGAGATCAAAACTGATACACTTGTGTTTTAGTCCCATTTTGGGAATCCTATTGTAGGAATCATGTTTTGAGTTATAAATGAAAGTTTTTGGGGACTTCTTAATCTTTTCATATTGGGGTTTTGGGTCTCCATTTGAGGTCCTGAATGAAGGTTATGAATTTTTGAAGTGAACTGACCTGCTTGGGTGTAAATCAGATTGTTATTAAAATTTCTGTGCAGTATATACTTGGAGGAAAATTCTGAAACTTTTATTGTAGACTTTTCCTATTATTTCTGAATTTCCTGTAAGATCGCGTGAAATTTGGATGAGTATTTTGAGTTTGGTGATTGTTGGAAGCATTTTGAGTGACTGTATAAAGAGCAATAAAAAAAGATCAAGTGAGATTGATCATGCACTCATTTTGTGTATTTTGGGCCAAGTCATTTATAGGGGGAAATAAATATTCATAGACTTTTATGGAGCTTTTAGCTTGTTTTTGAGCTTTGATTCAGTTGTGGATTTTACAAAGAAAATACCATGCTTGGTGAGCTTAATAGCTTCTAATGAGTTCAATGACCCATTTGAGGTGGAATTCTTTATCTAATGGATTTATGAATGAAATATGAGAGGTGGGATGTTGTGACTTATCAGACCATATCAGACCAAGTTATCGCAGTTTGTGCCATTAAACCAAGATATACCTCTCTTGGCCTCAGACCTCTATTACTTACTCAATTCAGATTGTATCAAATGTATTTATCAAGCCAGTCTAGTGTACTCGTTGTTATCTTGAAGCAAACTATACATCAACGAGCCTTAAACTTGTATCAGCAACTTATTTCAGAAAAGGCCGTAACCATTCTCTCGATTATCGCCATCAAGGCTTTTTCCTTTGTAATACCATTTATGTCATTGTGGACTATTTTCACTTTCATCAATTCAGTTTTGAAGTTATATTGAAATACACGAGTTATGTGTACCATTTAATTACTCAATTTCTGTTACGCATACTTTTACTTACTCAATTGTGCGAGTAAGGATCATTTACTAACTACACATACTTTCAATGACATTTATGAAACAGAGTTGAGGCATAGTTATCGTTCCCCATTATGCATATGTCTCAAGTCAGATGACATTTATGAAATAGCTGACCTGTATCAAGTTTGATAACATTTTGTTTTAAAGACTCAAGGTACGTCCATTGCCTGTATCTTCAGAAAGCAGATCATGTTTATCAAGTTACAACTCTTAATGAGTTTATCAATGAATCAGTTTATACAGTGATTTGCCATTTAACTTGTGACCCCGTCAGTTATCATCTATAGGGCGTCAGCCCATCATTTACCCGCGCGGCTTCAGGCCAACTCTTGATCGGATTGGCAGGTGTACACCTATGTATAGATCATATCAGTGCAAGGGGTTCACATCCAGATAATAATGAGCAATTCAATTTCATATTACTTTCATTTTCATTTTATTGCCAACTAAATGAATTGCAAAGTCGGGTACCCATCACCAGTGTTTCTATGGTCATTTTACAAATTCAGGAATGTATGTACTGAGTTTTTGCTCATGTTTTCGAATCGTTTTCATGTTTTCCATTTTAGGTGATGAAGTGCCACATATTCCTCCTTTTAGCAAGCCTTTTTGAAGGTCATCAGATGCTCACAGTGGATTCAGCATAGCTTGAATATTGGAACCGACCTTAGGTTCAAGTACGTGTGTGGTATGGAATGTGAGTTAGTACATGGTATGGTTAAACTATTATGAGCTTCGGGCTTGAAGTGTTTCAGTTTACTAGTTTTTGTGATTGTAAGCACGAGTTACGAGATTAAATGGTTTCAGTGAGCCTTGTCCTTATCAGGAC
This sequence comes from Selenicereus undatus, assembly GCA_017589665.1. Taxonomy (NCBI): domain Eukaryota; kingdom Viridiplantae; phylum Streptophyta; class Magnoliopsida; order Caryophyllales; family Cactaceae; genus Selenicereus; species Selenicereus undatus. Next base: position 102,734,884 of record JACYFF010010365.1, on the reverse strand, counting down.
GGCGGTAGCGCCTTCGGTTACTGAGTCTTTCGCTGCAATTATCAGTAATCATGTCATTAATATTTTTGGGGGCGTTACACCTTTCTAGATATTCCTCAATGTCTCGGCTATTCACGGAACGAGAGAAGCCGATGATTATTCATCCGCTTCCAGACGAAATTGAAGAAATTCTTGAGAATCCTACAACATCCATTCATTCTTTTTTCTCCGGCAGATGGTTCAAACTGCATCTGTGTTCAAATCTTACTGAGAGGTCCACTAGAGATCAGAAATTTTTGAAGAAACAACAAGATGTTTCTTTTGGGAAAATAAAGAAATGGTTAATCTATTCAAGATAATTCCGTGTTTACAAAACACCGTCTCAATTCATCCTATTTCATCCTATCCGAGATGTGATATGGTTCCGAAGGATGACCCGGATATGGACAGTTCCGAAGAGAGATTTCAAGAAATGGCAGATCTATTCACTCTATCAATAACCGAGTCGGTTCTGGTGTATCATAAGGGATTTGCCTTTTCTATTGATTCCTACGGATTGGATCAAAAACAGTTCTTGAATGATGTATTCAACTCCAGGGATGAATCGAAAAAGAAATCTTTATTGGTTCTACCGGCTATGTTTTATGAAGAGAATGAATCTTTTTATCGAAGGATCCGAAAAAAAGCAGTCAATCAAAATCAATATAGATTGATCCGAAATCTGATTCAAATCCAATATAGCACCTATTGGTACATAAGAAATGTATTGAATCGATTCTTTTTAATGAATAGATCCGATCGCAGCTTCGAATATGGAATTCAAAGGGGTCAAATAGGAAACGATACTCTGAATCATAGAACTATAAGGAAATATACAATAAACCAGCATAAGAGTCAAAAGAAATGGTTCGATCCTCTTATTTTGATTTCTCGAACCGAGAGATTCATGAATCGGGATCCTGATGCATATAGATACAAATGGTTCAATAGGATCAAGAATTTCCCGGAACATTTCGTTTCTGAGCAGAAGAGCCGTTTTCAAGTAGTGTTCGATCGATTACGTATAGGTATTAAAGAATTTTCAATTTATTGGTCTCAAGTTATCGCTTTGTATAAGTCATCTCAAGTTATCCCTTTGTATTTGTATACGTCACATCCTTTGCTTGTGAGGAAGAAATTTCTTTTCTTTTTGTCCAAGTTCCTTCTCTTTTTGTCTAAGTCACTTCTTTTTTTGTCCAGGTTCCTTTTGTCTAAGTCACTCCTTTTTTCTTTGTGAGTTGCGGGAATACCCCCATTCATAGGTCCGAGATACACTTTTATGAATTGAAAGGTCCGAATGATCAACTCTACAATCCGTTGTTAGAATCAATAGGTCTTCAATTCGTTCATTTGAAAAAATTGAAAGCCTTCTTATTGGATGATCATGATACTTTCCAAAAATCGAAATTCTTGATCAATGGAGGAACAATATCACCATTTTTGTTCAATAAGATACCAAAGTGGATGATTGACTCATTCCATACTAGAAAAAATCGCGGGAAATCCTTTGATAACACGGATTCCTATTTCTCAATGATATCCCACGATCAAAACAATTGGCTGAATCCCGTAAAACCATTTCATAGAAGTTCATTGATATCTTCTTTTTATAAAGCAAATCGACTTCGATTCTTGAATAATCCACATCACTTCTGCTGTAACAAAAGATTCCCTTTTTATATGGAAAAGGCCCGTATCAATAATTATGATTTTACGTATAGACAATTCCTCAATATCTTGTTCATTCACAACAAAATATTTTCTTTGTGTGTCGGTAAAAAAAAACATGCTTTTTGGAGAGAGATACTATTTCACCAATCGAGTCACAGGTATCTAACATATTCATACCTAACGATTTGCCAATTCGATCCGATCTATTCGTTCGTAGAACTATTTACTCGATCGCAGACATTTCTGGAACACCTCTAACAGAGGGACAAATAGCCCATTTTGAAAGAACTTATTTTCAACCTCTTTCATATATGAATCTATCTGATTCAGAAAGGAAGAACTTGCATCAGTATCTCAATTTCAATTCAAACATGGGTTGGATTTACATTCCATCATGTTATGAGAAATGTTGAACGGGCCTAATTAGATTAGGCCCGACGGCCACTTAAGTCACCTAGGGCGACAACCCTAGCTACCCCCTAACCTATATAAAGGGGTTTAAGGGGGTTAGCCTCAAGCGTAAGCAATAGAACACTCCCATTTCTCTCTCCTCACGGTTACCCTACCATCGCTACTGGGTATTCGGGTTTAGGACGTGGACATCTATAAAGCGACTCTAGTAGTCGCTTGGATTTATTATTATCGAAGAACTGGTATTCTTATTGTGGACTATTACCGACAGTACAATTCCGCATCCAGGTTAGTCCTGAATTTATTTCCTACAGTGGTATCAGAGCCAAACTGATAGGTTTTAGTCCCGTTTATGTGTTGAATAATTCGAAAAATAAGCATGCTTATGACTATATGGTTAGTTATTTAATCTTTGTGATTATGCAATCAAAAGGCATCCTTCTGTGTTTTCTAAAAATCCCGCCATGACTAAAGATTATTCCTTTTTTGTCATAATAATCTGTCAAACCTTGCCAGTTCAAAGCATGCGCGTTTAGTCGTTTAAATTGCTGAACTTTCGTAATTAAGCAATCCTAATATTACGCATCCAGCATCAACAAAAGAAACAGTTTTGGATATGTATGCTTTGTGGAATCCATGTACTGCTTCAGTAATCAATCTTAGAAAGACTCGTTCATGACATAGAATTGACAAAACATGTTTGCATGATCAGTTCTGGCCAAAAGACTGGAAATATTTTCTTGATTCGATTATGAATATTGGAAGAAACAGAAAGGTTTCTCCTCTTGACAATAATGTTCATAGTAATTCTAATCAACTCTCCCCAGAACCCGTTTTCATGGCTGACCTAGGAGCAAACCCTAACCCCAACAGAATCTCCCCAGCCCTTCCCAACTCCAAACAACCTCGAGGTGGTTACGGCGGCAAGAGACCTCAGCGGTCTGCTGTGAAAGAGCCCCATCCAGTTACGCCTTTGTGGCGACGACGATGGGGCTCAAAGATCGAAACTGGGCATCACAACCAAAACGAAGGGAAGGGGGTTAAGCGAAAGGGGTTAAGGGAAGGGGCTAAGAACTCATACCCATCAGGAACCGACAACAGAAGGGTGGCGCGTGATTTTGTCCTCTTCTTCCTTCATTAGCCACCATACACGTCGATCTACGCAACCACAGAGAAAGCACAGGGAAAAACGTCGTTCATGGAGGCACGTACCCCCACGCGCCGCCGCCTCAGTGGCGCGTTGGCCCGTAAGCGGCATCGTCAGACTCAGCCTCGGTCGATCTACTCGATGACGGTGTCAGTTCTCTTCAGGTTGGCGTGGATCGAAGGGTAAAGACACCCTTCTAGGGGCGACGGTTCGACATCATGTGGGTGGTTCTTTTAAGGGCATGGTGGTCAGCGAGCGACCAAAGGGGACAACAGGGCTGAGTGAGCTCGGTGATGCCCAGCCATGGCGAGGAATCGAGAAACACAAAGGGGAGAGACGAACGCTGTTTCGGGGACGCCAGAGAGGGAGAGAGCAGGCCTCAGGTAAAAGGATGGAGGGGCGAAAGGAAATGGAGGGGGAGGGGGGGTGTTAGAATTAGTTCACTAATATGCCCCCCTGATTCCTTAAACCGGTTCTGGACCATTTGTTGGGCCGATTTTATTTCCCCCCCCCCCCCGGTTCATTGAGTCGTTTTGGCCGGTTTGCTTCTTGATATGGGCAAGGCTATTTTTGACTGTTTGGCATCGAATTATTTTTCAGTCATTATTGTTTAATTATTATCATTAGTCGTGGCATGATTTTAATTGAATTATAACAATATTCAAGTTGATAAAGTTTCATGCATCTGATTCATTCGTTGAATTAAGGTTTCGAATTAGTTTTAATCCTGGGTGCATGATTTCGTTATAAAAACATTAAATATGTTTAAAGCCATATATAAATTCGTTTTATATGCATCTACTTGACATTTGCTTGAACAAGTAACTTGTTATCGATTCTTTGGGTTGAAGTTATATGAATTTGTTTCATATATGAAATTAGTATGTATGACGTAAATTTGTTTTACTTGAATTCAATTTGGTCGATAAATAAATATGTTTCATAAGTTACATTAATATGTTTAATGTCGTACATAAATTCGTTTTATATACGTGACGATTTAAAATTTTCATGTTAAGTAACTTGTTATCAATCAGTTGGGTTGAAGTTATATGAATTCGTTTCATATATATGATTAGTACGTAAGACGTAAATTCGTTTTACTTGAATTCGATAAATATCTATGTGGTATAAAGATCCCTTTGCTCTGTAAATGAGTATGTTTCATAAGTTATATTATATAAATATGCTTTATATAATATCCCGTCACATGAATATGTTTCATGATTTAATAATTTTATGCAAAACATGAGCAATTATAAATCAGTTAATTGTTCAGTCATTGTTGAAGTTAACAAAAATTATTCATTAAGTTCTACATGAACAAGCTTCATGCTATTATTTGGATATATAGGGTATTTGATTATTTTATGAATTTGTTTCATGAAATTTAAATTTGCCATATTATATGAATGCGTTTTATATAATTTGTGAACTTTATTATGGACTTGTTTCACCCAAATTTTAATATCATATAGATCTGTTCTATGTATGATTAATTGCGATTAATATTTGGATATATTTTACAAAGTATGTTGCATTCGATGCATGAATATGTTTCATGGCATCCACCAATTAGTAGTATTATATAAATGCGTATTATATATACGAACTACATAGGTTGTAGTAAACCTTGCTAATTGTTTTAGCATTTGCTCCTTGCCCAAATTAATGAATATGGATTCATTTTCATGTTACCTGCTAAATATGTAACTTAGCGGTATCTTATGAATTGGTTTCATAAAATTTAAAATTCATAATATTATAGATGTGTTTATTTTTTGAGAATAACATTTGAATAAGTTTCATATAATTATATATAAATGTGTTTTATATATTGCTATTTGGGCATTTAATTTTATGAAATTCTTTTGTAACATGTTATTATTCAAATATGTTTGGCAATGTGGATTCATTTTATTATATAGATGCGTTTTATATAATAATCTGAACTTCATGGTTGATATGTCATTGATAAAGTTCTAGATGACATATTAGTGGTTATATATAATGAGATAACTTAATGTGAATTTGATTTACATAAAGTAAGATATCTTTGTGATATTTCTGAAATCTTAATTTGTTCAACCATAATGTCCTCCAAAAATTTTGTTTTATGGAAGATTGTGATAAATAAGTTATAAAAACTTCTAATTCAGGTTTGTATGAGATGATTATGAGCTTAGCGAAATTTTAGATCATGCAACATGGATAATGTAGTTTTTGATAATTTATTTATTTGAAAATATACCTAATGTCCACTTTATAGAATATATACCTTTAGCTATGGCAATTAAAATAAGGTTGGTAATTTGTTTACCAATAAGAGAACTTGATAGTGCTGACTTTGATACATAATCTTAGAAGATTCAGTTTCTTCTGAATAAATGTGAAATGTTAGGACACTCATTAGGTTCTAGGTCTCATAGGATGGCAAAGATGGTACTGTTAGTGAACAGTATCTAGAAAACTTAAAAGCATACCAAAAGTGGTTTGAAAATAGATCGATCAAGATGTCATACTTTGTCGTATTGCATCAATGTCGATCTAAGCGGGGGAATTAAAAGTCATCACACTGTTGGGTATGCGTGGGATTAGCTTAGCATCAGGATCATCCGGATCCATTCCCTTAAAAGGTTCTGAACCTATGGTTGGTATTGCGAAAGGGGAAAAGACTAAGGAAATAAAGAAAAGCATATAGCACGTGTGAGTACTATGATTGTGGAAATTAGACATCTTATGCTTAGGATTGTCCTAAGTCGATTAAGGTATCTCCTTCCACAGCCCCTCCTGGATAATATGTGCGCTCCCAAGCATTTGTTGCTAACTGGGATCCTTAGTGGATCGCAGATACGGAAGCAACCAAGTGCATAGTTCAGGAACGAGCTAACCCTTGTGAACTTTCACCACAACCCGGTAGATTCACGAATTGTCGTTTTAGGTAACGACGATGAAAAAGGTGTCCTTGAATTAAAGACGAATCATTCGAGGCCCCTTGAAGGGATTGCGTTGTCTCTTCCCAAATACTCTTTATGCACCTGGGGTGCGATGCTTCCTTGTGTCTTCTGTCCCTAAATTTAGTTTTCTTTAATTTTCGTCTAGATGTCTTAGGCATCACATGACATGGTGAATTGTTTGGCCATGTCACATTGAAAGGTTTTTCAATGGACGAAATAGAACATCTTCCATTCTTGTCTCATTTTTGAATCTGTTTTAGACGTGCTCATTTTGACCATAAGGGTCAAGATGGAGTTAACTAGCCAAAGATGGCCTTTTAAGACCAACTCACTAGGCTTAAGGTGCAAAATGTGAGTTATGTCTAGCTAGTAAAGGAATAGAAAATCCTTTTTGTAAGGTTTTAAGGACATCGAATCCCTTAGCGTTCGTTCACTTTAGACATCTGCGGGTCCATGGATATGAAAGCATGTCATGGAGCCACATGTATTCATGATATAGGTATATGTACCTACTATCTCACCGATATTAAGTACTTGATGTGATCACATACTTTATAGCGGTAGTAGGACTCAATTGGGACGAAATATTAAAACTCTTCGAACCAATTGAGATCATGAATATTTTCTTCGTGAAACAAAATCCCGCAGTGTCGATTTTCTTAAGGATGAGTTCTCTAACATTTGGTGAAACTTAAAAGGGTCTCAATTTGTATACGTTATAATAAGACTTCCAACCACCTCTCGGTGAGGGGGAGGATTTGAATTCTCACTAAGTCACCGAGGGTGATACACCTTCCTTATTTGATAGGAATGGTGAAGGTTTGTCTGTTAAGGAGAATGAGATTCGTCCTCAATCTCCAAATGTTGAGGAGAGTCATTCCTGAACATGTAGTTAGTCCTCATGTTCAGGATCCCACCTCCAATGGATAGTGGGAGTAATCTTCTCTCCTTAATCAAGGTTCCATACATCTTAGAGAAAGGGGGAGAAACCCTTGGTCCCGTACCTCTTAGAGAAAGGGCGAGGGATTTTCTACATAGGCAGACAAATAATGAAGGTCCTAGGATCCCAAGAATTGAGCATGGATGAATTCCTCGACGATATTTTCAAATCGAAGAGGAAATATTCCTATGCACATCCCTTGGGAATTGAGGGATCTACCTCCTGTCAAGAGACGGTTGGTTCACCAAATTACAAAGAGTGATTGAATGCAATAAGGGATGAGATGGACTCACCGACAGGGTTTAAGAACTCATTGAAACTCCACCCTGATGTAAGTCTTCAAGATAAAACAACGGGTGGATAGTTCAATTGATAAGTTCAGGCCTGGATATCCTTAGCCCTGGTTGCCCATTCGGACTTTGAGTTGTTCGAAATGGACGTAAAGGTTGTGTTTCTCAATGGTGACCTTGAGAAAGAGATTTATATGGACCAACCCATTGATTTTGTATCAAAGGGATAAGAGGACAATGTGTGTCATCTTAAAATGTCCACATGTGACCAATGTGTATGTTGAAAGATCAACATGGGGATTGCGTTCCTTATGTTGATAACATACTATTAACAAGGGAACAACTTGGAGATGATCAAAGCTACTAAAAGGTAGTTATCCCATGTCTTTGAGACAAAGGACACGGGTGAAACTAGGTATGTCCTAGGAGTGGAATAATCCAACGTCGTCCCAAGAAGCATGCGTCAAAATGACTTGGAACGATTTTTGGGTTTATAATTCCTACCCCGGAGATACTCCAGTTGAGAAGGGTCCAACCTTGACTCTTGCTTAATGTTCTAAAACAAATGACAAAAATAGACATAGTGAACAAAAGTTCCTAACCTCGGTATCATAGTAAGCTTATTGCAAGCCATGTTATGTACATGATCCAACATTGCTTTGCGGTTAGTTTGATAAGTCGTTATCAAAATAACCTAAAACTTGCTGGTTGGCAAGTTGTCAAGAGAATCAAGTGCTACCTTCGTTGTATTGATAACTCTGTCTTTTGCTATCAAGGAAGAGGCCTCGAGTTGAGAGGATACTCAAATATTGATTGGGGTAGTGACTTGGATGACTCTAAGTCAACCTCAGGACATGCCTTCAACCTGAGTGGGAGAGCCATGTCATGGTGTGCAAAGAAGCAAAGCTGCACAACAATGTTAGCTATGGAGGTAGATTGTGTGTCTTGTACCATAGAGACAAAAAGCATTGCCATTGGGTGT
>JACYFF010010365.1:102716053-102726368 GCA_017589665.1 Selenicereus undatus | reverse complement strand
ACAACAATGTCGGCTATGGAGGTAGATTATGTATCTTGTACCATAGAAACAGAAAGCATTACCATTGAGTATATATATATATATATATATATGATTATATAAACTAACAAGGTGATTATGTTCCCTTAACTAAACCCATTCCTAGTGATGTGTCCAAAACTCATTGGTTGAGTCTTGGATTTCATAAGGTTTGGTATCTAGACATGTTCTGTTACGTGATGGACATGTTTCTTTTATGGGCATGATGCTCATTGTTGTACGTTAGGTATATTGAAATTTCACAAGCTTTTGATTGCCCTAGTCACACAGGCAATCGCCCTTACGCTTCAGTAGCGGGCAGGATCAGACGTAATCATATTAGCACTAGATGTGCAATATTGATCACTCACACTGGAAGTGTGTGAGTGGAATGAATATAGTCGCCTTAGTAAGACTAAGATGAGACTCAAGGGAATCCAGCATGAAATAAGTTTGCATATAAAAGCCTTAAAAGCCGAATCTTGAGTGTCAAGACCAACATTTAGTATGTTGATCTAGTGGCTCAGGTTAGATTTTTGAGTAAAAATCTAGACTGACGATTCGCATGGCATAAAGAGTGACGAACCCAGCTAAGTGGGAGCTATGCTGTGACACGCATCTCATACTGTGTGCGCTTGTAAGACGACCCATGTGTGGGGTGACGATTGAAATCCCTTTCACTTGTTACTGTGTGACCCTATGGACGATGACCCTTTGACTTAAAGCTATGATATTAAGTCAAAGCTTAATGATGCTACTTTAATGTGATTCTCAAGAGCCACGACGTATACGGTTCAGCGAGAACACGTTAGGAAAGCAATTAAGCTAAGATGAGATTTCATGAGTGTTTAAGGAAAATTTATCCACCATCACCATATCAGCCCGAACGATTATGTTGAGAACATAATCATATGATATATCAGGCATAAGGGACTAAAGATGCCACTGGTGATGTCTTGGGATATTTTTGGGGTATCGTATTTCGTGAAAGTGTTATGTTAGTTGGATGGTAACTTAATATAACACTACTTGTTATTTTTGGTCGCACGTTTTATTCCTGGTATGAAGCGTAAGGAGTTGTGATACGTAGAGAATACGTGTTTAACGGCCTAAGTGGCCGAGTGGGAGCCGTTGAACGGGCCTAATTAGATTAGGCCCGACGTCCACTTAAGTCGCCTAGGGCGACAGCCCTAGCTACCCCCTAACCTATATAAAGGGGTTTAAGGGGGTTAGCCTCAAGCGTAAGCAATAGAACACTCCCCTTTCTCTCTCCTCACGGTTACCCTACCATCGCTACCGGGTATTCGGGTTTAGGACGTGGACATCTATAAAGCGACTCTAGTAGTCGCTTGGATTTATTATTATCGAAGAACTGGTATTCTTATTGTGGACTATTACCGACAGGACAATTCCGCATCCAGGTTAGTCCTGATTTTGTAGGAAATAATTAGGACTAACCTGGATGCGGAAATATACCGTCGATAATAGTCCACAATAAGAATACCAGATCTCCAGTAAGAATGAATCTCTAGCGGCTACTAGAGTCGCCTTGTAATATCCACGTTCTAAATCCGATTACTCCGCGGCGATGGTAGAGTAATTATGAGGAGAGAGAGAAATAATATTTCTGTGTCTTTCTGTGTATTTAGCTGACCCTCCCAAACCTCCTTATATAGGTATTGGGGGATTAGCAACTAGGGTTTAAGGAGGCCTCTTAGTGGCCGTCGGGCCTCAACTAATGGGCTCGGCCTACAGCTCCCACTCGGCCACAAAAGGCCGTTACAACACATGATCCCCATGAATCATGTCTCCTCACATTCCATACTGGGAATAGAACGTGCGACCGAAGATAACAAATAATGTTATATTAAGTCACCATCCAACTAACATAACATCTTCACGAAATACGATACCCCAAAAATATCCCAAGACATCACCGGTGGCATCTTTAGTCCCTTATGCCTGATATATCATATGATTATGTTCTCAACATAATCGCCCGGGCTTGATATGGTGATGGTGGATAGATTTTCCTTAAACACTCATGAAATCTCATCTTCACTTAATTGCTTTCCTAAAGTGTTCCCGCTGAACCGTATACATCGTGGCTCTTGAGAATCATATTAAGGTAGCATCATTAAGCTTCGACTTAATATCATAGCTTTAAGTCAAAGGGTCATCGTTCATAGGGTCACACAGTGACAAGTGAAAGGGAATTCAATCGTCACCCCACATATGGGTCATCTTACAAGCACACATAGTATGAGATGTGTGTCACAGCATAGCTCCCACTTAGCTGGGTTCGTCACTCTTTATGCCATGCGAATCGTCAGTCTAGATTTTTTACTCAAAAATCTAACCTGAGCCACTAGATCAACATACTGAATGTTGGCTTTGACACTCAAGATTCGGCTTTTAGGGCTTCAATATGAAAACTTATCTCATATTCGACTCCTTTGAGTCTTATCTTAGTCTTACTAAGGCGACTATTCTTCATTCATACACTTTCAGTATGAGTTATCGATATTGCACACCTAGTGCCAATATGATTATGTCTCATCCTGCCCGCTACTCAAGCATCAGGGCGATTCCCTGTGTGACTAGGCCAATCAGAAGCCTGTGACTTTTCAACATGCCTAATAGATAAATTACAAAACATTTAGAAAAAAGGAACACTTTAATCTTTATTTCATAAATGCCTTTTACATGAAGAACGTATCTATCATACATAACAAGATTCCATCCAGAACTAAACCTTGCGAAGTCGTAGACTCAACGAATGTGCTTTGAAAGCATCTCTAGGAATTGGCTTAGTTAATGGATCGGCGATCATCTTGTTAGTGGGTATATACTTGATGGCAACTTCCTTCATCTTTACGGCGTCTCGCACGAAGTGATAACGCCTCTTGATGTGCTTGGTCTTCCGATGAAACTTCGGATCCTTGGCGAATTGGATGGCAGCTGTGTTGTCACATAACATCTCTACAGGATCATCGGTTCTCGGAGTGAGATTAAGATCCTGGAGGAAGCTCCTAAGCCATATTGCCTCCTGCGTGGCTAGGCTGCATGCGATATATTCTGCTTCCATGGTCGACAGAGCTATGCAGTCTTGCTTCTTACTGCACCATGATATGGCCCCCCCACCCAGGGTGAACACATATCCTGAGGTTAACCTGGACTCGTCCGGGTCACCACCCCAATCAGCATTTGAGTATCCTCTCAACTTAAGGTCCCCGCCCTGAAAGCATAGGACCGTGTTGGTTGTACCACGAAGGTAACGCATGACTCTCTTAACAGCTTGCCAATGAGCTTGTCCAGGATTGCTTTGGTAACGACTTACCAGACCAACCGCAAAACAAATGTCCGGCCGTGTACATAACATGGCGTACATTAGGCTCCCTACGGCACTAGCGTAGGGGACATTACTCATAGCATCTTTCTCTTTGTCTGTTTTTAGGCATTAGTCAAGGCTCAAGGTTAAACCCTTCTCAACTGGAGTGTCTACGGGTTTGGAATAATGCATGCAGAACCGTTCCAAGACCTTTTTGATATATGCCTCTTGGCTCATACCTAAGAGTTTCTTGGAACGATTCCTTACTATTTCCACACCTAGGACATACCTGGCTTCACCCATATCCTTCATCTCAAAAACGGAGGATAGTCACATTTTAGTAGCTTCGATCATCTCCAAATTATTCCCAGCCAATAGTATGTCATCAACATATAAGGTAAGGAACATAATCCCTCTGGTTGATCTTTTGACATATACACAATGGTCCTCCGAAACCATGGATAAGCCAAAAGAGGTTATGGCTTCATGGAATCTTAAGTACCAAGACCTGGAGGACTGCTTAAGACCATATATGGACCTTTTAAGACGACACACTTTGTCCTCTTGCCCCTTTGATACAAAACCAAAGGGTTGGTTCATGTAGATCTCTTTCTCAAGGCTGCCATTGAGGAAAGCAGTTTTTACGTCTATTTGAAACAACTTTAAGTCCAAATGGGCAACCAAGGCTAGGAGTAGGCGAATAGAGGCAAATCTCACCATAGGAGAAAATGTCTCTTCAAAATCTACACCCTCAATTTGTGTAAACCCTTTCGCCACTAAACGGGCTTTGAACTTGTCGATCGATCCATCTGCCCGACGTTTTATCTTGAAAACCCACTTGTTTTCAATAGACTTACGTTGGGGTGGAAGATCAACAAGTTCCCAAACCTTGTTTCTTGCCATCGAGTTCATCTAATCCCTCATGGCATCCATCCACTCTTTGTGGCTTGGTGAGTCAATTGCTTCTTGGTAAGAGGTAGGTTCCTCGACTTCCAAGGGAGTACATAGGAATATTTCCCCTTTGATTTGAAAATATCATCGAGGAATTCTTCCACGTTCACTCCTTCGGAGCCTAGGGCCTTCATTGTTCGCCTGCCCGGTTGAAGTGTCCCTCCCCCTATCTCTAAGGGGTGTGGGACTCTGAACATGTGGAAAGTTACTCCCACTATCCCTCTGGGGCGTGGGATCCTGAACATGCGGACTTACTAGATGTTCGACAACTGGAGATTGAGGACGGACCTCACTCGCAAGTTGACTTTCCTCATGTACAGGAGATTGAGGACGAATCTCAATTTCCTGGTCAGGCAGGTCTCCCCCATTCCCTCTGGATAGGGGAGGCATACCATCTTCGGTGACTTAGTTAGAATCCAAATTCTCCCCCTCACCGAATGATGGTGGGATGTCTGGCTGTAGCTCAAATAGTTTGACGTCCTTTTTGACTTTACCAATGGTCGGGAACTCATCCTCGAGAAAATCGACGTTGTGGGAGTCTATTTCTGTCATGCCACCATTTGGATGTTCCCCGTACATCACATATCCTTTTGATTGTGCGGGGTACCTAATGAACACCATTTTGGTGGCTCTTGGACCAAGTTTCCCATGTTTATGGGTTGGGTTGTGCACATAGCCGACCGAACCCCATGGGCGTAGATGGTCCAAGGAAGGTTTCTTACCAAACCATAACTCATATGGTGTGGCAGGTACACTCTTGCTTGGCACACGATTGAGTATGTAGGCTGCCGTAAGCAGCGCATCTCCCCAAAAACTGATAGGGAGACTAGCATGTGCCATCATTGACCTGACCATGTCAAGCAATGTACGATTCCTGCGTTCCGCAACACCGTTTTGTTGTGGAGTGCGTGGAATTATTAACTGTCTTTGTATACCTTTTTCCTCACAAAACTCTTTGAACATATCAGAGAGGTATTCACGACCTCGATCAGTTCGAAGGATCTTAACCCTTCGTTCCAATTGAGTCTCTACTTCGGCTACGAAGCGTTTGAATATATCAAGTGCCTCGTAGCGGTGAGATAACAGGTACACATACCCATATCGTGAATAATCGTCTATGAGGGTAATGAAATAGATAGCCCCATGTCGTGCTTTAACGTTCATGGGTCCGCATATGTCTGAGTGGATTAATTCTCAGGGACTAGACGCTCTCATGGCTTTACCGAAAGGCTTCATAGTTGCCTTTCCAGCTAAACATGACTCACACCTAGGTAACTTAACCCTAGTGAGTCAGTCTAGGAGACCTTCTTTAGCTAGCCTATTTATTCTATCTTGACCTACATGGCCAAGTCTAGCATGCCACTTAACAGATTCAGAATTGGAGTCGAAATAAGAAACATAAGCAGAGGATATATTATTATAGTTATCATCCAAATCCAAAACAATGAAATCTCCTTTCAAAGTTGCTTGGCCAAACAAATTGCCATTATAGAACAAATCTAAACCGTCTGGACAAAAACCAAAAACAAAACCTAATCTAACTAAAGAAACATAAGAGACTAAGGAACATCGCAGCCCAGGTGCATAGAGGGCGTCATGAAGAAGCAGCTTGTTTCCTCCACGGAGTTTGAGCTGGTATGTTCCTACTCCAAGGACATCCTCTTCGTTGTCGTTCCCCAGTACGACAGTCCGTGAACCCACCGTGTAGCGATGGTACTCCACGAATCCTGCCCTATCTTGAACTATGTGCTTTGTTGCCCACGTATCTACAATCCATTGAGGAAGAGAGTTAGCAACGAATGCATGGGAACAAACATATAATTCAGGATTGTTAGCGGAAGCAGGTACCTTAGTTGGCTCAGGACAATCCCGAGCGAAATGGCCCTTCTTCCCACAGTTATAGCACTTAACACGTGCCATATCCTTAGCTCTGTTGCCCTTGGTCTTGTGCTTCTTAGAAGTACCAGCATTAGAGCGAGAGTTCTGAGGAGGACGAGGGCCTTTCATAGGTTTCTTACCACGGTAAGGTTTCCTGTTCTTGGGCCCCAATCCTTTGGGAACGAATGCCATACTGGAAGGCGCATATTGCTTTAAACGCTCTTCCTCCATTTCGAGGTGTTTGGAGATCGCCTCGAAAGTGTTGATATGATCGCTGTGAGCCATGACCGTTTTAAAACTCTTCCAATGTCCATTATCATTGGGAAGAGCCCTAATCACATTCAGGACTTGTTCCTGCTCAGAAACCTCTTGCCCCGCAGCCTTAAGGTCTCGAACCATAGCACTCATGGTTCGAAGGTGTTCGGGGATACTACGACTGGAGTCTATAGTATATTGCATCCATCTTAGCTGCAAGGTACCCAACCTTGTAGCAGACGTCTGCCCGAACCTAACCTTAAGCTGTATCCACATGTCCTTAGCAGTGCGGAAACGTTCAAACTCTCCCAGGAGATCGTCCCGCATGCAAGACAACATGGTGTAGCATGCGGAACGATCGCGTTTGAACCATGCTTGGTATGTTTTCAGGTTTTCTTTGTACTGCTCAGTTGCAGTAATATCTTTGCCTTGTTCATCTCTTTCAGCCGGAGGAACCATGGAGGCAGTCAAGTGGTCCAGCATATCATCGTTGTTGAGATAAAACTGGACCTTTAGATGCCAAACATCATAGTTCGTGCCATCCAACTTGTCATCAGATTGCATACAACCTATCATGTTTCTAGCTACCATATCTGAAAGTATATTTTATCCGTTAGACATATTGTTTAATAATTAAATTTCCTAGAAAGCTCCATAATTTACTATGTACGTTCGAAAATTTTGCTAAGCTGATAATCATCACGCACAGTTGTGAATTTGGAGTTTCTTTAATTTAATTATTAATTTCACAAAATATTTAGAAGTTTTGTTAAACTTAATTAACATTTTTAATTCAATGAATATCACAAAGATATTCACTTTTTATTACGTAAATATGTATTCAGTTAAGGTTTATGAAACTAATTCATTTAACACAACTTTATTATATATATATGTATAACACAAAGTTATATAATCAACCTCCAAATATATAATCAATGATAATAAAATGAAATTAAAACCAGAGATAATATATTTTATCAAAAATAAACATATGACCAACCTATGGCCATTTTCAACATATAAAACGAATTTATACGATCATAGGAAGCAATAATCCAAATTGAGAACAAATCAGGACAACCATAAACTATTAAAATCAAATTGGGCCCAAAACAAAAAAAAAAAAACAAAAATAAATCGGCCCATAATCTGATCTTATATTTGAGTGAGTGACTTTCACTCCTTCTAACCCTAATCTCTCACTTCTCACCCCTTTACTACCTTACCCTCTAACCCCAGGCTCCTTCTCTGCCTTTCATTTAACTCTCGACCTTTCTCTCTCTCTTCGGTCCTTTGTCTGCCTCTTACCAAGATTTAATGGAGCCCAGACCCTAGTCCGTCCTTAGCCCTCCTCTCTCTCCTCTGCCTTCGATTCTCTCGACACTCTCTTCGACTTCTCTCTGCCCATGGTTTAGCTTTCTAGCTCTCGAACTCCTTCGATGCCATGGCTAGGAGCACGAAGCTCCTTTCTGGGCTTTGGTCGGCGTGACCTCGGCAGCCACCACCGCCGTCGTCGATTGACCCCAAAAATACCCAAATGATGCAACCCCCCAACCACCGACCCCGTTGAGCCTCGATCTATGCTACACCGGCGAGAACCAAGGGTACTACAGTGTATATCGGCTGAATCTAAGCCCAATGAAGACGTCCACGCGCCGAACGCGCCACTGAGGCGGCGGCGCGTGGTTTCACGCGCCTCCTTAGTCGGTGTTTTTCGGCTTCTTTTCTCTCAAGGTTGCGTAGATCGGCAATGAAAAGGGGCTCTGGGAGGAAGAAGATCGTGAAACGACCTTCGTCGGCGGCGTGTGACGGCCACGCACCACCCCTCCTCGGTGGTTTCTGATGGGTATGATTCGGTTCCCTTATTTCGGTTTTCCCTTCTTTTTTGTGGTTATTGGAGTCGAAGTCGAGAGTTTAGGCAGAGGCAGACTAGGGTTAGGGTTTCGGGTTCCTTTAAGGGTTAGGGTTTTGGGTCCCTTTTAGGATTAGGGTTTCGTGTCTCGGGTTCGTCTCCATCCCCCTTCCCCTTTTTTTTGTGGTTATTGGAGGGATTTTAGGGCTAGGGTTCATACGAGTGGGATGGTTCCTTTTTCCTAAAAAAAAATGCCTTTCAGTGTTTAGCATGTGATTCAAGCATGAATTTGTCTAAGTATCGAAATAACAAAAGGCATACACACACAGTGATGGACATGTTTTCTCTGGATTTAATTATGGTTGTGGCATAATTATGCAGAAAAATAATCGTTTCTGACATTTAAGGTCATACCAAAATTTTGTATAACACGGCCAAGCTTAATCAGAGAAAGAGAACTAATCCCTTATTCGGTTATTGTAGCATGTTTACTATCGATAATATACCGTCGATAATAATTAGGACTAACCTGGATGCGGAAGTATACCGTCGATAATATGGAAAAGGCACGTATCAATAATTATGATTTTACGTATAGACAATTCCTCAATATCTTGTTCATTCATAACAAAATATTTTCTTTGTGTGTCGGTAAAAAAAACATGTTTTTTTGGAGAGAGATACTATTTCACCAATCGAGTCACAGGTATCTAACATATTCATACCTAACGATTTTCCAATTCGATCCGATCTATTCGTTCGTAGAACTATTTACTCGATCGCAAACATTTCTAGAACACCTCTAACAGAGGGACAAATAGCCCATTTTGAAAGAACTTATTTTCAACCTCTTTCAGATATGAATCTATCTGATTCAGAAAAGAAGAACTTGCATCAGTATCTCAATTTCAATTCAAACATGGGTTGGATTTACACTCCATCATGTTATGAGAAATATTTACCATCGAAAAAGTGAAAAAAACGAAGTCTTTGTCTAAGCGTTGAGAAACGGCAGATGTATAGAACCTTTCAAGAAGATAGTGTTTTCCTTGATAAATGGAATCGATTCCAAACATATATGCCATTGTTCCTTACTTCGACAAGGTACAAATATCTAAATTTGATATTTTTAGATACTTTTTCATACCTATTCCCGATGCTAAGTAGCAGGCTATCTATTTTGCACAAATCATGGCTAATTCTTAAGACAAAATGGTGTCTTGGACAATGGAATCTGAAGATACGTGAGATTTTGAGTAAGTGGTTACATAATCTTCTTCTGGTCGCAGAAATGATTCATCGAAATAATGAGTCACCATGGACATCGCCAAATGTTTGGGAGTTCTTCTGTTCAATCTTTTTCCTTCTTCTTGTTGATGGGTATCTCGTTCGTACACATCTTATCTTTGTTTTACGAGCCTCCAGTGAGTTACAGACAGAGTTCAAAAAGGTCAAACCTTTGGTGATTCCATCATACACGATTGAGTTTAAAAAACTTAAGAATGGGTATCCTCCACCGAAACCGAATTCCTTCTGGTTGAAGGAGCTCTTTCTGGTTGTTCTTCTTCTTATAGAAGATTCCCTATTTCAAATATTAAATATAATGATGGGTGTACGTTCTAAGAAAAAATACTGGATTATTAATCTCATCGATCTCATAAGTATCACACCAAATCCCATCAATAGAATCACTTTTTCGAGAAATACGAGACATCTAAGTCATAAAAGTAAAGAGATCCATTCATTTATAAGAAAAAGAGGATATGCAAATAAAATGTTGAAGGCTGATTGGTCTGATGATAAAATAGAATCCTGGGTCGGGAGCACTCATGCGGTTTATGATGAAGAAAGAGAATTCTTGGCTCAATTCTCCGCTTTAACGCCAGAAAAAAGGATTGATCAAATTCTATTCAGTCTGACACATAGTGATCATTTTTCAATGAATGAGTCTGGTTATCAAATGTTTGAACAACCGGGACCAATTTACTTACGACACTTAGTTGACATTCATCAAAAGTATCTAATGA
>JACYFF010010365.1:102678819-102715953 GCA_017589665.1 Selenicereus undatus | reverse complement strand
GTGAGTTTCCCTCTACTATTCATTGTGCACATGATTATGAGATGACATTTGAGATAACGTTAATTGGTTTGAATGCAGTGTATGACTATAATTCTTTCGAAATTTAAAAATGAAATTTACTTAGCCAGTATCAGGTTTCACAACAAAATAATCAAAAAGTTGAAATGTTCAACTGAAAAAATAAAACCAAGTAGAGCTGGAAAACGGCTTGAGTCGGGTCGACCCAATAATTAAACGGGTAAATTCCGTGTCGATGTTAAAAATAGTCTAAATTTATCATAAATTGAAAAATAACATATTTTCATGTTAAACGGTCTAATCGTGTCGACTTCTGGTCGAAATCGGTTCGATTCTGGTCAATTTCGAGTTTCTCTCAGTAACTTCGGGTTGGACTCACGTCGAGTTATCGTGTCGGATAAGATATTCCCAACTCTAAAACAAAGTGATCAGACACTCAATAAACTTCAAATCACGGACTTGGGGATTCATTGTTTCCTCTTTTTGCTGCTTATACATATTCACCTTGTGGACTCTGTGTTACAGTTGCACAACTTTGCTTATACGATTTTCGTTGCCAAGGAGGCTTTTGTCGGTTTCCTTTGGCTTCAAAACCCACTTGAACTTTCGAGGAAGATAGGTTGTCGTTGTCACATTGCACAGCTCGCGGTGAAATTAGAAAATTTAATCCCAGTGTCCGACTCCAAACTAACTCCAACATCAATTCTTCTCCTCTCCTATAAGAACTCGTGTCAAATTGGTTTGATTTTAACAGTAATATGACTCATATAACTAGTCCTACACCTCAATGTACTTCGGTTTCATGAGCAAGTCATAAAGTGACTTGGTTAGGGAGAGGAATTCATCCTGTCTTAACTTCATTAGCACATCCATAAGACATGGTCAGAGTGGCAAATTGGATGCATCCTCTTTTAACGTTTTTCTGTAACCTTAGTAACTGCGCATGATGGGTGGGGATTAATGCACTTCTTTTCAGATATTTCACAAGGTTATGTTTATTTTTTTTTCTCTCCAATTGGTGAACAACCTTTTTACTTATTAGGCATCATATGGTAATTGGCTTTTGAATTACCTTCATAATATATGGCGAGTTACCCCCTACTATTCATTATGCATGTGAGTATGAGATGACACTTAAGACATTGATTTGTCTAAAGTGCATCAGCGAAATTGTTTTAAAACTTCGAAATGAAATTTACTTAGCTAGTCTCTAGTTTCACCACGAAACAATAAAAAAATTGGAATGCTCAATCAAAAAATAAAACAAATGTTGAAGTCATTTCCATAAAAAATGAAAATTTAATAAAATAATTATTTTCATGAAAATGGTTATGGAGATCTTTTTTGAATTATGCCTAAATAATAATTAATTAATTTAATTATTTATTTATGAAAAGGTACAAGTTAATTAGTTTGGATGATTAACTAACTTATACCTTTTAACGAAAGGGTATATTTATGAAGAGATATGTCCATGTTAAAGTGGTATTTATGAAATGATGACATCCTTTCATGAAGATGTACGAATATCTCTCTAAATATGTGACATTGTAGCATGTGAATGGCATGCCTTAATGGGCGTGATCAAGAGAGTTACACTAACACCACAATCCCTTGAATTTCTATCATGTCTTGGATACTTTGGGTCCTATCTTCGTGAGCGCAATACACAGATAGGGGAGACTTCTTAATATCTCAAAGACCTATTCTGACAGCCCTGTTGCACGCTAGAACGAATAGAATCTTTAGAAAAAGAATAATTACACCTGTCTAGAAGCCTTAGTTAATTTGACACTGAATTTGTCTGAGACAAATTGATGTATGTATCCATCAAACCAAATTTTTACACCAACAAGCTAAAGACACTATTTCGTCTGATATAAAGAAGCTGATTATTTGCGTGTCAATTGAGGGTTTGATGGAGATAGAGAAATGATTGTAAAATGGATGCAATGACCAGTGGCAGAACCAGACATTTAGGATAGGGGTGTCCATAAATTAATATTGTTACTAATATACACGCTTTTATTTTTTTTTAGGGGTGTCCATAAACCAACATCGTTACTAAATTAACTTATTTTAAAATG
The DNA here is from genome assembly GCA_017589665.1 of Selenicereus undatus. Classification (NCBI taxonomy): domain Eukaryota; kingdom Viridiplantae; phylum Streptophyta; class Magnoliopsida; order Caryophyllales; family Cactaceae; genus Selenicereus; species Selenicereus undatus. Next base: position 102,713,848 of record JACYFF010010365.1, on the reverse strand, counting down.
AATTTTTTTTTTTTTTTTAGAGTTTAGGGGTGTCCATGGACACCCCTACACTCAATGTGGCCGGATCCGCCAATGGCAATGACTATGGTGTGTTTTTATACTAGTATTCTCTTGATGAAATCAACATTAATGTTGATTTGTTCATACAACAACGTAATGTTTATAGCCTAAAATTGTTGTATGTAAGTATTAATTATGAGATCTAGAGAAATCTATAATCATGTTTATAATTTTATGGTGAGAATTTGATATAAATATGATATCAAATGCATTATATTATAGCCTCGAATAGATAAATTGCTTTCGAGAAGTCCATGAACTTACACAGCTTAAGTTGGACATGGCAATGTCTATAACATAACAATTATTTCCACATAATCAAGTGTGCATACAATCGTTTATTTTACGACTTGGCTATTGAAGGGATTCTCACATAGAGGTCACAATTAGATGAGTGGATGCAACATGTTAATTAAGAGATAAGTGGTTCTCGTTTTTGCTTTCACTTTTCCTCTTTTGCATTTGTCTCAAATACAATGCATTTGATTAATGTTCTGGAGATAGCAGACAAGTTAAAGTTGATTAACCACTCATCATGCATGTCGGTTTGTGCGAAATCATGAATGGCTTTGATTGAAAATAGTAGGCTTTTTACAATCTGCTAGTAAGAATTAAATTATTATTTAATTAATGAATTAATTCACAAATGATGGTTAGCTTTTGTTGGCAACATAATATTTGCATCTGAATTAATGTTAATTTAATTGAACTACATAAACAGTTTACAGATTGCAACAATATGTGGTTATTGATATTTTATATCATGCATGTAATTAGATTGATCATGTTTGTTGAACGATGATTTATCATGATGGTGCCAAAAGGTTTTATTCTCATGGGATTATGGACATATGTCTTTTATACGTTATTTTTTTGTGCTCGCATATTAAGAAAATAAATGTCCATACATTTTATTGGACATTGAAATCTTTTTGGCAATATTCATTTGATAAATCTATGATTCATAAAATATGGTTTATGGATCGATTTTTAATGGGAATGTAAGAACAAATTATTCATCCTTCATAGAAATAAATGTGAAATATGATTTATTTATTTCTATGTAATTCCAATTTGCTAAGAGTATAAGTCTATGGATGTTTTGGTTGGACTTGTTAATGCATATTTTAGCATGGTTTCTAATGTCTATGTTTTTGTTCTAGACATTTAGATGTTATGTACTCCAATTTTGAGAATTGGAATTGGAAAAAATAACTATTTCATCCTTGATGAAAATAAATGTGGTGTTTCATTTATTTTCAAGGGTTATAGTATACTCAAATATGAAAGTCTATATAATGGACTTGTTGAAATATTTTAGTATAGCTAGGGGAAGTCCATATGTATAAATTTTGTTGTTTGACTTGTTTATGACCATGCCATGATACTTTTAATATAGTCATAGGAGAATTAAAGATAGATATGGATGGAATGTAAATGTGTACCTATTTGCATTAGTCCATGAATATATATATATATATATATATATATATATATATATATATAAACACACACACACACACACACACACACACACACACACATATATATATGTATGTATGTATGTATGTATGTATGTATGTATGTATGTACGTGTGTGTGTGTGTGTGTATGTGTGTGTGTGTGTGTGTGTGTGTGTGTATAACTTAGAAATTCAATATGAAGAACCTCCAATTATTTACTCTAGTTTAGAGTAAAAGGTGGGGGCAACCTATATTTATATGGTGATGAAATGCATTTTTAAGTTCGTTAACTGAAATCGTTAACTGAAATTATGACTATAATTTCATGTTGGACTTGTATGAAAAAATGAAAATATTTTCATGTATAAACCTTGTTTAGAGGTTGACATGTCCAAGTTTTAATAGCTGGACTTTGATTTAATAGTTGGTTGACTTTGCAAGTCTTGTGGGCCAACTATTAAGACTTACAAAGACAATGAATTCAGATGACCAAATAAATATACACATGTGTTTAATATAATAACTTAAAGCTCTGAGACATTTGCAAAGTTATCATTATCAAAGTCATTCAACACATCTAATGACTTTGAAATGGTTGGTGTAAAGCCACACTAAGTCACTCATGGTAGAACCTCAACACTCGTGGAAACATCGAGTCTTAAGTTTAATGAGTCAAAGTACACCACCTTTGTGATTTGTTAGCATTCACCATTACAACTGCCATCCAAGTGGAGTGCTAAATTACCCATATTTTTAAATGGAGGGTGAGCTGTTGCTCTTAATGAACCTCAATGGAGAGCATTTGAGTTTGTGCAGAGATAAGTATTTGATTTAGTTTTTTGTACTTAATCAATGGAGTAACTTGTTTCTTGTACTCAAATGATTCCATTAATATGCTGTCAGGGTATTGATCAGGTTTAGTTAGTAAGTGTGAATTAAGTTTGGCCGTTTCTGTTGAATTTGGGCCTAGCGCTTGATGGACCTCTATTTAGTCCCAATTTTAGCCCCTATTTGACTCATTTTCTCTCGCGTTTTCACGTTCGATATTGTTAAGAAAAGGTCAAATCAACCTCTTTTAGCATACTTTTTACTCATATAGCGTCTTTCTATATTTTCAGGGATTGTGTCGATGAAACGGAAAGATGAACGACATTTAGTAGAAAGGAAGGCAAAGAAGACGATTTAAAGCTGCGAAAAAGCATTGCACGAAAGTCCCATGGAACCGAACCCACATAGCACGGCCAACCCACTCGGACCGGCACAAGTGGCCGGGCAGCCAAGTGGCACGACCGTGCCATGTGGCACGGTTGGGTCATGCCAAGTGGCACACCCGTGCCACTTGTGCGGTTTTGGGGTATTTCGGGCAGGGTTTTGGCAAGGTGTTCCCGTGTCTGGAGGCACGACCGTAACACCCCCGTTTCCACGTCGTGACTTAAATTTCTTTCGGGGTTGTTTTGAGTGTACATTTAGTTTTAGCTTCAGCTTTTCTCTTCCAAAACGTTTCTAGGCAATTTTTAGGTTTCATTAGAGAGATTTATTTTGACTTTGGATTTTGCTATTGGATTGAAGTTTATGCTGTTTTGAATTCATTCAATCAATTTCAGGATTTTAATTCTCTCTTCTCTCTTGTTCTTGGTCGTTTTGAGGTTTGTCATGGTTGTTAAATTGAATGTTGTGTTGGTTATTGGAAAGATGATTGTAGGCTAAATACTCCAACTTAGGTTGGGATTAACGTCGAATATGTATGGTTGAATCATAAATTGGCCCAATCCCCGCCTCCCATTTGTTTTGTAATTGCGAATTCTACTATGCACGCCACATACTCGATGAAATGCTCGAAAGAGCGTTCATCCTCTTTATTAGGGTTTAGGGGGGCGTTGAGAGACGAAGCCTTTACCTAGTGCGACTTAGTAGACAATTTTTAATATGAAAATAGTTAAGATCCTAATTGGGTTTTGAGATTGTAGACCTTGTAATCCTTCAACCTTTAGTCCCATGAGAATAGCCGACTATAGTCCTAGGATTAGTCTTCGACCTTTGAGAGAGGGAGGAGATGGACTCAATTGGCAATCTATCCATTCATTATGCATGCTTGGGAATGCTTGGTAGGGCTAGTAACTGATTCACTAGCATAGTCGTGTTGTTAATTCCAACCTAGGTGTTTACTGTTCTGTTGTTTATTCCATCTTTTAGTTGTTATTGTTTCCCTTAGTTAAGCTACAAAACTTCAATTGTGATTGCCTAGCTTGGGTGGAATAATCTAGTTCTACTAATCGGAAGCAAAGTTCCCTGTAGACACGACCCGTACTTGCCGGTTGCTAGCTACAGCTACGTCGTGCACTTGCGGTATAATTTAACTAATCAAGTTTTTGGCACCGCTGCCGAGGAACTTGCGCCTTCCAATATTAGAACCGATTTGAATACTCTAGACTAGGAATTTCTTTCCTTTGTTTTGCTTTAGTTTATAATTCTTCTTTTTCTTGCTAGAAACTGTTTACACCGTGGTATTGCTTGCTTGTGTATGCGTAGGAGGAGTCAAAGGGATCAAGACCTTATCCCGTTGAATCCTGAGATAGAAGCAGCAGCACGTAGGCGTAGCGGAGAAGCGAGAAGCAGGAAGAAAGCAGAAGCAGTGTTGGCAGGGCAAGACTAGAGGGTGTTGCGCGACTACGCCCTGTCACAAGCGTCGAGTATCACATCGTCTATTGTGACCCGACAGTCGAAGCCAACAACTTCGAGCTCAGTCCCGCGCTCATCACCTTCGTGGAGTGGGACCAGTTCGGCGGCCACCCCTCGGACAACCCCAACGTGCACCTTCGCAAATTCCTCGCGAAGTGTGACATCATCAAACTCAATGGGGTGACCACTGACGAAATTCGACTAAGGCTCTTCCCATTCTCACTGAGGGATAGAGCCAGTGACTGGCTGCAGAACAAGGAGCCCAACTCATTCACAACCTGGGAGGCTCTCTCAAAGGCTTTCCTCAGCAAATACTTCCTACCTGGTAAGACTGCCAAGCTGAGGACGGATATCACCCCCTTCACCCAGCAGGATGAAGAGTCCCTGTACGAGGCCTGGGAGAGGTTTCAAGACCTCCAGCGACAGTGCCCCCACCATGGAGTTCCTGACTGGCTCCTAATCCAAACTTTCTACAATGGCTTGGAACGGTCGGTGAAGATCTCGGTTGATGCCGTAGGCAGGGGACGCTCTAATGGGCAAGTCGATCGAAGCGGCAAAGGCATTGTTGGAAGAGATGGCTTCCAACAATTATCACTGGTCGAGTAAAAGAGCCACCCCCAGGAGGGGCGGTGGCCGACATGAAGTGGACGCTGTGACGCTCCTAGCAAGCAGGGTGGACGCCCTCGCATAACGACTGGATAAAGTGGCAACCCCATCAGTTACTTCTGTGGGGCCATCAATGGGGGCCTATGTATACTGTGAGACCTGTGATGTACAGGGACATACCTTCGTTGAGTGTTATAATACTCCCCCTAACATTGAACACGTTAACGTGCTCCAAAATTACAACCCACCACCACAAAATAACCCCCACCCTACCACCTATAGCCAGGGTTGGAAGAGTCATCCAAATCCTCTCTACAAAAATCCCAACCCTCACCCCCAGAGTTCTGTCCAGCCACCTGGTTTCCACAACAGAGCTCCCTACAATCCACCCCCTCCACCTCCCGAACCTACATCTCACCTGGAGAGTCTCATGAAGCGCTTCATAGTGACTTAAAGCAAGACCAACGAGACTCTTAGTGAATCAATCAACCTACTGACCTCCCAGGTCGATGCTATGGCCGCCCATTAGAAAACGATGGACACCCAGATCGCGCAACAGGTGAGCCTCTTGTCCCAACTTTTGGGGCATCTGCCAGGCCAGCCAAAGACTAACCCCCGAGGTCACGTCAATGCCATCTCCACGAGGGGAAAAGGGTTAGAGGAGAGCTCGGTGATAGTTCTCCAACAGGTAGTTTAAGTTTCTGATTCTGCAGGAACAGAGGGGAAGAAGAGAAAAGAGAATCTAAGTTCTGCTGGGGAGACTAGGCCACCACCTCCCGCTCGCAAATACCAGCCCCCAGTGCATTTCCCTTAGTGACCGGCATGGTCCAAGCTATCTCACCTTGAGCCTAGATTCGTACGATTCTTGGAAACCTTACGCTGAATCTATGTTAGTAGCGCCTTCCTGGAAGCTTTCAAGGAAGCACCTGCTCATTTGAAATTTTTGAGAGAGCTCCTGTCCAAGAAGGAAGAACCTGGGAACGCTTCAGTGGCCCCCATTAGCGGATCCTGCAACTCGCTCTTACCGAGGCGGCCCCCATCAAAACTGCAGGATCCTGGCAGTTTCTCTATCCCATGCTGCATAGGGGATATGCAGATCGAGAGAGCCCTTTGCGATCTGGGCACCAGTGTGAGCCTCATGCCGCTCTCTCTCTGCAAGAAGTTGTAACTACGGGACCTCGTGCCCACCAGCATGACTATTCAGCTAGCAGACTGCTTCATTAGGCAGCCTATAGGCTTTCTAGAGGATGTTCTAGTACAGGTGGGCCAGTTCCTCATCCCTTATGATTTTGTTATTCTTGACATGGATGAGGACTTCCCGGCCCCACTCATCTTAGGTCGGCCATTCCTTGCGATCGTGGGGGCGGTGATCGATGTGCAGACAGGCACCATATCCTTCCCTGTATCCGGGGAGATGGTGGATTTCAACTTCCCTCATCCCGCTCCACCTTCAGCACCTGTCCTCCTTCCGCCTTCTAAGGAGCCTATCCCTATCTCCCCCTTCGATGTTGTTTCTGGGGTCAGGATGTTTGATGGAAAAGGGGGACATCCCATACTGCTTGGAGGTTCTTCTACTTTTTCTGCGGCCGTCCCATCTCGTTTCGCGACCGCTTCTGCTTGTACTGGGGAGGTAGAGGATCCTACTTCATATTTCTACACCTCCCCCAGGCCACCTCCCGCATCATTACCGTCTACTATTTGGAGGTAAGGGTCAAGCTTAGGACCTTAAACAAGCGCTTCTTGGGAGGCAACCCAAGGCATTTTTTGCTTTCAAAAAAAAAACACGAAACTAGTGTCACTCTTCTCCCTCCCTTTTTCCCCCTTGGACCCTTGCGTTTCCCTCTTCCATTGCCTACGTCCTTTTCATAGAGGATGATGCATATCTCAAGCATGGGGGGTGAGCTTATCGCTTTTTGGGTGGAATAGTGGATTTTGGGGTGTTGGTTGAATGACAGCACTTGCATTTGCATCATATAGATAGGACTTCATATAGTTTCACTAGGTTGTTTTTACATTTTCTGTTTATTAGATCATGTAGCTTAGAGCATATAGGTTAGATTTTGCATCTCAAAAGGAAAAGTGATCGAGTTGGGCTTCTTTAAGATTTTCAAGTACTACTTCTTGTCCTTCTCTTCATTTCCCCTTATATCCTTTATCGCTTTCTTAGTTAGATTTATTTCTTTTTAATAAATGTGCGTGAAAACCCCTCTTATGAAGAGAACACAAGGGGTGATGATTGATTGATCTGGTTGAGTTGTGTGTTGAAGTGTGGCCTGTTATGGTGTCAACTTTTGTGAGTCGCGCTCAAACATCGCCATCTGTATTTCCCCTACCCAATGTTGTATGTCATATTGCCCTTGAGATTCATGTGACTTGGCTTGATTGACCTCGATAAGTGGGATATACCTTAGAGTAAGTTGTTAGACTGTATGTGGTGGACTTACTTGTGAAACTTTGAGCCTAATGACTATTCATTGTATATAGTCTCATACTTTCCTTCATGTGTGACTCATCCAGGATTGCATCTCTAGAACTTGGTCTTGTTCTCTTTGAAATTGCATTTAGCATGTGCATGTGTTGATATGATTGAGGTAATTTTTGTTCTATTTAGTCACACGAGCCAAAAAGGCACCCATTGATATGTACTACCCTCTTTGTTAGCCCTTTGTGCCTTTCCCCTTGCCTTTGTTGTTGCCCCCTACACACTACACACTTGGCCTATCGATATTATCCATATCCTTGTTAAGGTCTAGTGGAGTGACACTTCTATGTTGAGTTGGGTTTGCTTTGAAGGTTAGTTCACCTTGGGTGCGTTATTAGTGGCTTGTTTGGGGGGATTCGCGATTCAAGTTTGTGTTCCACATGCCATTCACATGCCTTGCTCCTTTCAAAGAAAAAAAAATAAAAATAAATAAATAAATAAATGTGAAACCTCTCATGGATACATGGCCATTAATAGTGTCAAATTATTTATGAAGAGGTACAAGTTAGTTTGGATGATTAGCTAACTTGTACCTTTTAATGAAAGGGTGTGTTTGTGAAGAGATATGTCCATGTTGAAGAGGTATTTATGAAAGAATGACATCCTTTCATGAAGATGTATGAATATCTCTATAAATATATGACATTGTAGCATGTGAATAGCATGCCTTGATGGGCATGATCAAGAGAGTTATACTAACACCACATTCCCTTGAATTTATGTCATGTCTTGGACACTTAGGGTCCTCTCTTCGTAAGTGTAACACGCAGATAGAGGTGCTTCTTAGTATCCTAAAGACCTATTCTGGCAGTTTTGTTGCACATGGGGGTGAATAGAGTGTTTAGGAAAAGAGTAATTACACTGCCTAGAAGCCTTAACTAATTTGGCCCTGAGTTTGTCTGTGATAAAATGAGATATGTATTCATGAAACCGAATTTTTACACTAATAACAAAATGGTCAGATAGTTAATAAACCTTAAATAATAGGCTTGTGTACTCCTTGCGTCCTCTTTTTGCCGCTAACTACCTTCATCTTTAACCTGCACAAGTATTCCCCTTGGAGAGATAAGGCATTTCTCATGCCTCTTTTGGTTTCAAAACACACTCAAAGAACTTTCGAGGATTTTAGGTTGCAACTTTTATATCGCACAAACTAGATGTGGGATTGATAATACATTCTATCCAAGTGCAACAACAACACCTAGTGTGGGTCTTGCTTTTACGGGATCTGGAGAGATCTAAATATAGGCAGTCTTACCTTTACAGATATCTCTACCCTAAGAGAGGTTGATTCCATGAGACCCACATATTTAAAATTTTGAAATAAAATTTAGAAGTTGAAATCTTTAATAGACAAATGTAAGGTAAGAAGAAAGAAGTACTAAGCAACAACATTAAAACAACATGGGAAGGTGAAGACCATACCACAATCAAATCAGAGGTGGGATAATAAAAACTATGTTAAGACAAGGGTACTGCTAGCATAAAAAAAAATACAACAAACCAAAGATAAAATAATAGCCATTTCAACTCATCAACACTTCCTAGCTTTTAGTAGCCCAAGGAATGCCAAGAAGCCAATTACCTATGGTCCGCAACCTTAATCCTAGACATCCCAGACTCCTATCTTGAGCTATATCATTCGTTAACCGTAACAATTTCCAATCGTGCTTAATCAATTCGTTCCAAATTTTCTTTGGTCGTCCTCTGCCTCTTTTGCATTCCGAAAGGTTATACATCCCATATCTTCTCACAAGTGCATCCATACTCCTCCTCTTCATGTCCCGTAAACCATCTAAGTCTATTTTATCTCATCTTATCTTTATAGGTGCCATGTTTACTTTATTTCTAATCACCTCATTCTTGATCCTATCCAATCTTGTATAGCCATACATCCATCAAATCACCCTCATTTTTGCTACTATCAACCTCTGAATTTGGGTCCTTTTTATTAGCCAACAGTTGGAGCTATACAACAATGCTGGTCTTACTATAATACGATAAACTTTATCTTTTAATCCTACAAGAATCCTTTTATCACATAGTACTCCTGAAGCGTTCTTTTATTTTAGTTAGCCCACTTTTATACTTTGGTTAAAGTCTTAAAATACCCTTTCTCTTGTATAATCGAGCTCAAACATTTAAACTTCTCAACCTTGGTATTTTTGCCCCATCAATGGTGACTTCTCCACCGTCTTCTTCTCTTCCACTAAAAGTACACCTCAAATATTCTGTTTTTGATCTACTCAATTTAAAACATCTGGACTCTAGGGTAAATCTCCATCACTCCCACTTATGGTTACCCCTTCCCTAGACTCATCAATAAGAACCACGTCATCTGCAAATATCATACACCATGGTAATTCGTGTTGAATTTTTTAGTGAGCTCAACCATGACAAAAATGAACAGAAATGGACTTAATGCTGATCTCTGATGTAGTCCAATATCTATTGGAAAGCCATATGTGTCTCCACCTAGAGCCCTAACACTCAACATTACTCCTTCGTACATATCCTTAATAACTCGGATATATGCTCAAGACACTCCTTTCTTCTCCAACTATCTCCATAACACTCTACACGATACTCATTCCAGGGTGTGGGGCCATCGTTCCACTCGCGCGGCCACAACAAGTGTGCCGAGTAGAATGAAATGTGTGGCAGAACGCTTCAGTGTTTCATCACGCATTTGTTTCTGTTTTGCTTTTCCCGTAGCATAAACGATGCATTTTGGGTGCCCTTGCTGTGAGATAACAACAACGCGTTTTGATGCACAAGTAAAAAAAAAAAAGAAAGAAAAAACAAATAGTTGTTATTAGGCTGGACTGTTTTAGCTAGGCTTTTGAACATTGGCCTAGAACAAGCTGTTTGGCCCCAATGGCTAGTTTGGGGCATCAAAAAAAATGTTAATGAAATATTTACCTATAAATACCTCCCAATTGAAGTTGAAAATTCATAGCAAAAATCATCTTATCTTATCTTAAAGTTGCGACGGTGAAAGAGGTTGTGGGAAGTGAAGTGAATTATTTTTGTAATGTAAGTTTTTTTATAAAAAAAAATTAATGTAATTATTTAATATAGTATTTTAGCTATGTTTACCTCTTAAATTATTATTTGAATTATATATTTGAAATAATAATAATATTTATGGTTTTTTTTTCTAGAGATATTTGAGAGTTTATTAGAATATTCAAGAAAAAAGTGAAGTGAAGCGTTTTGTAAGATATTCTTAAATTCTAAATCTTTTATTTATGCATAACCACATGCTTATGTAATTTAAAATTGAATTAGTAATGTTAATATGTCTAAATGTACATGTTGGTCGTATATTAATATGTTAATAAGTTTAAATAAATATGTACAATTTAAATTTGAATTAAGTATTGATTAAATTTGCAATTCAAATCTGAATTTAAATTTGAATAAATTATGTTAAGAAGTCTAGATATGTACATGTTGATTACATGTTTATATGTTAGAATTGGCATGTTGGTATAATTTAGCAAATATATATGTGAATGTCTTATCATTTAAATGTTGGTTATATTTTTTGCAAGTTAATAAATTTAAATAAATATGTTAGAATTTAAAATTGAATTAATTATGAATTAAATATTTATATGTTAGAATTGGCAAGTTGGTTAACTTTAACAGCAATATGTGAATATGTTATTGTTTAAATGTTGATTATATTCTAGTAAGTTAATAAGTATTCGTACACATGTTAGAATTAAAAATTGAATTAATTATTGGTTACATATTTATATGTTAGAATTGGCATGTTGGTTAAGTATGCTATGACTTTAAGAAATAATTGAGTTAGAATTACCATATTGGTTAATTTAAGAAATAAATATACTAATATGTTTAAATTTACATGTTGGTTATATGTTAATATATGTTAATAAGTTTAAATAAATAAATTAGAATTTAAATTAGAATTAATTGTTGGTGACAAGTTTACATGTTAGACTATATTTATAAGAAATATTTGCCAAAGTTAATATGCTTACATGTTACATTACATTTGTAAGTTCTTTTTTTACGATAATAAAGGGAAGGATTTTATTACCAACATCGAACCATCCTCTAATAAATCAGGGCAAATACAAGCCTAACAGCTAAATTACAACAATACATGTCACAAGTTTGAAAGTCAGGATTTACATAAGCCAAAAAAACAAATTTGTTGGTCATCACTTGGATAATCAACTTCTCAAGTCCAGCTGCATGTCTGCGAACTCCATTGAAGGTCCTCTAATTGCATTCTATCCATATATAATAATGTAAGGAGGTGTAGACAGCAAAGATAGGCTTCCTAAAGAGTTTGCTGCCTGTCTGATTAAGTATCCATCACTTGGATAATCAACATCCCTACCACTGAACAACACTGCCCCCAACTATTTGACAATATGACATGAACGTAACCAAATTAAACAAGTGTTCTGCAATTTCTTCCTTGGCATTACATGGTTTGCAAATCTTATCTATTCCTTCTATATCTTATGCAACCTTGACTGTTGTTGGGTCCTTCGATGAAACAAAGTCCAGAAGACGTAGGAGGGTTTAGGAATGTCACTTTTATTCCATAGAAGTGTATCCCAGGGTACTTTTTAATTGGTGTGTATTCAGCACCCATTGATAGCCGCTTCTAATCTAATCATGTAAATAGCATTTGAAGAATGTTATCATTTCTAGTTAGACAAGAACTCTGGTTTGATTATTTCCTTGACTTTACAGAGTTTCTTCCTGTACCAACAAGTTTCATTCCCAAGTTTATACTCCCACCATGTAGTATTCCTCAAGTAATGACCATTTGTTGATCTAATCCAAAGTTTATCCTCTTTATGAGAGATGTCCTACACATTTTGACTATGATTGCCTTATTCCAATGACTGATATTCTACTGTCCAATTCCAACGTGCTTCTTTGGTAAGCAGACATTTTCCAACGAAATGAGTGGTGGTCTGCTATATTTACCCCCCGCCCCCCTGAGAGGAAGTTGAGGCACATAGCTTTAATGTCTTTAAGAACTCGCCACGGTAGAATGAATACCTTGCACCTAAAGCCAGTAACTCTCATTAAGTTCAAGTTTATCAAAATTGTTTTCCTACATAGCCAACATTTCTGCTACTCCACACCATGATTTGCAAGGTTATTTTTTCAATCAAAGCATGACAATCATTTGTTTTCAACCTTGCAGATGTAACAAGAACGAAAAATTATTTGAGAGGCAATATGCTAAATAAGCTCATATTTTAGTTGATATAAGACCTTACCAATACCAATTTGGGATTTTCTTTACTGTCTTGTAAACTAGAAATCTTAGCAAACTCATGGACTGCGCCAATCATGTCTATCACAAACTAGGGGTGAGAGCAGATCTCCTTGTCTAACTCCTCTAGCACCTTGGAAAGGTTCAAGGAAAACTCCATTGAAGCAAATACAGTAGGAGACAGATCTAACACATGTTATTGTCCATTTTACCGTCTCTGAGGAAAGTGAAGACCATACAAGACGTCTTCAATAGGCCCCCAGTGAAGGATTCATATGATTTCTTGATGTCTATCCTCAACATAAATTCAGGTGACAAATTTTTGCTGTAGTAACCTCTGGCTAGGTCTTGACATACAAGGATATTATGAACAAGCTATCTTCCTTTGATAAAAGCGCACTAATTGTGGTTAATGAGGTGAGGCAGAACTTAAGTAATTCTATGACATAATGACTTTGTTATACACTGGTAGACCATATTGCAACAAATAGGGTTGGCAACGGGACAGGTTGGGGACGGGGGGCATATTCCCCATCCCTGTCACTACTAGGATCCCTGTTTTCCATCCCCGCCCCGTTCCCCGTTGTGGGGAAAAATCCCTTCCCACCCCATCCCCGATGGGTCCCTAACGGGGATTTTTCCCCGTTGTATTGAGGGCTTTATTTCATTAACAATTAAACAAGTAAACGACCAACAAGTTCATGAGGGAAAGCAAACGGCTGCCGCGACAAGTTCTATTCTCAACAACTTACTATCTTCATTTGTCAATTAAGTACAAAACAACAACAAAAAACGCTTACCGAAGAGGAAAGCAAACGACTACCGGCGACGCCTAACCACCCGGAAATGGCTACGGCTCTAGAAACCAAATCCATGGCAGTTCATGAGAGAGTTAAGCAGATTTGATACCGGTGAAGGAAAGCAATTCCCCCAAAAAAAAAGAAAAAGAGGAAGTTAATAAAGGTCACTACCGGCGACGGTGGCGGCAATAGCGGATGGCAGCAACTGACCGAAGATTGGAGAAGTGGAGACCGGTGACTGCCTGATCGGAGAAGGATGAAGGAGAGAATTAGGGGAAGGAGCAACGGGCAGGTCGGCATACAATATTGCATGAGCAAGAAGCCAAGAAGAAGAAGAATGTGAGAAACTGAGAACTGAGAACTGAGATTCTGAGAGCAAAATTTGAAAAAAGCCCAAATGGCAACACTAGCTAACATAATATGTTTATATACCTAGGATTTTTGCGAATAAAATTACCAATATAACCTTACTTATTTCATTTAAAAAATTTGAAAATTAGGTTATTTCTGTAATTTTAGTTAAAAGGTGGGATGGGGGTGGGGATTTTTCCCCGATCGGGACATCGGGGACAGGGATAAAAACGGGGATATATCCCCGACGGGGAACCGGGAATGGGGACAGGGATGACTGTGTCCCCGTCCCCCGTCCCCATCCCCACACGGAGATTAATGTTTCGCCCTATCCACGTCCCCGTCCCCACTGGGGACGGGGATTTTTCCCCACTTCGGGGCGGGTCCCCGATGGGGACGGATTTTCCCCAACTTTTTGCTATCCCTTGCAACAAAGAATGGGTCTGAACTCACTATCCTTCTTGGGATGATCCATTTTTAGCAATAAGACAACTCTGGTGCTACTCGATTATGAAAGTAATTTCCCATTGTGAAAAAAATTCTTGGACAGCTTTACAAACAAGATAACCAATTTTATACCAAGAAGTTTTGAAAAAACTACTAGAGTAGCCATCAGGTCTTGAAGATTTATATTGTATAGAGAAGATAACCTTTCCAATATCAGCATCGGTAAAGGGTCTTCAAAGAAAGGAGTTGTTGCTTTACTGATAAAACTGAACTAGAACTAAAGGTATCTTCCCTATAAGCAATTCTCTTATGTTGAGTGCCCAATATAGTTTTTTTAAAATGTTTTGAATGACTGCACATGTGTGCTCCTTGTCTTCCACCAAAACATCGTCTTCATTCTTTAATTGATAATGGTTCACCTTGGATTCTAACTGCTATTGCTCTAGTTCTGCTTCCTGAGTTGTAAGTACATGAAATGGGTTGAGCATAGAGATGTCCAATTTTTCAACTATAATTTTTAGGGTTTAAGATCTTCCATTTCTAACAACAATAAACCCCTATTCATCAGATTGGGCAGCCTATTGTGGGTTCTCCAATTGCTCTTCTAATTGGGTAATAAATCGTTGAGGTTGCTAGATAGCCCTTCAAATTAAAGTTACCTTTTTTATCTTGTGATTTTTCTCCTTAACTCCGGAGAATTTACTATGGCCACATTTTATAGGTTTCCATTTGTTTTAGGAATTTTTGGGGTTGCTGAAGATGACGTGGGATGAGAGCGGACGTATGTGATGGACGTACGAAACGACTGCTGATCTTCTCCTTAGGCAATGTACCTACAAAAAGGGCACCCCTGGGTTGGGATTCAGGGAACGCCTCTGTAACGGTCAAGTCAATGGGGGTCCCAGTAAAGACAAAGCAATAAAGAAAGAACAAGTGAAGGATCATAAAATATGCCAGAGAGCGGATCCCTTTTTTGAGGTAGGTAGGTGGGCATTTATAGCACCTGTCTTGAAGGGTAAAATAGTAATTTTTCCATAGGGGTTTCCCCAATGGGCTTACGCAGCAGCTTACTCTGTGGAGCTTCCGGTAAAGGCACGAAGGGTTCCATCAAGGCCTGCTTATGTCTACCTGGGCCTAGCCCATAATTGGGTATACGGGGCCCACCCGAGAAATCATATTTTCCAGATCATTTAGCTCCTCACATTTTACCTGCACGTAGGAATGGACAGGAAGTCAGGCGAAATGTGGAGTGCATATGTGGATCGAAGATCGGCGAGGCTTGGGGAAATGGTTAATTGATGGTCAGCGCCCTATTGCGGACTGACACTTGGTGGTCGTTCTCTAACCTATTGGACCTTCTCAAACAACCGGGTTCCCAAGGCTGGACGATGACATGGGAAATCATCTGCTTTCGGGGTATAAAATGGGGCTGCCAAGGACTGCACTTCATGCTTTGTGTGCAAATTTCTTTCTTATACAAGGTTTTCTAAGATGGGGTTCCCTCACTTGCTGAAGATAGATGAGATGGCTCTCTACATTCTGGAGAGCTTTAAGTGGTACCGTAGGGAGGTTGCCTTTCCCCCTCTACCCCCTCTCGTCTCATTATGAGGACCTGTGCTAGGATTTCGATCTCGCCGCGGCTGAGGAGGCTGCCCAAGACTTCGATCCTCTCGAGATACCCCAGGTGGTGTTCCTTGCAATGCTTCTTAATGACGCTGTGAAGTTGGGCATTCTAGGCGGATGGATAATTGGCATCATGGAGTCGGTCCTCAAAGAGTTACGGTGGAGTACCTTCCAGGCCTGGTTGGGGTGCAATAGGAGCGGCATCTTACGGGCCCACCATCCAGAGACAAACAATGACCAGGAAGAAGAGGAGGACTCGGAGTTTGGCAACGCATCCCCCCTTTCTAGTAATGATGGGGACGAGTAGGGTTTAGGCCTGCTGCGGCCTTTGTTATGCTCATTCCCTTCCTTTCATCTCGACCTTTCCTGTCTCTCTTCTTCTTTTTCTGTTTTTTTTTTTGTCACCTCCATGTACTCTTCGAACTTCAATAATAAGATGTCGATTTTCCTTATCGTCTCACCTTTAAGCATGCACTTTTGCTTACTTAACTTGAACTGCGGGTCGTGCCGTAGAGGGTTGACCCTTTGGTGTCACGCAGCTGAAAAACTGTCACCCATGAGGCTCAGTTCCCATATCAATGATTGAAGCGACCGACCTTAAGGCCTTATGGCAGAACCCTTGGCTAGGCAGGGGTGCGAAATCACAGCGGCCAGCCCATGGGTTATGTCGCTGAGCCGCGAGCCCCTTCTGGGGTGTTAGCGATGAACGAAGTAGGTCTTGAGTACTTACGTGCTACGTGGCTTAGGCGGAATGGTACCCTGGTTCTATAGCCACCTCGAGGGGCGTGTTGTCCTTTACTTTCCACTCCCCTTTATAAATATGGGGTTGGACTTTTTAGGGGGAATCACTTGATCATGCTTCCAAATCCTTTCATAAGGAGATAAACAACTTTATTAGAGAGAGAATCTCCGCTCTTTTCTACATCATGGTTTTCCCCTCTTTTCATGGTACTGAGGAGATGGTCGATTATATTAGGGAAACATTTAAATGGCACTTAAGGGGGGTGTCGCACCCTCCCCGACCACTTCCAAAAAATGCCAGGATCTCTACCTGAGCTTCACTTTTTTTAAGGTAGAGGAGGCAGCATCAGATTTCGATATTCCTGAAATGACCCAGCCACCTTCTACGCTATGGTGGTCAATGACGCTGTTGAGCTGGGCGTCATGAGCAGGGATATGGCCAATGCCTTTAAGTCGGCCCTTGAAGGTCTTTGATGGATTATTTTTGAATCTTGGCTGAGCTCAACAAGCATGCCCTGTTGGGGCTATAACTCTGAAGACAAGCCAAGCCAGGAGTGGGACCTGGACCAGCGGGCGGTCAGAAAGAGGACTCAGAGTCGAGTGATGCCCAACCCCCTTCTAGCAACGAGGAGTAGCGTCAAGTTTCTTTTGTGGGTCGCCTCTTCGTTTTATTTTTTTTTCTTGCTGTAAGGTCATCTTGTAACCTACGATATTAACAAAAGGTCGTTCCTTTACTGGCTGAGCACAAGCGTATCAAGTCGAATGATAAGGAGCCCTTCAATTGGCTCCCTAAGTTGTCATATTTCGAGAACGACTTTTTCCTAGCCACTGTGAGCCTCCTTATCCTTAAGAATTATTCTAAGGGTACTTAACATCCCTCCTTTATCTAGTTTTTTCTTTGGTTCTAACCTGGCTTTCTTTTGTTTTGCGCAAAGCAAGCATAGAAAATGCTCTATCCCTTCTAGAGCGGACAAGCCACTGAGGAGGAGATTGCAGCCGAGAACGAGAGGTGCCGCAAAGGAGAGGTGCCGTCGGGTTCAGACTCAGGCATGAAAGGTCCATCCGTTGGCTACATGGTGCTTCCTGTAAACAAACTTAACATAATGTCAACTTACTTCCTTATTCCTTTTTTACAGGCGCAGTGTCGATGAACCTTCCTCGGGCAGACGCAAGCGGAGGAGGGCTAAGACATGGTTGTGGGTTCTGCCCCTAACCCTCTAAGGGCTTAGCCCCCTTCCTCCAAAGGCATGGGGATTAAGGGGCCATCCTTGTAATGACGGTCTAGGAAGCGCTCGACATTCAACGAGGCACTGGGATCTCCAGCTGCGAGCAATTCCCAAGAAAGCAAGCAGGTTGCTTCGCGGGCTGTCGCGGAGCCCTCAATAAACACTCGGGCTCAAGCTGTGGATTTCTTGGCAGTTGATCTCTCCGTCAAGTATGCCTTAGTGGAGGGCCTGGCTAAGTCCTAGGCCCTGGCTCCTTTTTATTTGGCAGAGCCATTAAAGATCACTAAGAAGCAGGTGGCCATTGCTGAGGTAAGGCCAAGCCTTCTCCTACTTCCTTTTATCTTGTTACTTGCTCTAGAGGGTTTTACTAGGCATTTGCTCGGGCACTAAAATTTATAGGATCGACTCCATCCATTTCAGTCTTAGAGGGGCGAATCCTCGATCTCCAGGCAGAGCGCCAAAAATTGAAGATTCTGCGGCAAAGTACAAACGTTGTTGGGAGAAGATGAGGAAAGAGAAGGAGACCTTGGAGGCTGAGAAGGAAGAACTACAACGCCAACTAGAAAAGGCCCGTTCTAAGGCAGAGGCCAAGGCCCTGGCGGGGGCTGAGAAAGCGGCCAAGGCTGAGCATAAGGGCTACTGGTGGGGACATGAGGACCGCATAGAGTTCTTTCGTGAACTCTTGGTGACCTTGGCCCCTAACGCTTTCAGCCATGAGGGCTGTTCTAAGGCGTACGTCAAGTATGTAGAGCATCCTCGTCAAGCACAAGCTGAGGGTCGGGACCCTGAGCTGGTGGATTTCAACCCTCCCACAACTGATGAACACGGTCAGGATGACGAACAAACTACGCCTCCGAACAGAGAGACCGTGACCCCTGATGATGAAGGTATTGAAGTCGTAGCGCATGAGGACAGTGATGATGATGAGGATCCTTTCGTTTGATGTATAAGGGTCCTTGTTTACTTTTTGTTCTTTTATTGCGCAGCCTACTAGCCCCAAGTTAGTGTTTGTACTTCCACCCTTTATCTAATGAAGTCTCTAAATTTTTTATAATGCAATTCTTAACCTTGTCATTTGTTTCTTCACTTGTTGTTTTGCTTGTCTCCATACACTTTCGATTGCTTGTCCTTCGTAGGACCGTGGCCCCTAAGGGGAAACGGCAAGTGAAGACTAACGCTCCTTGCTCGGGGATTCGGTAAAGTGTGATGATCCTTAGCCCATTTTAGGGGCTAAAAGGTATAGCAATCGACTACTAGGCTAAGCTTGAGAAACCTTAGCCCCTTTTAGGGGCTAAAGTACAGTGACTGGCCCTTAGGTCATGCTTAGGAACCCTTAGCTGCTTTTGGGGGTTGAAGGGCATAGCGATCGGCCCTTAGGCCATGCTTGAGGATCCTTAGCCCCTTTTAGGGGATAAAAGTGTAGCAACCGGCGCTTACGCCATTCTTAAGAACCCTTAGCCCCTTTTCGGGGCTAAAGGTATAGCGACCGACCCCTAGGCCGTGCTTAGAAACTCTTAGCCCCTTTTGGGGGCTAAATGGTATAGAAGAGCTGGATGGGCTTAAAATTTCCCTTTGCAACTATTATATTTATTGTAGGAATAGCACAAGTACATTGGCATCAAGTAAAGAAAAAGATCACTACTGATAGTACTTCCAGAGATTACTGCTATGCCAGGTTCTTGGGATGGGGGTACCTCTAGGGGTCTTTGGCGGATATGTATCGGGCCGTACTTGATCTATTACTTTGTATGGGCCTTCCTAGTTTGCTGTGAGCTTGTTGTGCTCTCCTCCGCATGCCACGGCTTCTGTGCAGCAAAGGACAAGATCCCCGACCTTGATAGGGTGAAGCTTGATGGTGTGGTCATGAAGCTGTGTAATGCGGAGCTTGTAGAGTACCTCTCGGAGTAGTGAGTCACCTTGGACAGAGGGAAGGATGTCAAGAGCCTCTCGAAGTGCTGCGTTGTTGAGTTCTTCCTGGAAGGTGGTGAGGCGACGTGTGTGGAATGCGACTTCAACAGGCAGCACGGCCTCTGACCCATATGTCAGCCTGTTGCAGTTTTCTCTATCATCCGGATTGACCACAAGATGTTGTGTAGTTCCTCGACCTATTTGCCCTTTGCTTCATCTAGCTTCTTCTGCAGACCATGCAGGATGACCTTGTTTACGACCTCGACCTAGCCATTAGTTTGAGGATGCGCGACGACGGTGAACCGAGCATGACACCCTATGGTGCTAAGGTACTCGATAATGCTGGTGATAGCCTCAGCTTCAATCCACTTGGTAAAGTAATCCACGGCAACAAAGAGGTATTTTTGTTGACCCATGGCCCTGCGGAAGGGTCTGAGTATGTCCATTCCCCAAGTTGCAAATGGCAAGGGACTGATGATCAACGTCAAGGGTGTTGTGGGCCGTCGCTAGATAGGGACGAACTTCTGGCACTTGTTGTAGGTGTGGACCAAGGTCATACATCTTCACATAGGGAAGGCCAGTAATAGCCAGTCCGTATCACCGTGACTGTTAGAGCGCGGCCACCAATGTGTGAACTGCACACCCTTTCGTGCAACTCTTCCAATATCTTCCTCCCCATCTCAAGGGTCACACAGCGTAGCAGTGGCCAAGCATAGGATCGCTTATACAAGATTCCATCGTACAATATGAACCAATTTGCCTGTCTCTTCACGCGGTCGAACTCCTTAGAGTTTAAGGGCAACGCTCCGCCTGTTACGAACACTCGTACGGGATCCAGCCATAGTACCTTATGAGGGTCAATGCTTTTTTCCACCAAAGTCTCCCACTGGATTCGTTTTGGCTTCCCATCGCCGGTTCTTCGATCGGGGTATATGTGATCTTAAAATGCTTTAGCAGCTTCGTGATTTCGAGCACTCGTCAAATGTAGGCTGCCATAGTGTCATCTTTCACTTCATACTCCTCGTTAAGCTGGCTAACCACGAGCTGAGAGTCTGAAAACACTCGGACCGAGTCTGCTCCCGTGGTGTAACACAACTCTACACCCGCTATCAGGGCCTCATATTCAGCCTCGTTGTTCGACGCCTTGAACATGAACTTCAAGGCATACTCGTACTGCTCTTCCTGGGGGCTTTCGATAATAAGTCTGGCGCCCTTGCTATCCTTGCTGGACGAGCCTTCCACGCAAAGATTCCATGAAGGGGGGCGAGCCAGTATCTGTGGGTGTGGTGGTGCTTTCGGCCAAGAATTCCTCCAAGGCCTGGGCTTTAATAGCTCGCTGGGCCTCGAAAACGAGGTCATATTGAGGCAACTCTACTACCTACTTTAAGAGTCGTCCGAAAGTGTCCAGATGTTGAAGGACATTCTTTAGGGGCTCGTCGGTGAGGATAGTCACCTTATGTACCTCAAAGTAAGGTCACAGCTTCCGACTTGCCATTACCAGCGTGTAGACGAACTTCTCGATAAGAGGGTAATTTATTTTCACCCCTACCATGGCATGGCTAACATACTAGATCGGGATTTGCTCCTTGGCTCTCTCTACTACCGGAACCGCGCCTATGGCCTGTTATGAGACGACCAACTAGAGTATGAGTGTCTCCCCATGGAGAGGACTTGCTATCTTTGGCAAATGAGCCAAGTAGGTTTTGACTGCCTAAAAGGCCTCGTCGGCCTTCTTGCTCCACACGAAATTGGCACGCCTTCATAGGACGCGGAGGAAGGGTTAGCATTTGTCGGTAGATCTAGACATGAAACGTCCCAGGGCCGCGTTACACCAAGTTAGCCATTGGACTTGATGTTGCGCGGTGGCTTCATGTCTAACACGGCTTGGAAGGGCATCACTTTATAGCAATGCAGACCCCTGTCAGTTACGAATGCTGTTTTTTTCTTGATCCTCTAGGCACAAGGGTATCTGACGGTACCCCAAGAACGCATCCATGAAGCGCAGCAACGCATGTCTGGCCGTGGCATCTACTACCTTATCGATCTTTGGCATAGGGTAGCTATCCTTTGGGCATGCCTTGCTCAGATCAGTGAAGTCCACGTACATCCTCCAAGTTGATAAGCACCACAATCGAGATCCACTTTGGGTATTGACACTCTCGAACGAAGCCTGCCTCTAACAACTTCTGTACCTCTGCAATTGCTGTCGCGGCCCTCTCGGGTCCCATGTGTCGCTTCTTCTGGATCGATGGCTTGTGTATAGGGTCAATGTTCAGCCAATGCTCCATTACTCACAGGTCAATGTCGGGCATCTCCTCGGGGCCAAAGGCGAAGACGTCCTGCTACTCCTATAAGAGCTTAACCAGGGAGTGTCGGGTGGAGGGCTCCATCTGCTAGCCCAATTGAACCGTGCGTTGAAGACATAATGCATCCAAGGGAATATCCTCGATGCCACCCATGGCCTCTGAACGTGGTCGCCTAGGCTCAGTTGAGGCCAGCGTGTGTATTACCAAAGCTTCGGCAGGAGGGGCCGTGGTTTGCGGCTTCTTGTCCGAGGGGGGAGGTCTCGCGGGTCCACGCTCGGCCGACTGTGCCACCAACAGCCAAATACTAACAAGGTAACATTTGCAGGCTGTTCGCTAGTCTCCTTATAGTTTTCCAACGCTTCCATCATCAGCCTCGAACTGAAGCTGAAGTAGGTATGAGGTAATAACAGCCTTCACCTTGTGCAGAATGGGTCGTCCCAGGATGACATTGTAGGTCACAGGGAAGTTTACTACCAAGAAATCTACTTCGAGGTTTTTTACCTTGGTCTTGTTACCAAAGTGCAGTGAAGGCCAATCATCTCTGTGGGGTTTACTTCTTATCCCCCGAAGTCCAAGATGGGTTGTACCATAGGGACAATTTCCCTTCCCAGGTACTAGAGTTTCTTCAAGCAATCCTAAATGATTATGTCCACCAAGCTCCCGATGTCAATAAGAATTCTCTGTACAATGGCGCTGGCTACTTTCATCTCGACCACTAGCGAGTCATTGTGTGGGGAGGCAAAGTACCGGCTTTCTTCCCCTCTGAATACCATTATTGGTACCGTGACTTGGCTCCCCTGTTCAGCCGTGAGAACTTGTTATGCCCCCCGAAGTTGAGTCTTCTAGGCAAACCGAGTGATACCTTCTGTGTATCCACTTGCGATAGTGGCCACTATCTTAGTAGAGCATTCTTCATCTCTAGTTTCGGGCTGCACGGGCTCGCGTTCTTTTTGAAGGAACCGTGGCCCTCGTTTTAAGAATCGGTCGATGTGTTCTTTATCAGCTAGCTCATGAAGGGCCTTCCTCAACTCTCGACATTCAATAGTTGTGTGTCCATTTTTCTCATGGAACTCGTAACACTTCCACGCATTATAGGGTTTAGGTGCTAAGGTCATCGGTTGGGGCCCTTTCAACAATGGGTGCTCCTTAACCTCCATGGGTATGCTCCTAAGATCCGTAGTGAAGCGGGGGTCCACGGTTTCAAGCCTTGGCCTCTGATCCCCTCGTCCCAAGTTCCTATCGACTGTTGTCTTGGCTTTCTTCGGGGCATCCGTGCTTTTAGCGCAGATTTTGGTGGCTCGTATAAAGTCGGCGACCTTTTGTAGTGCCTCCGCTAATGTGGTCTCCTTCTACTCGGCTAAAGATAACTTGAATCGTCTGCTCTTTAGGTCATTCAAGACTAAGGTGTACGCCACCGCGTCCTCCAAGTTGGGTGTCAAGACCGCTTCAGAATGGAAGCGCTTGACGAAGTCTGCTAGGGACTCATACGGCCCCTGCTTAATCTTGGACAAGTGGATGCTGGTCCGCCTCTCCTTCGGATGGTGATGAATTGGCTGACAAATTTCTGAAAGCAAGAGACACTTCCCGACGCTAAGCCGTTAAACCATGACTGTGCTACCTCTTTTAGGGTAGCAGGGAAGTATTGGCAATATGCCGCATTGTCCATATCTTGGATGTACATCTATGCCTTGTACACCCCCAGGTGCTCTTCTAAGTCTGTAGTTCCATCGTATAGGTCTACGGTGTGGGCGTCTTTACTTTCCCGTAGCACGGAGCGTTGATGATCTTTGAACTAAACGGGGTAAAGAAGGGGACAGGCCCCGTCCGAGCGACTATGCTAGAAACCTTAATGAGAGTCTTTGGACGCATCCCTACTTCTACCACTGATGTGTTCCTTCGGGTGAGACCGACCCTTGGCGATCTGGGAGAAATCCAATCGCCCCGGCGGGATTACTAACCACGCCTGTCTCTAGGGGGACTGCAAGTGCGTTCATAGTTGTGGCAACACTCAGGGGTTCGTCACCGTCCTGAAGTCTCCCCTTGAGGTCTCGTTGTTTGCTCCTACTCCTCGAACCAAGCGATTCATCAAGACTGCATTGCATACGGTGTTAAGGCCCTGGTTGACTTTGCCAGTCGTCCCTGACTCGGGCGACGGCTCTGTAGAGCATATGCCCTAATGGATCGGTCGTGGTTTTCTCCCTGCAATCGGTCGTTTTTGTCTGGGTGAGTGACCTATCTCATTCCATCGCTGTGGCCATGCGACACCACGGGGGCATGCCTATGGGAAGGCTCACAACTCGCAGCTTCCATTACCTTCTTTACTTGTTCTGTCACTTGCTACATGATGGCGTCGGTCATGGTGGACATGACGTTTTTGAGTGCGTCCACTGTGACGTACGCCTCTCGCTCAGACTGGTGCAGCCCTACCAAGTGGGGGTTCACCCTGGAACTTTCTGAGGCATCTTGCGCCTTAGGAGGTATCAGGGCTTCTATTGCAGGTGCCTTGTCTCTTTGGACCCTTTCTCGCGTAGCTTCGCTGACTACTATCATTCACCGTTCTCTCCTCACTGACGATGCCAAATCTGTTTTAGGAATTTCTAGGGTTCCCGAAGATTACGTAGGATGAGAACGGGCTTACGTGATGGCACATACGAAACAGTTGATGATCTTCTCCTTAGGCACGGGACCTGCAAAAAGGGTACCCCCGGGTTGGGATCCGGGGAACACCTCTCCGACGTTCAAGTCAATGGGGGGTCCCAGAAAAAGACAAAGCAATAAAGAGAGAATATGTGAAAGGTCAGAAAATATACAAGAAAGCAAATTCCTTTTTCGAGGTAGGTATATGGGCATTTATAGCACCTGTCTTAAAGAGTAAAATAGTAATTTCCCCACGGAGGTTTCCCCAATGGGCTTAGCCAGCAGCTTGCTCCATAGGGATTTCGATTAGGGCCCCAAGGGTTCCGTCAAGGCCTGCTTGTGTCTACCTGGGCCTAGCCCATAATCAGGTATATGGGGGCCCTCCCAAGAAATCATATTTTCTGGATCACCATTCATAATGAACTTCCTGTTGTAGGGCAATGTCCTTTTCATTTACAAAGTTTACCCTATTAGGTAAAAGGTCTTCAATTTATATGTCAACTGGAATGCAAGAAAAATTCATTTTTCCTTTGTTCCTGGTGGCTTTGTCCTTTCTGAGAGCTTCCTTCTCTGTGCTCCCTAATTTACTGATGTTACTGGCACTCCAGTGTTTGGCATCTAAACCTAAAAACTAAACCCATATTGGGAGCTTCTTGATGCTTTTCCTATCAATTACCGGATCAGGTGTTCAAGCCTTCATAATAATTGGCTTTAATTTTATCAAACAAAATAATCACCTTTACAAACCAAATTTTGATCATCAACGAATTCAAAATGAATCATAAACGGGTCGTCTTTAAGAGCAACAACCCTATCTATGGAGTAGCTTCCCTGTATTCATTTGAAGTGTCCCTCATAACAAACAATGGTGGGTTGGCTCCACTCACACAACTTACTATTGTGGTTTTCCATATTTTAGATTAGATATCATCAAAATCAATTTTGGCACATTTAATCCAATTATAGTCGATTGCTGGGATAAAATTCAGATTTCCACCCTCGTGTTTGTTTATAATCGCAATATAGGATTTACCTTTAATTACCTCTGCATTGGTCTAAGCTAGCACATTTTTCCTCTACTCACCATTGCCTAACTTGAGCTACTCTATCGCTTGATCCAGTCAATTTTGTGTACACTAGAACATCTCCATTCGGACACACAAACTATCCCCAAAGTTGCTCCTTTTCTGGTTTAATCCATAACAAACTTCTTATTTGGAGTCAAATCCATGTGATCTCATTCAAAGATGATTAAGAACCAAGTCACATTGATATTGAGTTCAAATTGAGCAGCAATTTGTGTGATCTTCCTCTTCCTCCCCCGTTTTTGCTCATGCCATACCTAAAAGCTACATGAGGGAAAAGGCCTTGCATTTGTAAGTTAATACATTAGAATAATTTGAATATTTATTTCTAAGTTAATATGTTATAAATCATTTGAATATTTAGCTGTAAGTCAATTTGTGTAAATAAACTATGGTAGATCCAAAACTAAATAAATAAATAATTCTTGATTATATGTAGATTTACCATAAAATGGACCATAATATACACCACAATAGTTTATGAATTTATTTACCAAAGCCAGTTCATGATGAGAAGCTGATAATAACTCGAATATTTCCCCTAATACCACATAATTGGCAATAACCCTCACATTACCCCCCACCACAAAACCGCCTACCATAAAGCCAAGTTGGCCTCGAAATCCCAAATTATAGCAACGGGGCAATGCCCCCTATATTATCCACTGGCTCCTCATCCTACCCCCTCATTAACTACTCGTCCTCAATCTAGTGATAGTTTGATTAACAATGAGGCAGAAAAGGCAGAAGGGGAAGGCGGTGGAGGAGGGAACAAATAGAAAATGAAAGAGGATTGTAGCATGATAAAATCATGGATTAACACAAGTGCGGACCCCATTACTAGAATGGATCAAAAGACGACAGATTTTACAATAGGTTGGGTATTGCCTTTAACAAATGCACTACAGATGGAGCTCCATGGAGAATGGAGAATATTTGCAAACCCCGTTGGAATCAGCCTCCACACTAGTGTCCAAGTGGACTGATTGTGTGGTGAAAATATACTAATTGAACCAAAGTAGGGTGAATAAGGAGCATACCATCAAGAAGGCGCATGATTTTAACGTTTGAAAAATGGGCAAGTTGTTTGATCTTGTGCTTTGTTGGGTACTACTCAATGACCAACTTAAATGAGAGACCTTTTGCGATCTAACTCGAAAAAGGATCATCAAATCAGTTTAGGATAAATGAGATGAAGGTACACTCTGACAACTCCAACCCTGCCAACCACCCCCCCCCCCCGATAAAGATACACCAACTAAACATGGGGTAGGCTAATCCACTCCATTAGAAAGAAAGTCACCAAGAGAAATTTAAGGACCCGGTGTTGGATTCGATGTGGAGACGAATAACATCTTCAAATAATATTTCACAGTTAGTAGATGAAGGTGGCAATGGCTGAGCAAGCAATATGTCTTAGAGATTGACATCAGTTGTTTAAGGAAAGGGAGCAACGACTTAAGGAGATGAAGTATAAGGACAGGATTTTGAGGATGAACCTTGCTGAGATATGTCCTGAGGATTGAGCTAGATATGGTCAAATGCAAGAAGAACTTAGGACTACTCCTACCAAACACGGTCTTCAACTAAGTAAAATATAATGCCCTTCTTCCCTCATATGAGACCTAAGCTATCATATGTTAGTCAAAGAAACATATGCTATGTATCCACTTGGGTAGTAGTGGTTATTGAAAGAAATGTACGTATGTTTGCTGTATGTTGTTTGGAACCTCTTTATTTTATGAAGTGAAATGTTTCATTTTAAGTTTACAGTTTGATTATTATATTTCAGTTTATTATTGGCACTAAGTTTATTATATACGATTATGTATGCACAGGTGATTCACAACAAGTTATTTATCCTCCTTGTCCTCTTTCTCGTCATCATCAGATGATTTGAGATTCATACTCAAAGAATTTAGTGATGATACACAAATTTTAGAACATATTCTAGACAATGAAATTGACACCAAGAAATAGCACTATTTCTCAAGCTAGACAAGAGAAAAAGGCTTTATCATCATCATGAAGACCAAGAAGGGGAAAAAAAGATTTATTAGGACAGATCGAGAAGAAACTTACGACCGTCCATATAAAGATTACTTCGCAGAAGATTCAATTTACAGTAAAAATAGATTTAAGATGCAGAAACACTTACTTCTTCTCATAGTAGAGGCCCCCGAGAATCATTATAAATACTTCCTATTGGGGTATGATGCACTTGGGCGGCGTGGGTTGACGTTGGTAACTAAGTGCACCACAGATATGCGAATGTTGGCTTATACCTTGGCTTATACTATGTCAGTAGATTGTGTTGATGAGTACTTGAAGATCGATAAAAGCACAACATCAGATTTCTTGAAAATATTTGACTCAGGGAAGAAAAGAAAACCAACCCTAGCTGATGTTGATCATCTATTAGAAGGGGTAGAGGCCTATGATCTTCTCGATTTGTTAGGAAACATTGACTGTATGTACTGAACATGGAAGAACCGTCCAACAATTTGGTAGGTAGTGTTTGGTAAAGGGATTTATATAGTCTCAACTTTGATTCTTGAAGCGGTTGCTTCCTACAACCTTTAGATATGGCATGTCTTTGTTTGGTGCCTAGGAAGTCTCTATGATATAAATATCTTGACCGTTCGCCAGTTTTCTGTGAGATGTATGAGGGTCATATTCCAAAATCTGAATATGTCCTCAATGATCATAAGTATAATGCAAATACTTCCTACACGATCTTTTCATCAACAACAACAAAAAAAAAACAAAACTTCCTATATGATCGTACTTATTCTAAATGAGGACCCTCTTGAAAACTATCTCCTTTCGTCAAGGACTAAGCAAAACTGTTTACTAAACGTCAATAATCTGTTATGAAAGACATGGAGAAGGCCTTCAATTTTGCTACAAACTCGCTTTGCTATCGTCTGCACTTCTGCTCAACACATGAGAAGGCTAACTTGGTTCTAATAATGAAGGCATGTGTTGTACTCGACAACATGGTCGTTGAGGACGAACGTGATTCCTAGGGTTTGCTTTTGACACCTCATAGCATAATGTTTGAAGGGACCATCATGTGTACTATGTGACTTATTTTCCTAGAGTAGCATAAGTTTAGGGCCCAAAGACACATGCACATCTTAAATTAGACTCGGTTGAAGAAACATGCAAGCGATAAATGGCGACAAAGATAACAAAGATATTTGTTATGTATTTTTTTTGTCATACTTTTGTATTGTAATTTTTCTTTTTCTAGGTCGAATATTCGCAATGTAATTTTTTTTTTTGAGTCCAAGTTTTGTATTGTATTTTTTTTTCCCAAGTCGATCTTTTGTGTTGTAATTCTTTTCAAGTTGAGTTGAACTTTTGCATTGTATCTTCATTAAATTGTAAACCAAAAAAAAAAACTTAATCAACTTTTCGGGAATTAAAAAAGGCTTATTTAATCTTCCAGGAAATACAAAAAAAATTACAAGTTATAAACATAAATAACAATACAAAATAAAAGAAATTCAAATCCAAAACCAAATCCAATACCCCAAAAATTCCACCACCAATCATGGTGTGGGGGGTTTGATGTAGCAATTTTACTTCTAAAGTGCAAAATTACAAAGATGCTAATTCCGATTGGCCATATATTTAAAAACCTTAAACCACCTATTACGCCACAAAAATAGAATAGATGAAATTTTCTAGCATTTTTCTTTAATCCATACAATAAAAACTTAAAAAAATAATCCAAACTTATCTTTTTCGACTATATAGATTTTGGACAAAATAAAAGAAAAAATAATTGAGATATTTAGGTATGAGCTTCATGACAAATACTTTGTGTGGTGATCTAAGTTAAAATTTCATATATAATAGAGATGAAAGAATACAAGTTTTAAAGTTAGAACTTGAAATGATATGGGAGAATTGAAATTTCAAAATTTGGCAATTAGCATTGTAATTGTTCAAATGTCATCATGAATTAATTTTTTTTACTCATGTTCTTTTTGTTTTTACCCTAAAACACATAAGCACAAATGTAAAGTCCAATCACAAAATCATTCCAATTATATCAAATCATGCTAATTGACGACCCCATTTTCTCTCCAGGGCAATCATGCTGCCTTGCCCACTTTGTCGTCTTCTTCTTCTTCTTCTTCTTCCTCCTCCAAGTCACATGCTCACATGCCATGAAGAAATCTCCCCCAACACTTTCTCTGCAGCCTCTGACACAACAATGAAGTCATGAAACTCGTTCTCCAGTTTCTTTCTCCTCACTTTTTACTAACTTCTTCTTATTTTTTTTAAATGTTAAAATATAATAATTTAAATTTTTGGATGGCAGAAATCAATAATCCAAATTAAAAAAATAACCTCAAAATTTTAAAATTTGAGCATATTTATTTTCATCTGTTTAGCGATATTTTAGGTTATATTATTTAGGCAATTTCGAATGATATAATTTTTAGAACAATTAAAACATGTGAAATTTGAAATGCACAGATTTACTTTAAAATTTAAATTATTTAAAAAATACAACCTAAAATAACTCATTTAGTACTGAAAATAAATGTCCTTAAAACTTAAAATATTAAAAACTATTTATTAAAGTTGAATTATTAATTTTCATTGCTTTACTCTAAATTAATGTTGTCTTTTTACGTACTAGAATGTTGCTTATATAACTGAGTGTCTATCTAAATCTCTCTGTTTCTTATGGTGCTGTGTTTTTTGGCTGCTGAGTTGCTCTCTCTCTCTCTCTCTCTCTCTCTCTCTCTCTCTCTCTCTCTGTGTTTCAAGTAGACCCACTTTCGCATTAACCCAATTCATCAAATTCACCTAAAACCCAGACAAACCCAAAACCCCATATCTCAAATCGTTTATATCTTCTGTTTTAAGCTCATACCCATTTCTGATCCAACCCCATTTTCAACCAAATCTCCCAAATTTCATCTCTCCGTCTCTGTTTTTAAGGCAAGACAGATAGAGCCCAGACAAACCCACAACCCAAAATCTCTTATTTCGCTCAATTTATGCATCGCCAGATGCATTCATGAATTGGCACTTTCTCAATCTTATGGGGTGCACCATGTCAAACTTGACGGCGAAGTTCGCCTTCTTCCCGCCATCTCCAGCGACATACGAGGTGAAAAAGAGGGAATCCGACGGAAAATTTGTGGCGATGCAGATTGCTCATGGGGATGACCCCGAATTGGATGTTCATGTAATTGAGACTAAAAGAGGGAACAAAATTGTGGCTTTTTACTTGCGAAACCCTTATGCTAGGCTTACTGTGCTTTACTCCCATGGGAATGCTGCTGATCTTGGCCAGCTTTATGATCTCTTTCTTCAGCTCAAAATCAACCTCAGAGTCAATCTTATGGGGTCGGTCATCTCTCATACTCTGTTTTGCTCTGTGGCTATGGAGGCTTTTCAATTTTCTGTCATTTTTTTTTTTTAATGTTTTGAAATAACTGTCCATTAATTTCTGGGTTTTATTTCTCTTCTTTTGCTTTCGTTGTAGAGGAACACAGAGAGCAAGTACCTCATGCAGGTTGCTTCAGTAGCAAATACCATCACATTAAAAAAACAAAAAGGGGGGGTCAAAAATGTAAAATGCACTCAAAATTACGTCATTCTGACGTAGGCTCCAACCCTTTTTCAAGAGTTTGAAGTTCAATGTGCAGCTTTGTAATATCACTTTTACATAAATCCTTCAATTAATTGTGAAAATTACAAGCTGATAATACTGCAAGTAATTGGTACTAATGAGGAATATGTCCGTAAATAATCGTCATTATTTGGCCATGGAAGGTCATGAGCTTTCTGGCTCTGTGTACGTAGAGAGAGTGGAGGGAAGGAGGGACGAGGAGAGAGAGAAATTGGGGGCAGGGTGTGGGAAACTACAGAGGAGCCTTTCATTTATTATTTATATTTGCCGTTAAAATAAGACCGTTGGATTCGCCTATGGTGATTTGGCGCTGCGTGTTATGATCAACTGCAATTTGCAGCAAGGGAAAATACAGAGGAGCTCTACTTGGCAGTTGGCAACCTTCCCTCCCCCTTAAAAAAGATGGCACTTTTATAAAGAAATTACAGAAGTTTGTGCTCTAATTGTTTTTTCGTTTCCTCTTCCTCAATTTGGCTACTACTAGTTTGCAAGTTCTGCCTTGTTTTTTTTGTTTTGGGGGGGGTTGATCATGTCAATTTCTGCTTTTCATTTTCGAGTTTTTTTTTTTTTTTTGGGTAGAGCGGTGTACTTTTGGTCTTTCTTGGGGAGAGAATGAGTGCGAGAATCTGTCTTGGGCTTTTGTGCATCTGGGACAATGTGGGATTTTGTGTTGGGATCCTTGGGGATTCGATGAATTTTCAATTTTTCCCATGGGAAGTGACAATTTTCTACGGTGGAATTTAGTTCTTCTATTTGGATTTTGTTATCAAATTTTTATTTAAATTCGGTGTCTCACGTGACATAACTAGTGTGTTTGCAATTATGTAATTTAGTGGTTAAGACTACTATATCGAATCCCGTCATTCTCATTTAAGATTGATCTATTGAGATTAATCTTGTTTTCAAATTGCCTTTCGCTTTTGTTGATGTGCCTTTTACTTTAGCTGTGGGTTGGATTTCCTTGGATCTAATATTCCATGGCAGACTGACAAGGGGCTTATTTGTCTTGGGGCCAGAACAGATTATTTTCAGGCAGGTCAAAGGCAGCTCTTTGGAAATTTTGGATTGGATCGAATTTTTTGTCTGTGAAAAATTGGGTGGTTCAGGTTCAGAGTGGGACACTTTGGGTTCAACATTGGTTAAGGAAATTCAGATTGGGTTATTGAGTTTCGGTCTCTTTGGGTTTTAGTCAATATAAAGTTGGCCTATTTCGGGTCCTGGTCAGTTAGGTTGGGTTATTGAGATGGCGTAAAAGGATGTTGATTAGTTTTGAAGGCCTTGTTAATCGTTGGACAATGAATGGTAATACTAGCAATTATTTTGTGAACAAGCTTATTTTAACTGTTGGGATGGTGTCCCCTGTCTGACTTCCTGATCCTCAGGTGTTTACTGTCTTGACTAACGTAACTGTTTGAACTTTGAATGATGAAGTTCATTTCATTCTCTGTGAACATGCAGGTATGACTACTCCGGGTACGGTGCATCTACTGGGAAGGTAGGCAATCTTCCGCATCAACATAAGCTCTGCTTTCAATTTCTTGATTCTTGAAGCAAGATAGAATTGTTGCTAACTTTGTGATCCATCTAAAGGGCACTGCATTAAGTTTCTATTTTCATTTATGAGGAATCTCATTTTCAAGTCATCAACCAATGTCATTTTTATATGTTTTGTTGGACTTGCTTATTCTCTTAACATTTGATTTGGTTTAGGAGCTAAAATGCGGTGTCAACTGCAACTGTCCATGTCCATGTCCATGTTGGAGTGTCTAGTTTTTGACCAGGGTACTTGAGGTGAAATGAATAGCTTGAGTACATTGACCTTGACCCAATGGAAAATCGCACACAGAATTTTGCTCGTAGTCGGGAGCATGTAATAATCGTACCTTTGGGGAAAGAGGATGATGTCCAACCCCTTATATATGTATATATGTCAGGATGTATTTGGGATCATCTTCGGAAGTCCCCCAACCCCCCGGCGGTCCTTCCTGGCCTTGGAGTGTGAGAAGTGGGTCTAGGTTCAGGTGAAGGTGGTGAAGCGAGACTTAATTCACTGGTGCCCAAGCAATTTTTCTCACTGGAGAAATTGCTTGAAAGGCAACCAAGCAACGACTATGCTATCAGGCTTGTGTTCGTTCATTTTGAAGCTTATACTGTATTTTTGCTACCTTTTTACCTGTGTTTATGAAGTTTCTATCAGGCAAGACTGTAAACTATTGGAAAATAGTTTTGTGTGGTAGCTCTGATATCACTCTTGCAAATTAGATCAGATATATGTTGTTGATGTTGATGATGATGTGAAGATAATGATGGTTTGATGTACTTGATTTGTATTATTAGTACAACTACGAGGCATTGCATGACTATTTATGCATTCAATTTGGCAGTGGAGTTGAGCATAGAAAACTACACTTGACTAATTCTCATAACAATGTCTTCTTCGATTATTTCTAAGGCTAAGATTTTTAAGTGACACTTAATTAACTACAAGCATAGTATCTCGTCTTTAAGTTCTAATATTTGTTGCTGTTTTCCTTGATTCAGCCAAGCGAAGCCAATACATATGCAGACATAGAGGCAGTGTATCAGTGTCTTCAAACTGAGTATGGAGTAAGTCAAGAAGATTTGATTTTATATGGGCAATCAGTTGGAAGTGGACCCACGCTCCACTTGGCTGCAAAACTCCCGAGACTGAGAGGTGTTGTTCTACACAGCGCCATCCTTTCTGGACTTCGTGTACTGTGCCATGTTAAATTCTCATGCTGCTTCGATGTTTATAGGGTGAGTGAACTACTTGTCATTTTCCTTGTTATCCTCTTTTTCTTTGATCGGGTGCATCCTCCATCATTCTTAATGCAAAAATTTTATAGATATGCCTGATTATCTAATGTAACCAGTAAGTGAGTACTTGAACCATGCAATGCCATCTAGGAAAATGCCATGCAAGTCCATGGGTGAAAACTCTTATCCATGCTTTTAAGCTACTTGCCACCTGCCATAGGGAAATCTATTTGGAAAAGGCGGGTGCCATTAAGTAGCTGAGAGGCCATCAAAAAGGCAAGGGCCAGTAAGCGCACAAAAACGATCTTTATATGTACCAGGGCTAAGCCTGTGTGTATTTGGACAAACTGGGCCTCCCAGTTTCAGTGGACTCTACGGGGTATGTCTTGCTCTAGAAGATAAAATTTCAGAACAAGTGGGTATACAAATTTGAGCATGAGTAAATGTTTATAAGCTATCCATCTTTCACATTCTCCATGGTTTTAAGCTGGAGTTCTACGTATAGTTCTTTGACTAGATTCTAGCACATCATGTTCCCTTGAACATCGTATAGTATTCCTTAGTTTCGAAGGTTGCATTTTTCATTAGATGTGGATGGGGTCAACATGTGATGCATTTCAGGTTCAGGTTCAGGTATTCTAGTCGGCCATGTTCAGGTTGATGGCATTTCAGGCTAGATCTAGTTTGGGTTGAGCCAATTTGGGCTCGGTCCAAAACCCGTTGCTGTATATTGGGTCAAGGGTTGGGTTTGATCCCATGTTGGGTTGGGGTTAGAATGACCACTCCATCAGACTTGGCAAATAGGCTGTTTGTTCAATTGTGGGCCTAGTTAATTTTGGGCCAGGGTTGTCTTGACCTCTGCCTTATGGAACTTCTTGGTCAGGTCTGGTTTGGTTCGGA
>JACYFF010010365.1:102641262-102666904 GCA_017589665.1 Selenicereus undatus | reverse complement strand
GAGAGAGAGAGAGAGAGAGAGTTAAAGGTTGGATGGAATCAATATATGAGCTACACATAGGATAACATGTGCAATGTTGTATAAGTTTACTTGGCTACATAAATGTCCATGTAGGTTGAGCTTGTGCAGTGTTACATTGAACTAGGATGGACTTCTATGGTTCACACTGTTCACAATCGGACTTACACGACTCTTCGGCATTAAAACCGAGTTGTCCATTGTGTAACTACTCTCCTCATAAGATTAACTAGAAAAGCCCTTTGAACTTTTCTAGCTAAAAAAAATGTGACTTAACATAATCTATGTAGTAATTAGTAAGATTTTAACTTTAATATAATCTTCACTGAATTGTCATTATTGAATGCATTCCATAACAAAATTATTTTGAAAATATTGTTCCCTTGAAATCCAAGAGTTTCTATACAATAAAAATCTTTCCTTAATAGAAAATTAATTTCCTTATTTTGGGGATTCTATAAGCTTTGCCTACTTCTTCCTTGCAATTAGCTTCCCACAATTTCTATAAATTAAATTGTCATCTAAGTTTTATTCATCACTGTTTCATAACTCTCCACCCTCTCATTTCATATCATTGTGAGCAATCTCTAATGGTGGAGTTCAACATGACTAGTAACGATAATAATGTAAGTTTTTTGTGTTATAATGTGTATTTATTTTGCCTTTAATTGTATCTATTATAAAAATTTTGCAATTCCCTTAGTATAAGGCAACATTGCGTGCAATGAAATTTTCTTAGATTTGAATTTCATTGAAACATATATTATATGCTTCTAAAATTGACAGCTTCAAATAATCTTACTTTTTTGTTTATGTTTTTATGTGTTTTTATGTTTGGATGGCATATTTATTAGGCTATTTTTAATTTTGTTCTTCTTTTTTTATTTTTATATTTCAACACATAATGTGTATTTATTTTATCTTTAATTGTATCAATTATAAATTTTCTTAGATGTGTATCCAAGTACTGCATGATTTTAAAAAATGATCAAATTCTATGTGATATTTTTTGTTGAGTTGATTTTTCTTAACATTTACAATTACCCAATAGGGTTTTTGCTTTGTTTTTCAATTTTGTTTTTATTAATGCTTATAATTTGTTAAATGTGATCTTCACATTGAAGAAGAAGAAAAATATACAAATGAAGATGATGATTTTATTATAATTGAAAATTTGAAAGAAGTACAAGTAAGACTAGATGAAGAATTTCAAGATCGATCTTACCATGGAAGACAAGAGGATATTTATATTTAAAAAAACTTGACTTATGCCATGAATTCTATAAAAAAAAATGCTAAAGTTCAAGGTTTCAGAGTTCAGAAGGATGGGATACACAAAAGTAAAAGAGATGGACATTCAACTTCAACATTGTTTAATATGTTCTGCATAGGGTGTACACCTAGCAAAACATGTTGAAAATACTGAAAGAGTGCGAAAAGCGAACGATGAAACACGTTTTGGTTGTAAAGTTGAAATACGATTCAAGTAGATTAGAGAAACAAATCATTGGATTGTGACAAGATTTATTGTTGAACATACACATCCCCTTGCCAATGCAGATCAAGTACTATACTTGAGGTTAGACGACATCAGTTTTTAAATTGTTATATATACTTATTTAATTATGTTATTACTAATGTAAATTTTTGTCATTTCAAAATTTAGATCTCATAGGAAAATTCCAAAGGAGACTCAAATTAAATTGAAATTGAACATATGCATAGTGCTCTCATTCCTCCCCGTTGCGCCAAGCGAAATTTGGTGAAACAAGCCAAAGGTTCACAAATTGGGTTTTCTCAAGCAAGATTTAAAGAAACATGTGAAAAAGTTTAAAAGGAAAAAGAACGTGATGGTGATGCTGAGGTTGTTATGGGTTATTTAAGGGGGAAAAAACATGTCGATCCTTTCTTGAAGTATAACTGTGGATGGTGAGGGTGGTTTAGAAAAATTCTTTTGCTATAATAGAGCTTCACGCATAGACATAAAACTTTTCGACAAGTCTTTGTTTTTTATACTATTTACAAATGCAATGCCTACAATAAGCCACTTGTGATGCTTGTTGGTGTCAATCATAATCAAAAGAAAGTGCCTTTTGGATGTGCATTGGTCGTCAATGAAAAAGAATCTTCATTTATTTGGGTTTTGGAACAATTAGTCGAAGCAGGGGAGGGATAAAAAGCCATTAACTATTCTATTAGATGGAGACAAGGCAATGGCTAATGCTAGTAAGGAGATATTCCCTAAATTAAGCCGTTATCTCTACTTGATTCAAATTCTATTTTTTTTAAGATTACTCATGCAAATTTTCATCTTTTAACGATCCTCCTTTTCATAATATGATCTATGACCATGGATTGTAGAGATAGTAACAAATTTTAATTGATTGCAATTCAGTAAATACCTTCTCATATTTTTCCGAGCAATTGCATGCACACTTATACATCTCACATGAATTCTTCTATTTTGATTTCTACAAGTTTTTTTTTTAAATACCAATATAACATATGAGATGAATCCAAGGAAGACACGCCACAAAATATATTTATTCTAATCAAACAAAAAAAATTAAATATAATTAATTATAATATTTGTAAAAACATAAAGAGAAAATCTTTGTTTAAGAGCCCACTTACTACATGCAAGTTGATATAATCAAACAAAAAAATTACATACAATTCGTTATAACATTGGTGAAAACATAAAGATAAAATCTTTGTTTAAGAACCCAATTTATTACATACAAGTCCATATAATCAAGCAAAAAAATAGCATACAATTCATTATAACATTTGTGAACAAATAAAGAAAAAATATTTGTTTAAGAATCCAATTAATTACATACAAGGCCATATAATCAAATACAAAATTACACACAATTTATTATAACATTTTTGAAAATATAGAGATAAATCTTCATTGAAGAACCCAATTAATTACATACAAGTCCATATATTCATTATTTTAAAACTTACCGATTACAATGTAGAATACAAAGTGAAATAATTTGAAGGTAGAACACTAAAAAGTATTTAACTTTCAACATAATAATAAAATTCGATAACTTACCTTGTGTGCCTCTAATTCAATATGATGGTTGTATTTGCTTGAAAAATGATTCATGTGATAAAGATACAAATCTGCAATTTAGACGAACTAATGAATTGTGCAGTGGTGGAGCCAGGAATTGAACCCTATAGTGTCAAACTCTACTATATAATATAAATAGTGTTCGTCTAGTTTACGATGTAACCTTTTAATATTTTTTCTCACCTATTTTTTTAACAACACTGCATAGCCATAGTATTGTATTAAACCTATGAGCAATCCCAAATTCACCAAATTTCTTTTCAAATTCATATGTTCCCTTTTCAAATTCACAAGCTGATTAAATTCTACTCTTACTTGTCGAATTCCTATATCTCTATGCCAAAATTTATTAGTAAATTCGACCAACATAATTCAAATATAATTTTTCAAATTTTGTATTGAAGGACCAATTCATTAATGCACTAATTCATTGAGTCCATGCTACACTAGCTCGGGATAATGTAAAATATTAAAAAAAAATTAAAAAGTCTTGATTTGTGAGCATTAGGTGGTGCAATGGTGTAACCTTAAGCATAATTAGCATACACAAATGTAATTTGAACTACTAAATTAAATACTCCACTCAAGGTTTTGAAAATTAGGTGGACTTGTTACTTAAGTAGCCAAAAAGTTTTGAAAAATAAAAACAACAAATGATTGTTAGATTTGGGATTTGGACACTTGATTAGAGAGGAAAAGGGATTTAAGCACTGCAAAGTTAGCACACCACTGAACTATGTTGCACATTCTAATAATCTTTTAATCTAATTTACAAATATTAGTTGGTTTTTATTTCCGAGAAATTCCCCACCCAAAAAACCAGGGGTGTTAAGTGACATCCCTTGAGCTCACATGGCTCCGCCCATGAAATTGTGTTAATATTTTTATAATAAAAGTATATTTATACTAGTGCATGGATTAGGGTAAAGGTAAAGAGTCACAATGACGGCTGAGAACAAAAAATAACATAAAAATTCGCTCGCCCTACAAAAAAAAAGGAACTAAAAATTCCCATAAACAAGGTAAGGGAATTCGAACCCCAGACCTGCTCAAAAAGGTAACTAAGAGTTCAACCAAAGCAGTGACTCTTTTTTTCTTGCCATGCTTGCAGTTTAAATGATTACACTAATGTAGCGTTTGATTGAAAGTAATGCAATCACTATGCAATGGAATCAACCATGTAATACAAGTGTTACTGTAATGGAATGGGATAATAATTGCATTACAATGTTTGGTTACAAAGTTTTTACAAGTGTAATGGAATTAATTCATCTACAAACAATACTTAATTTTACACGTGACGTGGAGTACTTGCAATTTAATTCGCATTTTATTTTTGCCTATTTTAATTATTTGTAGCCTCGTTGATAAATATCATTAAATATCTTTTCATCATGATTACGATGTTTCACATGAGACTTACATCACTCTATTTCTTATAGATTACAATAATATAATATTGTTCAAGTTTACTAAGTAGAGAGAAGATGATGATGATGATGACGACGTGAGAGAGAGAGAGAGAAAGAGAGAGAGACATGATGTCTAGAACATACAAAAATACAGTTACAATAATACGATCATGGTCTAGGTTAAACTTTATTTTATCTAATATGGAGAGGAGAGAGAGATGGGTGAGTGGGGCTTCAAACCTTTAAAAAAATGGTGTTAAAGTAATAAGAGAGGGAAAGTAGAGGAGAGACAATGGAGATAAGAGAAAGAAGGTTCCCAAAAATAATAGCTTATAGTTGGATAGATTTTGATTCAAAGGCATGCAATCAAAATTATTTAGGAAAAGTTAAGTAATTGTAATTGCATAGATTGAGGCAAATGTAATTACAATGCAATCTTGATTACATTCCTTAATGGTAACCAAACATGGTAATGGAATCACCATTACCATTGTGATTGCATTACCACTTCGATTACATAGAACCAAACAAGCCATAAAAGGAATAACAGAGCAGTAGTGAAACGAACCTCTCACCGCAACGTCGACCCATCCGCCGGATCCTTCACTGTCTCTGATGACTACAAAAGCCAGCGACATTCACACGGGGTAGGTGAGTGAATGGGATGGACGAGGGGAGGGGGGAGGGGGGAGGATATGCTACTCAACGTCGCTGCCAGGACCTTCCTTATCGCCGGTTACTGCAGCCTTGTCGACGCCGCCGGTAGTGCATCGGACCCTCCACTGTTTCCGTCCATGGAAGGGGAAGGGGAAGAGTTTAAAATTATTATTTTTTTATCAAGCAAAAAATTAATTAATTTATTAATTTTAACTTTTTATTGTAATTTAAAGAGTGAATTATTTTACTCCTCCAAACATAACATTCATAAATTAATTTTATTCATTTTAAAAAACATCATTTTAATTTCAAGAAATCATTAGAAAAATCAACATTTTATATCTAATCACACTAAATATACAGTGTATATCACAGAAATTATGGTAATTTTCGTAATTCCCATCTGGTGGAAATTACATTACCCATTGCTAACCTAGTAAGTAAAACAAACCTTGAAAAGCCTATTTTAGTGAAACCGACCCAACTCAATTTACAGCTGAAAAAATCAATAATTGAGCCTAAAAAGTAAAAACCATCCAAATCAAACTAAAAGATGGAAAGAGAGAGCCTTATGTTTTTAGAGCAAACCCAGTGGTGAGTCAATTTTTTGGCTCACCGGTAGGAGCCTACCACTGTCACATCAACTTTCTCTCTAATTTTTTGTCTCACAATCCTCGCTCTCTTCAGCAAAAGGCTCATTATTTTGCCTCATCAAATAAAATAATATATATAGACCCACTTTACAATACAACATTATTTTTAAAATAAAAAAAAAAATCTAAAATCAATTTAAAATATTTTTAAAAATGATTAAACAATTAAAAAAAAATTGGCCCAGGAGAGGCTGCTCATGGCAACAAGCCAACTCGCGAGGAAAATTTGTTGAGCCATCCACTGTAGAGTCTTGAGATGACAACCCCCTCCCTCGTCTCTCTCTCTCCTCGCGCGAGTGGTACGCTGAACATGCTCTTAATGGCTAAGGGATGATTCGGGGAAATATTGAAGGCTGACGGTTTGTAAGGGATAAGTGATGAGTTGGGCAACATCTCTATGATACCACAGTGATCGATGTGTTACGTTCGTTGACTCTTTAACGATGAGTAAGAAATGACTGGGCAACGCAAGACAATAAGTGAAATCATTTGGCTTAAAAATAAAGGATCAACGGGAATTCAGGTTACTGGATACCTAAAAACCGAACCAAAATTATTAGGTAACCAAAATTTTCGGCTTAGTTGTGATTAAAAGTTTTGTCGGCCCAAAATTTCGGGTACTTAGTGTACTTGCATGAATCATAAACATCTATATGTAGAGATAAGACAGCCTACGTCTAAATCTCTTCAAACCTTGTGAAAATAAAACATATACTTGGAGTCACTGGTGGTAGTTCCCCATACTGTTTATGATCATAATTATGGATTATCAATTTATCATGAGTAATTTATATTGTTGATTAATGCTGATAAGTACAAATCGATACTTATGAACATTAAAATCATAATTAGAAAATATGACAAGGTGTTTATCTAACAAGAGTGAGCAAGAGAATGATTCTGGTTTTGAGAGTGAATGCTCTGCCCTTTTCATTCATGCGTGAAGCCATATATACAAGAGTTGATACATCAATAAAATATTGCAATATTCTACTTTCCTATACAAAGTCTAGATAGAAGGAAACTAAATAAACTAAATATTCTACTTTCCTATACAAGGTCTAGAAAGAAGGAAACTAAATAAACTAAATATAGCTCAATATACATATGGAATATGTATTCCAAAAATAGTCTCAATACCCCCCTCAAGTTGGGGCATGCAGATCACAAATGCCCAACTTGCGAAGGAGGTACTCAAATTGTGATCTGCCAAGGGCCTTTGTGAAGATATTTGCAAGTTGCTCATGTGTGGGAACAAAAACTGTACGAATAGTGCCCTTGACAAGCTCATCCCGGACAAAATAACAATCGACTTCAATATGTTTGGTCCGTTCGTGGAATACTGAATTTCTAGCGATATGTAAGGCTGCCTGGCTGTCACAACATAGTTGCATTGATTGCTTATGTTCGACACCTAGGGAGAGCAAGATCTCTTTTAGCCATTTGAGTTCACAGGTTGTCATTGCCATAGACCGATATTTTGCTTCTGCTAAAGAACGGGACACTATGTGCTGCTTCTTAGTTTTCCAGGATATTGGAGAAGTCCCCAGAGAGACAAACCAGCTAGTAAAGGATCGACGTGTCAGGGGGCAACCTGCCCAATCCGAATCACACCACCCATAGAGGCGCAAATCACAATCAGCCCTGGGAAATATTCCTTGCCCTGGATTCCCTTTCAAATAGCGCACTACTCGTAGCGTTGTCTGCCAGTGTTCTTCCTGTGGTTGTTGCATAAACTAAGAGAGCACATGGACACAATAAGATAGCTCAGGTCAAGTGAAACAGAGATAGATTAGACGACCCACTAGTCGACGATACCGTTCTGGATCATCAAGAGGTTGCCCATTAACCAATGCTAATCGATGTTGTTGTTCCAATGGAACACTAGCTGGTTTGGCTCCAAGCAATCCTGCCTCCGAGAGTATATCCAATGCATATTTACGCTGACACATAAAAATTCCATCAGAATTTCTAGCAACTTCGATTCCCATTAAATATTTTAGGATTCCCAAATCTTTCATGTGGAAACAGTCACTCAAATAAGATTTGCATTTCACAATAGCCTCGTGATCATTTCCTGAAATAATTAAGTCATCCACATAGACTAATACATTGAGGTGAACATCTCTGTGTTGCAATGTGAATAAGGAATAATCAGAATACGACTT
The DNA here is from genome assembly GCA_017589665.1 of Selenicereus undatus. Taxonomy (NCBI): domain Eukaryota; kingdom Viridiplantae; phylum Streptophyta; class Magnoliopsida; order Caryophyllales; family Cactaceae; genus Selenicereus; species Selenicereus undatus. The sequence goes on along the minus strand of JACYFF010010365.1, from coordinate 102,658,908 downwards.
ATGAAAGCCATACTCCTTCAGGGTTGTCGACAGTTTGGCAAACCAACACCTCGACGCTTGTTTTAATCCGTACAAGGATTTCCGGAGTTGACAAACTTTCTTGGAACCTGTGATCTGAAAACTTGGTGGCATTCTCATGTAGATCTCTTCTTGGAGATCTCCATGCAAAAATGCATTGTGTACATCCATCTGATGCAGTTCCTATTGCTTAGCTGCCGCAACAGCTAAGAAAACCCGAACAGTAACCATTTTGGCAACAGGAGCAAACGTTTCCGTCAAATCGATGCCTTCAACTTGGTGATTGCCAAAAATTACTAATCGAGCCTTGTAACGTTCCACAGTCTCGTCAGACTTATATTTAATTTTGAATACCCACTTACATCCGAGGGCCTTTTTGTCCAACGGTAAATCGGAGATTTCCCAAGTCCCATTGTCCTGCAATGCTTGTATTTCCCATTGCATGGCATCTCTCTAGCGTTCATCTTTAATGGCTTCTGAGAAAGAAACGGGCTCATGGCCAGAGGTAATAGCTGCAACAAATTGTCTATGTCGCGTCGAAAAATTATCACAGTTTACATAGTGTGCTATAGGGTAAGGCGTACCTGGAAGACACTATGTCAAAGATGAGCGTGTAGATGGACACAATTTTCGGGCAGTATGAGTAACATATTCAATCAAACGGAATGAAGCTGTCTTCGTTCGATGCCCCCGGCCAATCAGCATTTCATGACCCATAATTTCAGTTACTTGTGAGTTTGTCCCAGCTTGGGCGGGCTCAGACCTTGGCCCAGCTCCTTCTGTCCCTTGTTTCTCAACTTCCCTCAATTGGGCTTCGGTTTGCTGAGCTTCACCAACCACTCCTGGCTGTAACGAGTGCAATAAACGGTTTGCTGAGCCATATGTACAAGAGTTGATACATCAATAAAATATTGCAATATTCTACTTTCCTATACAAGGTCTAGATAGAAGGAAACTAAATAAACTAAATATTCTACTTTCCTATACAAGGTATAGACAGAAGGAAACTAAATAAACTAAATATAGCTCAATATACATATGGAATATGTATTCCAAAAATAGTCTCAATATTATCAACGCTAATAAGTATTAATCAGTGTTGATTGGTGTCAATCAATTCTTAATGTGCTAATTATAAATACTTATAATAAGTTGAAAAGATGAAGGCCTATATGAGTCGAACAATTAATTTTAGCTCAATTCAGTTAACGTTTGGTCAAATTTATGCATGGTGAGTTGATAAATTTTAGTTGAATTTGAAAATGGACCATAGGTCTAAAGGTAATTCAAGTTAGATATTGTATTACTAACAGGAAGAACTTTGGTAATTAGGTCACTAATAATATGAACTTTAACTTTCATGCCCAGAACTTTCTCTGAAAACTAAATTTTTTCCTGCATATGCATATCTACCTAGAAAGAACCCCCAACCCTCTAGTTACTCCATTGGGAGGAGTCCTTCTCCTTCGTATCTATAGCGTCGCGGCACCATGGAGTACTCATCGACCTTCCTTCACTTGTGTGATATGTGTGTGATATGTTAAGGCCATGAACCATGGTGGCAGGGGTGATTGGAGAAAGAAGAAGAGTTTGCCGGTGGTTATGGACGGCCAGTGGCAAATGTTGATGGATTAAAATGAACAAGACTTCGGGGGGTGGGTGGCGCAGGTTGGGAGGAGGTGCATCGGTTTCTGATTCGGTATTGGAGTATAAAAGTGGGTATTATCCCACATTAATAAAATTCAAAGAATATGATAGTGGGTGTTGTCCAACGTTGATGAAATTAAAGGGTCTGAGTATGTATATAAGCTTGTGAGGTACTCCACCTATTGTCAATTGGTTTTGGGTTAGAACCTCATTTGAGCTTATATGCATGACTCTTTGTTTATAACCCAATTGATATAAAAAATTTAACATGGTATCAGAGACATGGCAACGAAGGCATCGCATGACTTAAATACTAGCGATAACCCGGGAAATATCATTATTTAAGTTTAACTGAGAGGTGAAAATTATAAAGAATGGGCTCGTGCTATTTGAACATCTTTGCGGGCATGCAAAAAGTGGGGCTTCGTTGAAGGTGTCATAACAAAACCCGACAATGGATCTTCCGAGTTGTAAGATTGGCATACTATTTAGTCCATGTTGATATCATGGATCATGAACACGATTGAACCGAGTCTTCGATCAACTATAATGTACACTGAAACAGCAGAGGAGATATGGACCAATTTGAAAGAAAGATTTTCGGTTTTCAATGGACCAAGAATTCAGTAATTGAAGGTCGAGCTTGTCGATTGCAAGCAGCATGGAATGACCATGGTTAATTATTATGGAAAGTTGAAGACCCTCTAGGACGAATTGGAGATGTACGAACCGTTCTTGACATGTTCGTGTAAAGGTTGCAAGTGAGACATTAGCAAGAAACTTCAGCAACGGCGTGAGGATGGGCATGTCCATTAATTTCTTATGGTTCTCGATGACACAGTTTATGGAACGGCAAGGTCAAATCTACTTGCTACTAATCCGTTGCCATCGTTAAATCATGTCTACTCAATCATGGTGCAAGAAGAACAAGTGAGAAGTGTAGCTCGGACTGCGAAAGAACGACGGAAAGTGGTAGCCCTGGTAGCACATACACCGGCCAGAGGGAAGGGATGCATCGATGTCAAATATACAAATATGGTCTGCTCTCATTGTAATAGGATAGGCCATGACTCAAGCAACTGCTTTCAAGTTATCAGATATCCGGACTGGTAGGGTGATTGGCCGCGAACAGATAGAACTGGGCAAGGAAAAGGACAGCAACTCGTGCCCATGGCTAGAGGAGAACGAGGCCGAGGTGGAGGGAATACTGTGAGGGTCAATGCCATCCAAATAGGAGGAGGAGATAGCGTAGATTTTGGGCCAGACGTGGAAGTTGAGAATCCAGGGCTACCAGGCCTACGTAGTGAGCAATGGAAAGCCCTTCTAACCATGTTAAACAATCAAAAGTCGAGGACTGCTGAAAGAATGATCAGTAAGCGAGATATTTTACATTGGATTGTTGATTCAAGTCCTACAAATCACATATTGGAATATGAAATTGGGTATTGTTCTACATTGATAAAACTCAAAGAATATGATAGTGGGTATTGTCCCACATTGATGAAATTAAAGGGTGTATATAAGTTTGTAAGTTACTCCACCCATTGCCAATTGGTTTTGGGTTTGAACCTCATTTGAACTTGTATACATGACTCGTTTGTTGATAACCCAATTGATATAAAATATTTAAACATGGTATCAGAGCGGGTTGCTCGATCTTAATTTGCCACCATCCTCATTTAATTAAAATTGTGTGCATATGTTGGGACCTTATTAGTAGCCCACACGTGAGGGAGCGTGTTGGAGTATGAAAGTAGGTATTATCCCACATTGATAAAATTCAAAGAATATGATAGTAGGCGTTGTCCTAAATTGATGAAATTAATAGGTTTGAGTATATATATAAGCTTGTGAGTTACTCCATCTATTACCAATTGGTTATGGGTTGGAATCTCATTTGAGTCTATATGCATGACTCTTTGTTTATGATCCAATTGATATAAAATTTAACATTTGCGGAATCCAAACACACATGATCCTTTAGTTATCTTGCACTAATTTTATAAATATACTTTTTGTTTTTTAAAAGCTAATTTTTAACCCAATTGGAAGCAAAGGAAGTAAACAATGGTGATGTGATCATGACATATATGTGTTGGTGATTCGATTAGTTGTGCTTGTTGTTTTTGTAGCGATAACCACTATAAGAGCAGCCCCAATGAAAGTTCCAGATTTTGAAACTCTGGCCTGCCACGTCAGTAAAAGTTTCACAATTTTGGAACTTGCATTCCATCACTTCTCCAACCTATGGAACTCAATTTTAATCATCAAATAAAAATATTTGTTATGGACCCACCTTATAACACACAACCTATTTTTTAAATCATTTAAAAATTATATACTTACTTTAAAAAAAAAAAACAAACAAACAAAAAATTAAAAATATGAACAGTGACACGTGGGGAGACACGCACAGATGTGCTCACCCGTGTGTCACATGCGTTTCCACGCTGCTGGGGAAGCAAATTTGGCACGCAGCAGACACATGAGCCCCAACATGTGCCTCGCGTGTCAGCCGCTGCCAGTGCTCTAAATTGGTCATTCCTCATAGTGACCCGTGATTATAAAAAAATTCCTAGATATATTCACCATTATCAAATGAAATATTTTTAGATATAAAATTAATTAAATATGATAACGTCTTTTAACAAGCTAGCAAAAGTTTTCTACATTATTTTAAGTCTTTTTTTCTCAGTTACGTTTGACAGGGATAATAAAAAAGACCTATGTCTTTACCTAATTATTTTAAGTGTTTTTTTCTCAGTTACGTTTGACAGGAATAATAAAAAAGACCTATATCTTTACCTAATTATTTTGAAAAGAGATTAAGTTCAATATATATTGTAATAACACTCCAAATCTGATACATAGTGGACTACCTTTGAGTGTATGCAAAGCAACCACTACAAAGCGATGCCGTGACCTATTCTCTTGTCAAACGTATTATATATGCATGCACCAGTTCTACGTCATTTTCTTAATCACGAAGGGAATAGGAGCTTTTTTTACTTTAGAATGCATTACGCTTCTATATACTGAATTGCGAATATAATAATTAATAATAAAAATACGAATATTACTTTCTGTGTACACACGCTTATATGCCCACATCAGTTATAACTTATAAGCCACAATTTATAGTAATATATCTGCAGATAATTAAAAATGAAAAAAACATGGCAAGCATCTAGTTAGGTTACTGTAGACTATAGTTATATGATATATCTAGAGAAAATGGACGAGCAACTTTAGGTGGAAAAGCAAAAGAAGATAAGGAAGAAGCCATGAATTGAAGCTAAGGATCACAAAATCCAAAAGTCATCACTTGCATGGCTATTAACAAAAGGAAAAATTAATAATTGCTTGTATGAAATTAGGCCACCTACATACATACGTAACTAACTATTTTTTGTTTTTTTTTGGGGGGTTCTTTGGGATTCTCTTTTACTATAGTCGATTGAGCAACTATTATCCATAAAGTGATAAGAGTTATTGCATCACAGAAAGTTTTTTTCATTCATAAAATTCATGCCCATATGATATTAGTTAAAGTATATGTGTATTTTTATTTGAGATAGATTTATGTAATCAAACTTGATCAATTATGTGTATATGGGTTTCTAATTTATGATTCATATGAGGATTTGTTAGGGGTTCTTGCACTCCAATTATACCACCTTTGGGATTTTTTGACGTGAATAATCTTGCCATTGAAATTAGTGTTTAGCAAGCAAACCTTTGAAGGTATTTATTTTCAATATACCAAGTTCAAGTTAACAAAATTTTGATTAGCTAATTTCATTATATGTGTTAAGTTTTAAGGCACACAAGGACACAAGAGGGGGGGTGAATTGTGTCTTTCAATTTTTTTCGTTTTGTTTCAGAACACTAGTTAGACCTGTTGGGAGAGGTGTTTGCAATAAGGCAAAAACAAAACTTTGAAAGCTAATAAAGGAGACACAAGATTTTACGTGGAAAACGACCTCTGACCCAATGGAGGTGTAAAAACCATGATCTACCTCAGTAGGATTTCAACAAACACTTTCACTAACACAGGTCAAGTTCGTTATACTATGTAACACACGTGACAACATCACACACGTAACTTAGTCTCCCCCCAGATTCTAGTTACACACATGTAACTATTCTCCACCTAAGAATGAGTCACACAACACGTCCAAAAGATCTCCCAAGACTTAGACACACTCTAGACTTAACTGATGACAGAAAAGAATAGAAGAACACCTTACTTTTATGCTTCTAACCAAGCTGAATGTAAGACACACTTACAAATTAAACCCTATTATGCCAGAAAGAACGACTCAATTTAACAGACTCCTTAAAGGTTTTTCATTCAGAGAATAAGCTCACAAAAAACTCAATGTTTGCCTTGAAAAACCATGAATTGAAGATATGAGAAGCGGGTGCTTATATACCCACAAAAAAGCAAGGATTTGATTTCCATAATAGCTCTGATAATACTCAGTATCCTAAAAGGAATTAAATCCTTCAAGAAATTATCATTTTAGGAAATCATATCTTCTAAGGATAAGATAAAATCTTTTGAAAAATCTTTTTAGGATACCAATATTATTTAGGAAAGTACTCTTTCTAAAACACAATATTATCAGAAAATCGATCATAAATATATTAGGAATTTTGGCAGTAGGAAAACTCTTGAAAATCTTTGAAAATCGATTTTTGCACTCGCTGCTCTTAGAGCACTGCAGACCTATTTGCTCAATTGTTTTATGCAATATTCTAAGTTAGCTTAAATAATTCCTTCGAGGTGAGTGTTAAGTCAAGTTCTTCTTTGGCATATTAACAAGAATCTAGACAAATATAACCAGTACTTAGCCCTAAGACTCTAAAGACTCTCGTACTCTGCTGATGATGTGCACATATATCCACTTTGATGATTTCAGCTTCTTCGACCTGTTCTTTAGGGTATTTGCAACTTCTGTCGCTTTCAACATACAATTTTATCACATAGCTTCAAGCATGATATTTCGAACTGATCTCCAGGATGTTTGCTATCTGTCTTATCACATGATTGTAGCACTCAACTCAAGCCAAGCATAATTAGCACATTTGGGTTGTAATCATCAAAATCTTATATAAGATTGATTCAACCATATGATAGCTTATTTATCACATATGAATTATGGTGTTGGAGAAGTGAATGAAAATGTACTAATCGTGGTTGGTAAATGAGTTAGCACATCTCAACTTGATGAATATAAAAGTATCTTATCCCAATTGTGCTAAAAATGAAGTACATAATCAATGCATTCAGTAAGTATTGATATGGTAACTTGCTTATCACACTAAAGAATGGCGTTCAAAAAAGTGAAGGAAAATATACCATCAAAACATAATAAATAAGTCAATATATTGTTAGATTGATCAATCAAAATTTGTTAACTTGAGAATAGTATATTGAAAACAAATACACTCAAAGGTTGACTTGCCGTGCACTATTTTTAACGGTCAGAAAATTTTCATCCAATAGCCCTAAAAGTGAAATTACTAGCCAAAAAAAAAAACAACACCCTTTTTCGGGAGGATGTAGGTAACTAAAGCACCATTTCTATAATTTCATACCTAAACTTGCATGTGGCCCTACTGTTAAAGACTACAAATAATTAAGTTGGCTAGCTAATAGTACTTAGTGTATTTGTTATTAAACTTAGGTACAACAACTACCTAGCTAGGCCAGGCATGGCCAGAATGACTAGGGTAGGACAAACAAAGCTGGCTAGTTTTGGCCAGTTAAGAACCCATACGACCAAGTGGAGTTGACCTAAACTAAATAGCATTGTAATAAAATCGAGCTAACATAAGTTAGTTTTCATTCCAGCACATTTCTTTTTCTTTTTGGGAAATTCATCCGGGGGGGGGGATCATCATATCTAGCAGGTAGCTGCAGCTACTATTAGAAAAAGTTCTTCATCAAGTTATATGTATTTTAGATTGACTGATAGCTTGTCTCACTTTAATCGACCTTTCAACTCGCATGAATGCTTGTGGTAGTAAAATTGTCCACATTTAGATCTTCTCAAATCTTACAAAATTAAAAAGCACACTGAAAAATCATCATATCTAGCAGGTAAAATGACCTGTCAACTTGAGAGGTTGGAAGCCAGAGAAAAAGATACCCACCGATGACAGCTAAGCCAAAGGAATAAGAAGCTAAGCCAACCGAACCTACCTTACCTGAAACAAGGAGCTACTCTAGCTAAGCTACTCTAGCTAACCACCCTGGTTATTGGTTGATTAATATATTCTATTGAATCAGAGGCTGCAAAGGTTTCTGACATTATATTGGACAAATTAAATTTAGTTAATAATCAGATTCCTTCAATTCAAACATCCTCTGCTGACATTCCACTTGAGCAAACAAACAATGCCTTGTGAATTTCTCTTCACTAAAATCCTAGGCATTGTGTTGTCTTCTCTCTTGGTACTTGGTCCAGCTTATATTCACATGCGTCATAGTTGACTTTTTTTTAAAAGGGTATAAATTGAATCACAAAGCTCTAAGTTGATATGTAAATATAGTTTAAATTAATCTAAGTTTTTGATATTTACTCTTAGAAACTTATCAAAAAGTTGGAACGTGGCAGTCTAAATATCTGTTTTGATTGACTTTATTTTTGGGTTTCAAACCTCTCAAGTGTACCGATCAATGAGATAGTTTTTCAATTCGTTCAGTGTATGTGGATGTTAATCCTTCAGCTACGATGAATTTCAATATTATTCCATTGATGATGACATATGCCTACAAGAGAGTACAAAGTAAATGGATTAAAACTGCTATATTTTTGGCGGTTACAATGAATTATCAATTATGTTAATGTAACCAACAGATGCAAAAGGTTGTAACAGATCAATTATATTAATGGAAGAAAGAATAAATATTTATTCCCATAAACGAGAACAGTTGTAAAACATATGGTGATTTTATGCAATTTATAGATGCTCAACAAATCTTATTATTACCAACACAAAAGAACCTATAATCTATATGTAGTTGTTTTAAATAGAAGAGTGAATTTACCAATATAAGTTGGTTCAAGTAGTTTGACACTTGTTTTCTTTAAATAAGGTCTCGGGTTGAGTCTAATGAATGGAGAAAATCTGTAATTGGAGAGTTCCACCCCTTATTGGGCCAGACTCGACTCTAGTGAAATGGCGGATCCAAAACCAAAAAAACAATCTTATTATTAATATATTAGTTTTTAGATCTAATATTTAAAGACTAACCCTTAATTTTTACAAAAGATATATGTCTATATATTTTTTTTGGATCACACAAAATTATTTTTGGGCATGGATTTAAATTATTTCTTACATAGAGAAATCCATATACCTATCATTAAATGATACCTAAAGGTATCCGTTGTTCCCAGTTACTTGCAACCTCCATACAAGCAGGTTCATGAGTTATTCAGCTGCCCAAAGTCATAATTTTTGACACAATTAAAGTACTAACTCAACGGTGCATCCTAGTGAGTTGGCTCCACTTCTTTACTGCTCTAGTTGAGTTGGCTGATTAATTAAATCCACATGTATAGTTATTTATTCATGTTCATGATTGATTTTCTTCCCTAAAGAAACTAAACAAATTTGTAATTTATTTAAGTCATAATCAAATATATATAATTGGATATATATTTAAAGTGTGTTTGAGTTCTACTATACTTTTTAATGTTAAAATTTATAACCTAGAGTCCAAAGAAATGAGTATCGAGCTTGGTTCATATTCAAACTCAATTCGGTAAGGACCTAGCTAGTGCAGGACTTCTTATATAAGTAGCTATTTAACAGGCTGTCATTCTTCATTTTTTAAGAACAACAAACTTGGAAATGAAATGTCCTATAATTGTTCTCTTACTCAAATCATTAGTCATTAAAAAAAAATTGTTTGTACCTAAAGGAATCTAGCTTTAGACCTAACAAAGGGTTAGCAAACAACTCTATTCTTGGCCCTTTTTGGTCTATGGCAATATTCGGCCAAATTACCTATTTAAATATTTGGTTCAAGTAATAGATAGTGGTTTAGATTGCAGATAACAGTTTTAATTCAACTGTTAATGGATGTCTGTTTAGTTGAGCAGTTGAAACAAATATGTTCAGTAAATTTAGCTATTAGGTTAGCTAATTAATGTAAATTGACATAGCAGGATATAGATAATTTCTAAAGATAAATTTTTCAAAAGGTATTTTTGTCAAAAAATTAATATGCAAAGCTACTCTTGAATGTCAAAGCTAATATTATTAGCTTTTTAGAAACGTTGCTTGAAATGCTAATTGCTACTCGAAATGCTAGTCCGAACATTGAATTATTGGATACTAAAAATTGATTAATTAATATATTAACTTGATCAAAACGATAAATGCAACGTTCTTGCCGAACATGGCCTATATCTATATCAAAAGAAGTTAATTAAAACATTTGAAAATTATGAAAAAGACTGCCTCATTTAATCTCCACTTTGGTATATATAATGTATACTTAACATTAAGCCGCGTCTAATCAATTACATTGTTCATATCCCTATGCAGGTGCTTATGTACATCATATTAGTCATTCAACAATTAAATTCGTGGAATATTACTTAGATCAAGCCATATTCATATTAAGTCTTTTAAAATCCAATTCAGACGAACAAATATGTTAACTTATCCAATTAATTTGTTAAAAAATCGATAGTAATCAAACAAGTTTAACTTCCAATCCATGCCTTGAGATCCTCTTGAGCCAAAAAAGAATTGAATGAATTTTGTATCATATATGTGCGAACGTGCTAATAACAACCAAATCAAATTCCCCTCCCCCTCCCCTCCAAAAAAAGGAAAAAAAAAAATCAGAATCAATCATATTCATTCACATTCACCTTAACATGTAACAATTTTTTCCCTTAATATACATTAATGCATGACAAGTTTAATTCCTTTGAAACCCGTACGTATAATCAAAATGTCTCTACATCTCACATATCTGCCTGTCCTTGATTCTCAACCCTATTACTCTTCTTTGGATGTTTCCTTGCCTTGCCCCTCTTCCTCCTCGGGCGCTTGGGAACCGACCCGAACTTGACCCGGCCCGTTTCCTTAAACAAGGCGCGTTCTGAGTCCACGATGACGCACTCCGGCAGGGGGACGGGATACCTAACCGTATCGTAGCAGTATGAGTAGTACATGTACTTCTCCCTAAACCACCTCATGGCCTTCCGGCCCTCGGGGGTAATATGGGAATACTCCTTAGCCTCAATCTCTGCTTTCTTGTCAGAGCATGCGGAGGCCGAGGCAGAGATGGTGGACCCTGCCGAGACCTGCTCGATGGGGTCCACCGGACAGCCCTCGAGTACGAAGTCGGTGAATTCGGACACAAAGGGCTCAAACTCGTACTTGACCGGGTACTTACCGCCATCGGTGGCCCAGCTCGAGGCGTCCCAGATGGTGGCGTAGAGGGACATGGGCTTGGATGGGTAGTCACCCATCATGGCTTCACTCCGGGTTATCTCTCTTATGGGGACGTGATCTACGTAGAATCTGCATTGCATGGGACGTGTATGATCTGGTCAGATTTTTAGCATACATATGGACAGAAGAAAGCAATAATATAAATATAGAGACATATATGGAACCTTCATTGTGTGCTCTGTGTGTTGAGTAGAAACAGACATAAATTAATTAAAGGAACATGAAAATGAGTTTTAATTTACGTTATTCCTATTAATTGTAAGCTTTATTGGTTATAGTAACTACGATATATATATGCATTTTAACAGCGGTTATCTAGTAACTTACTATAACATTTTGTGGTTTTTACTACTTTATCCAACAAATTATGTTATCTTATATACATTGATTGCTTAATAATACATCAAAAAGTAACGTTTTAATCTAGAATTCGACATAATTTGACCAAGTTCTAGATTAATTGAACTTAAACATTTACCAAGTTTGCATAAATGTTATCAGAAAGATGCATGCATCGTACAGTAACGGTGCAAGTGTCTAAGTCTATGAGGTTACATAAATGTATGCGTATATTTCACTGTTTCTGAATGCCTTGGGGGTTTCGAGTGCTAGCTAACAACATGTCAGCAATGATTGAAGGAATAGAAGCGTGCAAACTCAAGAGCTTCCTATTATTGCAAAGGGGTAAAGTATTTGATCACTTTCAAACCGGCCGCAACTCATCATTTATTCGAGTGTTTTAGAAAACTAAAAATAAAGAAAAACAAGTGGTAATAACCAACATAAAAAGTGATATGATTTTTCTACCGAATATAGAATGTGGTGCCAAAAAACCCAAAAAAAAAAAGTAGGCATGGAGAATGAATACCAAGCATCATGCATGTATGGATCACCTAACAAGGTTTACATTTAGGCAAATTGCTTTGCTTGAAAGTGGCTCTTCAATATATACTTCAAAGTGCACCAGCTAGGATGTATGTTTGTGGCTGGTTTTGAAGGAGACCTATGGGGTTATTAGGAGTTAGCTTCAATCTGACATGTTTTTATAATGTATTGTAAGACGAGTTGTACTTTTGCACTAGTCGCATTACCTATTTTTTTACAGGAATACTAATTATCGGAAAAAAAAATGTTTGTGGCTGGTTTGTGACCTTGGGTGTCTTAAATACCAAACTCAATTCGAACTGAATATGTCTGTTAGTTCGACTGATATATATTTTTTCACTAAGTTCCAATTATGCATATCAAACTCATCAATTTTTGAAAATATTTCCTATTTTCAATCTAAGTGAAGCTATAGCGGGTATTCATATCTATAGTATACATTAGCTACGTGATGTAGGTACGTATTATTTGATCAAAAACAAAAGAAGAGTTTAAGAATTTACTTCACATATCTTCAAATATATGGATCTACATCTATCCCTCATAATGTTTTGTTTTTGCTTAACTACCCCTCCAGTGTACTTATAATTGATCACAAAGAATGAAGATTTTGACAAAATGTGCAACCTAAGTCCAAATACAATGATTTAGGTAAGTTGACCCAGGAAAAGAAAGAAATTGGAAACAGTTGTCATTTTGTTATGAACTCCAATAAATTGAACAAATATAAGCCTTAGTATGTTATTTATAGGCGAGTGGGGAATAGCCTTTCATTGGGTCTTTTTGTCCCAAGTACTTTAGGCCGTATATTTATCAGAGTATTTATGTCCCAAAACAGTCGTGGGACTTTGAATTTTCCCCACAATAAGCATCTACCTACCATTGGATGGCACAAGTAGGATCAAATCAAGATGTTTTGAGTGGAGGAAAATTTAACATTTTCAAGAAGGAAAATTTTCTTTTGTTGGGTGTCCATGTCAATGAGAACTCTTGAAACTTCACCAGTTTCAACGACTAATATAATTGCGATAAAATTTTAGTATAAGATCAGGTCGATTCAGTATAGGTAAATTTTTAAAAGAAACTGATAGGATATTAGTGAAATATCATAATCAAGATGAACCCATAAAACTCAAGCCACATATAATTTGGGGGGGGGGGGGCGGGAGAGTCAGTTTTGTGATAAGAGAGGTGTGACAAGGATATAATGAGTTGAGAGAAAGCATTAATATGGGGCACGAAAAGTCCAGAAGATAAAATATTGGCATCTCCTAAATTTGGTAGACCTAATTACTGAGAACTTGGCAAGTTTCCAAATTTTCCTTTTAGAAAGGTAAAAAAAAGTTACCAAAAGTTTGATAAATGCATGATTTTAGGAGAATAGTTCTAAGATTGGTAGAGGGATGGAAGATCACCTAACAATAGAGAAAAAAGAGGCGTCTTAATCTACAACGGTCAAAACAAAGCAGAAAGAAAATCTTTGCCGTTGGAACGCTCCCATCCACATCCTTTCTCCCTCTATCTCTTTCTCTCTCTACATAGAGTTTGTAAAGTCAAAGCCCAAGCCCAAGCCAGCCACACCTAGCCAACAAAATTACTCAATGGGCCCCACATAAAATCCCAAACCCCCTAGCCAAAAAAAAAACAAACACCAAAAAATAAAATGTGCTACCGTACTCTCAAATTAATTACTGTAAAACAGGCAATAAAATACCAAACGTAACAAAAAAGATTAGATTCATACATGATATTGTTACGGGTCCATAGAATACTGTACTGGTGGAAATCCTTGGTGGGATCGAACCAGAGCGTATATCTCTCCTCCCTTCCCCGGCTTGTGCTTCCGTTTCCATACATGTTAGTCTGAAACCTCCATGGCTTCCCCTTGACGTTCCCTAAGAACTCTATGTCAAGCTCATCGTGGTTCTTCTCCCATACGTCCCCATTCGACGTCTGCAAATCAATTATATGTTATATACTATACTATATATTATACATAATTCTTCACAATCATGAATTCAAAATTACATATATATAATAATAATTATGACATCGACTTACATAAAAGGCAACGACCACCCCGGCCGTGTGATTTCCGGGGAGTTTGATTTTGGCACTGAAGAATCCATGATCGTAGTACTTGGCCGAAATGAATCCTGACCCTGAAAAATTAAACAACAAAAAGACGATATTATTATTATTATTATATAAGATGGTGTCATCCAAGACCCACTAGGCAGAAAACACTGACAATCGAAAGAAAGAAGGATTGAATACGTACCGGCATGGCGGTTGAGGAGGAGGTTGGCGGAGCGACTGTCATCGGAGAGTTTGATGTTGAAATCGGCGAAGAGAGGGGTGTATCCTTGGTCGAAGGAGATGGTGGAGAGGTTAAACGCAGCGTTTGCGATGAGAGAGAAGGAAGAGAGAGAAATTAGAGAGAGAAAGAGGAGAAGGATTGATAACCCTCTTCTTCTTCCTCCTGACATTTTTTTTTTAATTCAATTTGACAGGAAAACTAAACCTTAATTTTGTGGAGATTTTCTCTCTCCTCCTCTTGCGTTCCCCGCAAGCTTCCGTGATCTAAGGAGAGAAGAGAACATCAAAGCACAGAAATTGTTGAGAGAGAAATTTTAGAGAGAGAAGGAAGAGGTTGAAAATCGAGAGAGAGAGAGAGGGGCTGGGTTGGTTTGTTGGGTTTGTGTCCGAAGGTGTTTTTATTCTGAATTCTGGGATTAGATTAATGCCATTGAAGGTGAAGTTATTTACAGGACTGTCACTGGGAAACTATTGTTTTAATATTCTGTAATTTAGGTAGATTGAGATGTCATTATTTAGGTCATGCTCTTTTCGTAGGTCAATTTTAAAATATCAATCTCAATCCACTTCAACTCACTTCTACTATTTTAACTAAGTTCAATTTATCACATAAAAAAACTCAACCCACTTCACCCTTTTATCTACCCCAATTTACCTATGAAAAGAATAGGCCCTTATTTCTTTCTTTTTTGGGAGAAGAAGGTTTGCGAAGTTGTTATTTTTAAAATTTTTAAAGTTTTTCCTGGTATTTCTTTGCATCTCACTGCTAGTTCTGAACTAGAATTGTCTTAAGAGTTGACAACAAAGAGTTTCAAAGGGAGAAAATTAGAGAGAGACAGAGAGAGAGAGAAGACAAGGAGGAAAATAGTTATTCATTAAGAAGACGGGGGACCAACTAATTAAGCTTCCCCAATGAAGTCGATGAATGTGAACATAATCATTTGATATGGTTAGCTTTAATTTATCTTGATCACGTCTCAAAGAATTGAAGTATTAACATATTATTGTGAATCGATTTAAGTTATTTGTTACTTATTAATTAGTTTCCTTACTAAATAAGATCTTGAATTTAATAGACAAAAAAATTACGCTAGACGAGCTTTGCCTGTTATAATCGATGGTGTAGCTTTGGCGGATCAAATTGAAGAAAAAAAAAATTAGAATATTTATAGTATATTGTATTTATTTTTTTTAGGAAGAATAATAAACAGATAAATGAGCCAGACATAAAATGATAAATATTCTCCAATGATATGGATTGGCAAGCTAGTTAGCAACTTTCCTACGCCATGTGCATAGTAATCATTTTTTTTCTTTTTTTTTTGGTGGAAATAAGACCACCAAAAGAAAATGATAAGATTGGTTGAAACCTTAATTATTAAACATAATTAATGTATTCTTTAGTTTAAGCATCATATTATTCCACCAAAAGGAGTGGTTTCTCTACGTCATTTGGATTTAATTAACAATTAATTAATATGTCCCCCAAATGGGAAAACAATTTCCTAATTGAATAATAGGAAGGAGGAAGAAGCTTAGCTAGTATGAGCTTAGACAGCCAAATTCAATATTTGTCTTGTATCATTAATTCATTATATATAATAATCAGTAGACAGTAATCAAGTAATCAATTATAGAGGAGTTAACTAGCATGTAATTAAATATGTTTTTAAATGATAATTAGCGTTTGAAAATTAAATGGAAAAACATTGAATGTGCCTTAAAATTCAGTCACAAATATTGCATAAACTCTTGCAATTCAAATTCTAAATAAATTGTCAATATATCAAATTACATCATCACAATATTAGACCAACTCAAGCCATATTTTTTCAGCTTAATTTTACAAATTGAACGTAACTTTTTTTTTAAACCTGAATTAGACTAAATTAAACTAAATTATTCCAAAAAAAACAAATTAAAGAGAATAGGAGCTCAGCTAACAATGAGTTAATTAAAAACAATAATATGTTTAACAATTGGTATATGTGAGTATAGTACGCTTAAGAAAGGTATCAATTCAAATCCCTCCCCAAAAGAAAGATAGCTATGTTAAAGAGAAATTTAAAAAATTACATTTGACAAGGACTTGGCATAATATACATTGAGTATTCCTCAAGAAATGATGCATGAAAATTTATTCCCATATTTAAATTTAGTATATATAACTTCAAAAATAACAAATTTATTAGTAATTAAACTAATTCATTAAGTTAATATATCAAGTCTCCATGACAATGATAAGAACTACCTAAATCTATTGTATAAATGAATATAATTAATTGTTTAGCTTTCAAGAGAGTAGGTATCAGGTAGATGTCAAAATGAAAAGTTAATCAAAGCATTAAGGTCCAAGTGTAGGACAATTACATGGTAACTGACGCTGGCTATGCCAATTGTAAACGGGGAAATTTTCTCCATATTCATTAATTGCATTCCCATCTCTTGATGATCATGACATAATAGATGCTAACCACAATGAAGACTCATTAATTATGTCATTTTCGTGATGATGACTTGTATAAATTAAATACATCAATCCAATCAACAGAAATTAAGTAACACAAAATCATAAAATCATTCTCCAGGGCAAAATTATTCTCCTTTTGTAATATATATATATTGTATAAAATTATTTTCAGTTGGTAAAATAATGGATGATGATAAGATGACATATATTAATATTTGGATTCGAACTATACACTTCAATGATTATAACTTACTAAGTTTAAAAGTTTTGTTAAAAATGAAGAAACTAAGGCCCTGTTCGGTAAAATTAGCGGTTCAAGTAGCGGATAACGGTTTAGGTAGTGTATAACTGTTCAAGTAGCGGATAGCGTTTCTAATTTAGTTGTTAGCGGATAGCTGTTTAGAACAGCAGTTAAATAAAATGTGTTCGGTAAATTTAGCTGTTGGATTAGCTAACTGATTAATGTAAATTGACATAAAAGGATATGGACAATTCCCAAAGATAAAATTTCCAAAGGGTAATTTTTGGTAAAAAAATATGAAACGTTACTTTTGAATATAAAACATTAATACTATTATCTTTTCAAAAACCCTACTTAAAATGCTAAACGCTACTTGAAATGCTAGTCAAAACACTATATATGTTACCGAACACTAAAAATTACGTGACGAGTGTATTGACTTAGTCAAAACGCCAAACGCTAACCAAAGCGCTGTTGCTGAACACGCCCTAAATGCTCTTAAAGAACTTCTATCTTCTTAATTTTTGAATAAAACGTAACCAACTTGGATCATAAATTGACTACACACACACACACA
>JACYFF010010365.1:102549712-102628609 GCA_017589665.1 Selenicereus undatus | reverse complement strand
TATATATATATATATATATATATATATATATATATATATATATATATTGCAAACTAAAACTTTAATTTGTATGATTCTAAAACTTTTTACACCTAAAATTAGTTGTCATTTTTATAACTTTCATTATTAATTGATGAAAGATTATATAAATCTCTTCAACCCTAGTCCCACCAGATAATGGTAAAATTATTGCACTTTTTTACAAGTTATAGCTGTCAATGCAACCAAAATCATTTCTTCTAAGACCTCATAGGAGACAACTCACAATCTCTTCCCTCTTCAAGCTTTAATTTCAAATATGTCCATTTTTTACAAGAACAAAAATCGAAAATTAAGGGAGAAAACAGACCAAAATGTTTTTTTAAAAAAAAAATAACAAATAAATAAATAAATAATAATAGGGGGCATGTTCAACCGCTGGTATTTTTAGACCCTTGTACCTCAAGCAAGAAAATTCCAAAAAGTCGACCTGAATTGCTCTGTAACAGTGTACACACTGGCAATACGGCCAATACCCCATATGAAAACAAAATGAAACAGAAAGAAAACTATTGGTCCATCCTTGTGGCTGAATGACATTTTCCCAATTTGCTCCGGTTTGAAAATCTTCTAAGCATAGACACTAAAATTTTCTTTTAAAGATATGTAATACAATTTAAGTAGTCATTTTCTCATTCTGCCTATGATATCATCTTGCGCTCATGCAGAATAGAGAATAGATTCTTAGGAGGTACAACATTATATACAGTCGTGGATTTGACATGCTGTCTAAATTGAGCAAAGCCAATCCGCCGCATAATAGCCTTCTCTTAATACACGCGATATATAAACCTTAGTACACGATTGTAAATGAAAAAGCTGCATCTTGGACAAGTGTTTAGATCTCCCATAGCATTTTAGTTTACCTTTATAGTGCTTTAATCAATGTTTTGTTATCACCCTCAATTTGAATATAGGTATGTCCTACTTCCACTATTGCTTTAACTCCATTTCTCGCTGCTGTGGCTTCTACCAGAAGAATTGACACTAAACACTGGTAGAATATTGCTGCTTGTAAAGAGGTGTTATTACAGCAAGAAATGATGCACCACCTAGTGCTCTATTGGATGATTTGGATCCCTAACAATTGAATTGACAAATCCATCTATGGTTTCATCGATAGGAAGAATCTAAATTAGACTAAACCGATGTAAGTATGTAACAAAGTAGCAAACTCTATCTTCATAATTTCATACCTGTTTCACCATCCGCATATTCCACAATCCAAAAACCAAGGGAAGAAGGAAACAAAGAGATTATTACATCAAACAGAATACTTCCATTTCCTCAGGAAGGTGATCATAGACAAGGTGAGCATAGCAAATGTGTAAGCTCCCTATTTTTCACAACAAAAAATTATGTACAATCGTTTCGGTTTTTCAGCTATTAAGAAAACTATATTTTGACTCCACGTAGTCTTCTGCATCCCATAAAAATGATCCAAATGCAACTGCTTCTAAGACTAGCATCGTCAACCCTGAGAATGTAATGGAGAAGATCTCATCGTTCAGAGCCTCCAGTGCGCCACCGTCAGTGACCCTAATATCGGGCCTGCCAAACAGGGCTTGAGTCTGCTTTTCGATCAGTGGCTTAGCTTCCCTGGATCTTATGGTTGCATATCTCTGTAGAGTTTCAGCATCCAAGTACATGATGTAAGACCTTAATTTGTAGGACTCGCCTTCAGTATAACTAGCCACGTCATCTTCATCAGCTGGGATTTGGATCAGGGAATCCGGATCCCAAAATGGGCTTTGTGGAACCGGACCCTGAAAGCCGGCTGTCTTCTGGCCCAAATCCTCGGGGAGAGTTTTCATGGCTTGTTCTAGTTGGTACCTCTGATCGACCCTTCTTAGAAAGTATCCATACATTATGGAAGCAGCATATAGCTTTCCGAGCTTAACTTTACTAATCTCGATCATCTGCAATGGAGCCACAAGGCGTTCACCAAACACTAGGGACAGGTGGCTTTGGATCATCTCAAATGCTTCTCGGGAGTGCACGGATTCAAGTTTCTGTTCTTGGTTTGGCCAAAAATCTACCCTACCAGTCAGGTCTGAACTAGGGGAAATCTTTGGTATCATTGAGATATTGTTCTCCACAAACTTCTGCACGATCAAGCAGTATAATATCTCCTCTAAGGCCTTTCGTCTTCCCTTCTCCCTAACTTCAGCAATTCTCCTGAAACATTGTTCCTAAAATTACGGCTACTTCTATCCTGTCATACCAGATTTCACAAAAAAAAAACAGGCAGGTTTGGCGAGATTGTTGGTCAACAGCTCAGATGACGCAGACCAGCATCAACATATGAGCAGACAGCAGAAGCGTGGCCACTGATTTGAAACAAAATTTCAGGTTACTTCTGCCCTGTAATAGCAAGCAGCTCACAGATACTTTTTATTTTTTTGGGGGGGGGGGGGGGGGGTGTGGGGGTTGGGGGGGAGGGGATGGAAGGTTTGGCAAGGACTCTGGGTCACAGCTCAGATATAAAGAATAAAATCAAGATACAAGCAAACGTTAGAGGCATCAGCCCACTATTGAAACACATTGTATGACAATGACAATAGACAAACTCAGACATAGCCAGATAGGTAATTCTGCATTACGTAAATCCTCATAGGAATAGGACCAAGGCTTTGAAAAGCTAACATGTTCATAAATAGATTAATAAACATCTATAACCTGACTTGAAATATGAGGTTAGCAAGGTACAGAGAGACAAAGCAAAAGGGAAATAAGCTGAGGTAAAACAGGTCTACAGGGAAGCAAGCAAGGAAGAGGCAACAATGCTAAAGCCGTATGGACACAATGCAAATAAAGTGACAGTCAACCTCACATGCATCAAATTGCTAGATAAGAAGAAGATTTGCAAAAATATATGCATAGTGCAACAGAAATCCTTGTCCAGACCTCAGTCTGAGCCACTACTAAAGTGATGACAGAAGGAGAACAAGCACGGCAGTTCTCAGTAATAACCCAATCTTCACCAACAGTATGACAACAAGTCTTGAGAGAGAATAGTTGGGATAGCACAATCACTGGCGGACCTAGAAATTTTGTACAATAGCAATCCCACTTCAAACTTCGTAAGATTTAATAGATACATGATAACTTTTACAGGCATCCGCTTTAAAAGTTTTAGGGATATTCGTGCAAAATTATTATAATTTTTACATTTAACCGCTGCCCAGGATGCCATTAGCCAAAGTGCAAGTCCACTAATAAGCATGGCATTCTCAAGTAAAGCAGAACCACCTACGATATGCAAAGTTTTTAGGACAATAGTGACTGCAAACTCAGGTACGATATCACACTAAGAGATAAGGCAGCCGTCAACACCAACAGGAATTGTGTAACATCTTGGTTAATCACCTATGTCATCCTCCGCAGTCAGGCAGAACCAACCAAACTATGTTATCTCAATTAATAAACCCGTTTGATACACTGGCTATAAAAAGAACAAAAATATTCCTACCTGTATAGGAGGAGGTCCTGAGATGATGACGGGGTTTCCGCCTTTTGAGCATCTCTATCATTTTGCAAATTCTCAAGCTGCTGATCAATAGCTGCTGGGTGAAGATGTGGGTGTGTTTGCAATATTTGAGTCAACAGTTGCCCTGTTGGAGATTCCAATTGAAGAGGTGCAATGGGTGCTAAATTCTCGCTAGATTGACCACAGCATCTGACCACGAAACCCCTTGACTTGCCCTTATCTGGCCCCACAGCAAGCTTTCCAATGTAGAATGAACTACAAGTCTGCATACAAAGATCCAATGAGTGAAGAACAGTAAGAGACAAATTTAAACGCTGAAAATTAAAACATGAGATTAAAAATAAGATAGGAAAAATAGGATGACCGATGAAAGTATGAAGTGACTTAACACCCAGAACACATTCTGGTGTCATAGAATTCAAAGCTTTTCGCATTATAGATAATCCCAATCACAAATTTGATAAGTGCCCTCTCCCCCCTATCCTGATAATTTACACTCCGAACAATCTTGGATAATAACAGTGCAAGTTGAAAGGCCATGTGATCAACGAGCCATCTCTAGCTAATCATCTATGCTAACCAACCTCCTCATAAAAGTTCCAAAAATAAGGCGTTCAATGTCATAAGAAATATAGTTCTTTGAAACATTAAAAAAAAAACCCGAAGACTTACACTTTGCAAGTGTATAGAATAATACTGACGTAGGATGCTCTAAGAGGCATTCCTACACCGAAAAATGAACACACAAATTAGAGGACACTCGCAAATATTTCTCAAAATTCAATTCTATTTCTAGAGTTGGGAAAAGCTGACCCGACACGATTACTGACCCGAATCCAACACAAAATTAGATGGGTTTGGGTATAAATTTTCGACCTGTTTAATTAAATGGGTTGACACGTTCAACATTAAATGGGTTAGGTTCAGGTTGAGATTTTCGACACAAAAAAGTACCTATTTAACCCGTTTAATTAAATGAGTTAAATAAGTCAACCCATTTTTTTATTTTTTATTTATCCATTTACTTTTTATTAGATAATTAAGAATATAAAAATTTTTAGAAATTATGAATTATGATGAATCTGGGGAATCTCAAAGAGCAATTATTTAATGTGATATGTAAATTTAATTTTTAACACTGTAATTACGTATTAGTTGAAAATATTAAATGCGTAAATAGTCAATTAAGCGACTTAACTTAACCTGTTTATCTTAAACGGGTTAAGCGGGTTAACCCGTTTAAAAATTAAATGGGTACAGGTCAAGATTTTTCAACCCGTTTAATAAACGGGTTAGGTTCAGGTTGAGAATTTCTCAACCTGTTTAAGTGCGACACAAACACGAACCCGACGCGACACGACCTATTACCCAACTCTATCTATTTCATTAAAGTCTGTCATGCTAAAGCATAACAAAGAATTTAAATAGAGAAAAGGCCTAAAGCATTAAGGAAACAAATAGATAACCTAATCACGGAGATATTATTCACTAGCTAAAAAAGATAAACAAAAAGACAATATTCCCAAAAGATAAACTACGAAGATGATAAAATATCAAAATACTTCTCATATGCCAATATTAAGATATATACCTATCTTCTTATTTCTCTTTTATTCTTATCTTGCATCGTTCTCCCGTGGTTGGAAAAAACTCATCCTCGAATTTTAAACAGGGCTAGAATGAAGAAAACCAAGCAAGAAACCAACTTCACTTCACCACACACATGAGAAAAGTGTAATTTGTGTAGCTTCTCTAGATAACTAGCAATTCAACTAACGGATATAGCTTCTTGCCTACTCAAAGTTCATTAAGGATAAATAAATCAACATGCTCACTTTCTAGTCTTGACAGTGCCACATGCTTAAATTCTGCACAGCATGAACAAAAATCTCTAGAATTATGCAATGTCTTGTACTCATATGCAGCCTTTTGATACTCCTCATCAGCATATCTGAATTCAGCACTGCTCTCATCGTTCGGACCCTCTTTAACTTCATTCTCCTTGATTTGTATAACGTCATCCATAGATGAAATAATTTGTTGAAGTGGAATATGAGATGCACATGTGTCCAATACCCTTGCACTCATAATTTGAGCAGTAGAGGAAATGCTACAACCCATAGATTGACTCCAAGCGAGCATGGAAACAATAAATTCCAACAAGAGGTCATCCGCTTCGATAAGAGTACTGACCAACCAGGATGGACTCTATATGTGCAAGCACCATAGAAGTATGATAATCGTTAGTGGATGCGATAAGATGGTGGAAAATCTCCAGGACAAGGGTGACACATTCAACATCTAACAACATAATATAAGATTTTACTCGAGCAATACACTCGAGTCTGCCTCTTATGGAATGATTTGTCGGTAGTATCAGGCCCTAGGATGATACAATGAGGTGGAAAGCTCTTTTCATAGGCTCATCTTGGAACAGGGGATTCATTGCTGTAATTCGAATGAGTTCAGAAAGACAAGAAACAAGAGATGTTTGAATATCAATGATATCTAAATATCAATGTTTGCATGATTGACAAGCACTTCTGAGGTCAGGACTCCTTTAGGGGCACTAAGGCATCTTGTATGGACATTGGAGGGTTTTGGTGTACTTGAGCCAAAAGGCTTTCAAGTTTTTCCAACAATCCTGTCGAAGATTGTTGGAAAATGGCAAGGAAGTAAGCAATTCAGTCCCAACATTGAATAGTTTGATTTGGAAGATCTTATTTCAATAACCATGCTGATTTAGTAACAGTATGACAATGTCATAAATCAGCAAGCACCAATCTGAAGCAGCAAGCAGCACAATAATAGGAATGGCACGAATAATGGCAATAAGATGGGCAGAGTGACAAGTGACTACGGCAAACCACTTTTGGCAGGATTTCGGGCCCCTCTGGTCATAACCCAAGACAGCAAATGACAAAATTAGCTGCAAGAAGTGGGATTGCGGATTAGGGTTTCGCAGAATTGGAGCAACCAATTGAAGGTTGAGTCGAAGCGTTTTCTTTCAATTGGGATGGGGCTTTGGTCGAAATTAAGTGGGCAGCACTGGACCGAAACCAATTTTGGATGATTTTACAGAATTGAGGGTGAATATGGTGGTATAGGGTTTCCGAAATTCAGAAAATTCGCAAATCAGGGTTTTCAAACGTGGGAATTCAGAGTTTCAATGATCGGCTGGAAGCGGTAGTGGTGCAGCAGTGGGTGACCGAGGGGTCGTGGTAAGTGGGGGTGTGTGACCCGTTTCGGTGGTAGTTCTGAGGCTTTGGTTGCTACGGCTAGGGTTCTGCGGATTTTTTTCCGTCATGTGTGTGTTTTTGTGGCTGATTTAAGAAACAACAGCAAGAATCAAAGAGAAAATGGGCAGTGGCTGGGATTGAAGAAGCTCTGATATCAAAATTAATGTAGGACGCTCTGAAAGCAATTCCTATGCCGAGAAATTCACACACAAAATAGGAGAACACTCATAAATATTTCTCACAATTCAATCTTATTTCATTCAAGTCTGACTCCCCAATATTAAATAGGGAGTTTAAAAAAGAAGAGACCTAAAACCAAGAAGGAAACTAAACGATAACACTACCACAAAGATATTATTTTCTACCTAATAAAATAACTAAAAGATATTATATTCCCAAAAAATAAGCTACGAAGATAATTAAGGATCAAAATATTTCATATATGCCAATATTAAGATATGTCTATATCTTCTTATTTCTCCTATATCCTTACCTGCATCATCAAATACTCAAAAGAATGAACATAGTCCCAAATGAGGTCACAAAACCCAGCTCATAGGCCTAAGCTGCTGACTACTGTGCCTAATGCCAGAAATCTTTTTCTGGATTATGTTCAGATGTGTACGTTCAGGGCTGTTTTCCTTTTCTATATCAAAGATGCTCGCACTTCTCTCTTTCACTTCCCCTTTTTTCCTTGCTTCCTTGACCCCTTTTTTTGGATTTTTTTGGGGGGGGGGGGGGTTGTCAAGGTTGAGTCCAAGATGTAAACAGTTTGCATCAACTGCCAGCTTCCATGTTTTAGAATCACCTATAATCAAAAACTCCAGATGACAGAAAATGAAACGCAATTCCAAAGAGCATCCAACCAATGCCAATAATATTCTAAGACAACTCTGCAAATCAGCAATAAGCCCTAGTGACGACAAACATAAGTAAAAAGAAACACTGAATGAAGATGTGGTAGTCAATCTCAATGTTATTAAAGCATAAAATACCAACCAGGAAAAAAAAGGGATATTAAGGTTCCACAGAATTGAGGGCCTCTTTCTCTACGCAAGTTGTTCACTTTGCAAGGGGCTATTGGGCTTCTAGCTCATTACAATTTCAACATTCAAAAAGCTATTTCGGTTGGCTCACAATACCAGCTAATAAATCCACTTCTTTATCTTCATCAGTGTTACTCAATATCAAACTCAGACCAGATTTTGCATTGACAAAATGAAAAATTTTAATTGTCAAACTTCCTAGACGATTCTTCCTCATCACATAACTTGCCCAAATTGAACTTTCACTTTGCTGACCAATCACATTTTTGGATTTTCCTATACATAAAAGGACAGTCCGGTGCACAAGCATCCCGCGTTTACGTAGGGTCCGGGGAAGGGCCGCACCCCAAAGGGTGAATTATAGGCAGCCTAACCTGACTTTGTCAGTGACTGATTCCACGGCTCGAACCCGTGACCTTTTGGTCACACGGAGACAACCTTACCGTTGCTCCAAGGCTCCCCTTCTCGGATTTTCCTATACATAATTGTAGATAATCCCGACTTTGTGTCACAAGAAAAGCAACATCACCAATAATGAAACAGTGTTGTCATTAATTATTTCCTTAGGATCACCCTGGCAAGGTTCTTGGATGGTCAATAATGAATCATGGCAGGTCAAAACTCCGGTAAGGTTCCATGAAGCGTCAATTAAATCACATGCTCCTAGCCTACATGTCCGGAAGCTAGCCTCAAATGATAGCATTAAATTTTTTGAAGTTTCTAGAATACACTTGAATTTTATCTTTTTGACCTGACAAAATACCATGAATCTAAGTTTTTTAAAGACCCATGATCTGAGAAATGTTAGCGGACTAATTAGTTATGCATTACCTAAAGAAAAATTAGAGATATCATGCTTTATCTATTTGAAAACTATGACCACATAATATATACAAAGAAAAAAAAATGTATATTCTTGTATGTTCTTTTTTTTTTTGGGGGGCGGGGGGAGTGAAAAACAATCAAATACAAATTATCTCTGCAAATATGCATGATATTGATGGTCTTCCACACCAAAAAACCATGTTGTCTGGTAATCGATATTGGAAATTGCTCTATCACCAATCTCACATCATACTACATTTCTCCAAGCTCACCTCCTGTGTTAGCCAGACAAAATTCCCAATGACGAAGAAATAGCCTTCATTTTAGGTCATCCCCTATCCCACATAATTTGCATATTTATTTATTGCTTATTGAACTTGCCTCTTGTCATCCCCTATCCCACTATATAGTATATCCACAAGCCCTAGGTTTGCTAATGAAAGAAAAATTCTTGCTAAAATCCTTCGGGTTACTGAGCTCAAATCCAATTTCTCTGCCAGTTTGCCTCAGGTCACCCACAACTTCAGTGGTTATCAAAGAAAGACATCAAAATTGCATCTACATAAGGAAGCATTCATTTTTCTCATCTTTCTTGTTTCTACTCAATAGTCTAGCCCCTTTCTTTCCACAAATCATCAAAGGTGATGAAAAGAACTGCAATACAGGACAAACAAGAACAGGAAACTGATACATAATTATAAGTCAGCGAGTAGCAACCACATGCAGCAGAGCAACAAGGCATGGTATATATATAGAATGTCTACTTTCTCAGCATCAGTGAGCAACTCCAACATCACGACATGATCAGTGAATAGGAGTGACAATTATTTGCGGAAGCTTTCAAAGCTTCCCCTCCTGCATTTCAAGTTGCTTCGTACACTAATATACTCTAAATAGCCTTTTTTGTCACCTAAGCAAAAGGCTACCATCAAACAATTTACAAAGCTGAACTACAAAAGGCCTTCGCAAAACAACTAAGAGTTGAGTCTACCCTTGACTTCAAATGATAAATTTGAAAACAGGACAGTAAGGCTCGTTTATTCCTACTACAGAGGCAAGATGAGAGCATAGAGGGCCACATAAGGTGGTCCCAAAATAAGAAGTAGAAAAGGGCTCTACAACTCATGATGGAGCCCTCTGAAGTCTGAATTGCTAAGTGTAGAAATAGCAGACAACCTAAACCAAACCAAGGACAAGCTCAAGTTCAAAAGTGGCCCAAAGGAAAAGACTAAACATAAGTTTCAATTCATTTGGACTCCGAAATAGGACATTAGTGAACTTTATTGCATTGAACTGAACGGCTGTCTTTTTACTGCTGTCAAGTAGCTATGAAGCAGCATTGAAAAGATAAGCAAGGCTTGGATTCAGGATTAATACAGGGAGTCATAGGTTAAATCAATCCCTAAGGGGCTAACGATCTTATAGAAAGACGTGAGACGCTCATATTGTTTTTCCATTCCTTCATAAGTATAAAGCATGCAGTTTTCTTTAACATTCCCCAACCAGTTCCTGAGCTCCATGTCTTGTTGTCCATCAACAAGATTTTATAGGAATTTGTCCTCTCTGAAATTTTTAAAAAATTTAGGAATTAGGGTGTGTCCCAATCAAATTGCCCGGATTTAAGGCATGAAATAAGACACTAATTCCAAATAGTCCAGAGGATTGTGACTTAAAGAAACTTTAGTGGATACAACGACAACAAGAACACCTATTGTGGATCTCAGCAGAATATCAGACGGCAAGGAAAGAGAGAGAATGCAATTTGCAAGCACATCGACAGAGACAAATTCAGTCAGGAATTCACCTGCCAGCCACCATCAAAGCAGTTTGCTAGCCAATAACGATAATGTCCGTAATGGGACTTGTACCCACCACGGTGGCCTAGTGACTAGTAGGCGGTCAAGGTGCAGATATGTCGAGCTCGAGAAAGATGGATTGGCAGGGTGAAGTGTTTTCACTCAAACCACATTCCCATAACTTTTGAAGAAATTGCAAAAATTCAGAAAAGAACAAGGTGATGCTTTTCAAATCTTTTGAAATTTGGAATGCTGAGATGCCTCTTTGCAGGGGAACCGGAGGGAAATGTGCTCAATCTACAAACCCCTAATCACACAGTCACTGCCTATAGTTAAACATATGCTTTATGCAAACATCTTACCTTCAAATCTCCCTTGGATCAAATCAATTATCCGCCATTTCCAGGGTTTATAAGTGTATACTCTTAAAAGCACCCTGAGGCAAATCCTACAGGTATGGATCAGACCAGAAACTTTGAAATAGGTAGTTACCATATTCGAGAGGAGCAGTCAAGGGCACAGCAAATGGATTTTGAAACATTTAGCTAAGGATTGGGGAGAATACCCACACTAATTGTTGGATATCTAACGTCATATAACTCTGCTCGAGCCTTGACATTAAAGATTGAAAGGATTAAATTCATCAGTTCCTTGAAGGTTCTTCCCCAGACAAGGAAACCGACTTTGCTTAAGTTTTACTCCTGGCAATCACCTTCCACAGTCCAAAATCACCTTTTACCTTCTGTATTTGTGTAGTTTCTATTTGTAAATACAAATTTCAAGCCTAAAATAAATTAGACAAGAAATTCAGAAACAAATTGAATTTTGTATTGATGTTGTATATAGGTACAATCTCTGAATTTAATACAATGGACTAATCATCTGATTCGATCTCCTGATGAATTGAGTATTCCGAAGGCTTGATGCTTGATCTCGGTTGATGCAATTCAATTGAAGAACTCTGAAGACTGTTCTTAATTTTGATCTGCAAGTGGTTGATTGTAGTTTCTGAAGCTCTGCAAGTTTTGATCCTTCTTGCTTGGTATCTGAATGCTCCTTGTTGTCTAAATTCTGTAGATGCTGAATGATTCAAATGAATGGAGAGTATCCTATTTATAGGCTCTGCTGACTAGGGTTAGAGCCGGATTTTGGGCCTAAGCCCAGTAATTATTTTCTTATTTTTAAATAAAGAAAATAATTACTAATTTCTGCATCATCGATGACACGTGGCGGCTTTTAATTGGCTGAACTTAATTTTGACCAAGCGGGTCCACCAAAGTCAACGTGACACATGGCAATTTGTAATTGGCTGATTTTTTTATTTTATTTTATTTTATTTACACGTGGCACCATCCGATTGGTTGCAGAATTTTTGTCTTCTACAAATGCCCCCTCGAGAGTCGGTCGCGTACACGAATTTTAAGTGTTTGAAGCTGTTGAGTCTCGAAACCTTCGATGATGAAAAATTTTATGGGTAACCTCTTTTTTTTTTATATATATCTGCCAATGATTTTTTTTTAAAGGCCCAAAAACATCCATCCTTTTCTTTTGTTTGGTTTTTTTTTTTAATTGTATTTTTTAAAGAAATTGAATGGAAGATTTTGCACCAGTCCCCCATGCCTAGGCAGCCTAGCCTTCAATCTTTCGTTTCCCCCCTTTTTTTTTTAGAAATCCCCCCTTTTTGGGTTTTTTTTTTTTTTTGGCCGGTGCTCTCCTACTGCCATAATATGTACAGAATATATTGGAGTATGAATATATTTGGGTAGTACAAAGATAGAAATTAAATACACAAGGAAAGTTTCCTGAACCCTATATTTTTTCAAAAATTCTGATCACACCATAGAGGATTCAATTGCCTGTTGCTATAAAAAACCTCTATGCAGCTGTCTTCAATTCATTAATTTTATTCTCCTCTGTTCAACCCCATTGCAACTTGAGGTAATTTTTTTTTTTTTGCAAACCCTTCATCTTCTCATATCTCCTCTGGTTTCAATTCTCACCTGGTCCCTTTTTTCTGTTTTTTTTTTACATTATATGGCTAACTCAATATATCGACAAAGAGGGTAAAATAAAAACAAAGAAAAGAAGAGAGCTACAAGAAGAAAGCAGTGGGTGGCTTGGGTTTACTGGCATCCATCTTCCTCTGGGCAGTTTCCGTTTTCTTCTTCAAAGTTGATTTTGGCCTCTTTGGTGAACTGGGTCTCCATTCTTTGTCCTCATCTTCGCTCTTGCTCACTTCCCTCCTCGAATTTTGCTTTGATTTTATCCTCAACACCGATTGGGCGAAATACCAGAAGTTGCTTCAGAGATTGAGGAAGCAGAAGCGCTTGGTACAATTTTTGCTATTGTGCCGTCGCCGCCTGCCAGTGGGAAAGGGATTTTTTTTTTCTGGTCCTGTTCTCCATTGTTGACGGCTACTTCGAAGAAAGAGAGGAAGGAGAGAGAAAGAACAGAGGAAGGCAAGCAGCAGAGAGAGAACGAACAGAGTACTCTTTTATTTTATTCGCAAACTAGCGTCGAATTACGACAAAGTGTTGGCGAGGAATGTCAAATTACGACAAGGTGTTGGTCTGGAGATCGTCAGTGTAAGTTATTAGCTTTGCCTCTTTCCTGTGCGATTGCAGAGAGTCGTGCCTTCTGATTTTCCCTTGGTGCTTTAACCAGTTTGCTTTTGCTGTTTCTGATTCCCTTCCTTTTTTTCTTTTTTTTCTTTTTTTTTAGCCCCTTGATTTTTTATTTCTTATTTTTTATTTTTTTTTATGAACCCCCCCTTTTTTTTTCTAGAAAACTTAAATTAATATTTTTTTCTCCTTTTTTTTTTTTCAGGAAGCTTCAAATGGCCAAGATGTCACAGTTGGATGAAGCGGCTCAAGAGGTTGATGAATAAAATTGGCATGAAACTGGCAAGACTCGCACCTCTTTGCGTAGTCCATGCAGTCTTGTACCATGGTAGGCTAATAGTAACTCATCCTCTTGATTCGATCATGTAATTTGGGCCCTGCTTAGTGTGCTCCGCATATTCCTGAATGTGCTTCCTCCATTGTGTGTCTTGCTTCTTCGTCTCCTAAGCATCGTAACCAAATGCCAAGAAAGGAACGTTGATAAAGAGTCCCATTGAAATAAAGGAAGCGGGGAGCTCTTCGTTGGATTTCTATCTTATGCCTTGGATCGCTAGGGAGCCTCCCATGCTGCAGGTAATTGGTTGGCGCCAGTCTTCTTCGTCTACTTCCTCGTCTACTTCCTGGGCACTAATCGCATTGACCTCTTCCCCAGACTCTTCAACAAAAGGTGCAACAACCCACCGGTAGCAAACGGGGACATTCATGCTTTCTTCTGCCCCAGTGCCAAAGTGGCTGCAAGGTTTGCGAGTGCGTCAGCCATCTTGTTGGCACTCCTAGGAACGTGCTGTAACTTGGCGGTTTCAAACTTGTCGAGCAATTGCAAGGCATATTTATGGTAGGATAAGAGGTCGTCCTTTTTTACTTCGTATTCCTCGAGAAGTTGTTTGATGACTAATTGAGAATCACCGTAGATGTCAAGATCTTTGATTCCCATTTCGGTAGCCATTTGAAGGCCCAAGATCAATACCCGGTACTCAGCCGTGTTATTTGAGCATAACTGGGTTAACACGAATGAGTAGGTAAGGACATGCCTTTCAGGCGACATAAACATTACACCGGCACCAGCTCCATCGCTTCTTGCAACTCCGTCAAAGTACATTTCCCAAGGCGGGAGGATATCGACAAATAGCACATCTTCACCTGGTAAGTCATCGTTTAGCTCCCACTCATCAGGAATTGGGTGATCAGCTAGGAAGTCTGCTAGCGCTTGCCCCTTGACCGCTTTTTGTGGCACATAGACAAGATCATGCTGCTTCAAAATCATAACCCACTTCGCAAGCCGCCCACTGAGGACTGGCCTTGACAGAATGTATTTGATGGGATCGGCTTTAGAAACCACATGCACTGTATATGCCTGCATGTAATGTTTGAGTTTTTGAACGGCAAATACAAGTGATAAACAGATCTTTTCCATGGGTGAATACTTCAATTCAACCCCCACCAATGTACGGCTTAAGTGGTACAGAACTACTTCTTTTCTTTCCTCATTCTTTTGAACACACAGTGCTCCCAACGATTGTTCTTGAGCCGCGATGTAGAGTATAAGAGGTTTGCCAGAGACTGGTGCTCCCAATACCGGAGGGTTCGACAAGTAGTTTTTGATTTTCGCAAAGGCTTCTCAGCATGACTCGTCCCAATCAAAGGGCCCTCCCTTTTTCATAAGGTGGCCGAAAGGATGACAACGTCCAGCTAGATTCGATATGAACCTTCGAATATATGCCAGGCGACCTTAAAGGCCATGAAGCTCTTTGAGATTCTTAGGCTCAGGCATTTCTTGGATGACTTTGATCTTGGATTGGTCAATCTCGATCCTTTTATAGCGGACAACAAAGCCCAAGAATTTCCCAAAAGTGACTCCAAACGCACACTTGAGTGGGTTCATCTTCAACTAAAATTTCCGCAAACGTTCGAAGACACCACGAAGATCTGGAATATGGTCGCATTTCTTTTTAGATTTGACTACCAAGTTATTGACGTAACACTCAATTGTCTTGTGGAGCATATCATCAAAAATATTTTACATTGCCCTTTGATATGTTGCCCCCGCATTCTTTAAGCCAAAAGGCATCACCTTGTAACAAAAAATGCTTTTGGGTGTGCGAAAAGTTGTGGCCTCCTGGTCTTCTGGCGCCATTTGGATTTGATTATATCCTGCAGTACAATCCATGAATGATAAGGTCTCGTGCCTCGTAGTCGAATCAATCATGAGTTCGGTGACAGGGAGCGGAAAATAGTCCTTTGGACATGCACCATTGAGATCCCGAAAGTCTACGCAGATGCGAAGTTGCCCATTTTTCTTCCTTACGGGGACAATGTTTGCGATCCAGGTTGGATATTTTACCTCCCGAACGAACCCTACTTCAATGAGTTTATTGACTTCCTTTTCAATTTCAGGTACCAACTCTGGACGGAAACGTCGTTGGGGCTGCTTCTTTGGAGACACTCCCCTTTTGATAGACAGGCGATGAACAACAACTTTGGTATTAGCCCTGGCATTTCTTTATAGCTCCATGCGAACACATCCTTATATTCCGAGAGGAGATTAAAGTACTGACTTTCTTCCTCGAGCGTTAGCAACGAACTTATATAAATGGGGCGAGGTTCGTCTGTGGTATCAAGATTCAATTCTTTCAGATCATCGATCGTAGCTTGCCCCCCGTCCTCAAGGGTTTTAGGAGTCTCTGCAAGTTCCGCCTCTGAGTCCGAATCCTCGCATTCTCGACCTGTGATATGGTGAGAGGAAGCCATTTCACCTTGCTCTTCCTCCTCGTTCGAGTCAGGGTTACTTTGTTGACCAGTGAGGATCACAGTGCGCCTTTTCACTCGCAATGAACCTTCCGTCTTGATGTCCAAGGTTGAAAGTCGTTTCATCCTTGAAGGAACAGAACTTCGTACTTCGTTTGTATCACTTAGACGGTTAAATACGGAACCTTTTAACTTTTAGGAAGACGTCTTTAAGGGCTCTATCCCCTTCTTGATCCTATTGAATACTGGAGGCTTTGGCTGTGCCCCAATTCTGGAAAAGACAGAATGACGTTTTGTTGAACTGGATGGTTGTAATCTATCGAACACGGAAGCCCTTTTGCTAGGCGGATCATCCTCCTTTTCACTCCCATCTATCTCTTTGGCATAGATATGTTGGACTGCCGACTGCTTGTTCTTTCGTCGCCCTGATATTCTGATTGGCTGGGACGGCGTGTAGCCAAACCCGACTTTAGAAACGCCTACTGAACCCCCTTGCTCCTGGATCACTTTTTGAGTTTCATTGAGACCATGAGCCTTGACTTCGATCACTTTCCCTAAGGTAGCGGGATTTTGAAAGTCATAACCAGCTCTTTCCATAAGCTTGTATGCATTCGGATCGAATCCCTCCTTGGTCCGTGTATGCGACAAGTCATTCTCCTCTTTCAACAAAGCCTCAGAAGAAGAAACGAACCCAGGGAGAGGGTGTCTGCTCACCTTTGGTCGGTACACCTTTTGCGTTGGCAATGTGACATTTCCTTTAAGGGCACCCAAGCTTGCCTCGTCAGCGTTCCTAGTAATCTTACCTTCAGTCTCTCCATTTACGACTCTACCAAAGGGTGATTCTCTTTCTTTACGACGGGATCTCGGAATGTATCTCAAAACCGGTGTCATGGAGTTTGCTGAAGCTGCCATCTGTCTTGTAACTGGTTTGACAAACTGTATTTCCCTAGCTTGCTTATCGTCCCTGTCGCCCTGTTGTTGCTTTGTACCATCATGCCCTATTGCCACCAGTGCATTCCTGGTAATTTTTGGCTCATTTTTACTTGTAGATGAAATTGTCGATATCATCATTTCCTTAGGCGTCAAATCTTCTTCAAAGAATTTAGCATCAGCGAAATATGACTCCGACCTAGTGAATGGCCTCACATCACAATTAATCTTCCTTTCTCCTCCACGATAGTACTTGAGACATTGATGGAGAGTTGAAGCTACTATCCCATGCTCATGAAGCCATAGACGTCCTAGCAACAACTTGTAGAAAGTC
The DNA here is from genome assembly GCA_017589665.1 of Selenicereus undatus. Taxonomy (NCBI): domain Eukaryota; kingdom Viridiplantae; phylum Streptophyta; class Magnoliopsida; order Caryophyllales; family Cactaceae; genus Selenicereus; species Selenicereus undatus. Next base: position 102,611,544 of record JACYFF010010365.1, on the reverse strand, counting down.
TTTGTGTCAATTACATGGAAGATTGAATATGTTGATAGGTCTCCCATCATCAGCTCAAGGCGAATCATACCGATTGCACGCTGACTCTCTAGGCTAAATCCTTGGATCACCATTCGGCTCTTAGAAAGCTCTTCCACAGTGATCCCTAGGTCATTCATTGTAGACTTAGGCATGATATTAACAGCCGACCCTACATCTACAAGGATTCGTTTGACCTTTTGTTCTTTCACTGGTTGATCCGCACTTTTCACCTTGTCAACATAAAGTTTTGGGTGCTGCAAAGCAGCAACAATCTGTTGACGTATCTCTTTTGGCAAGCTGAAGATTTGCCTCCAATCGTCACAGATCGGTAAGGCCTCTAAGCTAGTTAGAGCCTCACCATTATTTTTGGGAGGTTTTTCTAACTTTGTTTCCTTCTCATCTTCCTCATTCTCCAGCTCACAACACGAAGTCATGTTAACAGTGATCTTCTTAAAAAATCTTACTGGGAAAAATTCCTCCAGTGTGATGGAGCAAGTCAATAGGTTGGACTTCCTGTCTCTTGCTAGCCTTTGAATTTTTCTTGCTCTTCGCACACCGATGAGTCTTCCTCCTGCCTTGTCTCTTTCTTTGGCGAATGGGCGGTGACTGAGCTTGTTTTGGATTCCTTGGCCTCTTTTGAGTGACAAGCGTCCATCCTTCTTCGTCTTCGGCCGGATTGAAATTTGTCACCATCACTGGTCCCCTAACCGTCAAGGGAACAACGACAGGTTCCAAGCTTCCGAACTGAATGGTGAATAGTCCTAGAGAGCGGATTGCACTGGTCTCCCTTTGTTGATAAGATCGAGTAGGCTTTTGTTGTCACGATGGAGGAGAGTACTCCACACCAGCAGAAATATGATTGGCTCCGGCGGCATCATCCAGGTCCAATATGATCTTTCCATCTCTGGCTAGTTGCATAATGCGCTCTTTAAGAGTAATGCATTTCTCTAAAGGGTGGCTAACAACCCTGTGATAGCGACAGTACTTCGGGTCGCTTGTCCTTCCAGCTTCTTCTAGTCGCTTAGGTTTAGGGAGTTCGATGATCCTATTTTCAAGTAAGTCATCTAGCATCCTTGACAAGTCCAAATCAGAAAACGGGTACTTCTTTTCTTGGAGCCCTTTTAACGTATGTCGCTTCCGTCCAACATCCCTTGAGGATGCTCCTTTCTTTTCTTCTGGCCTAGATTTTCCCGAAATCCGTACTGGTTCGTCAATGGAAGTGGTCATGGATTCCTTTGCTGGAGCCTTAGAAGGCTTTGAGTTCTTCTTGATCTCACCTTTGTCCTTTCTTGAACTCATATGAAAAGGATGACTAGCCGCGACGATTTGCTATCGTCATTTCCATGTCATGTGCCTTCGTAGCTAGCTCTTGGAAGGTCCTAGGCTTGCTCATCTGTAAGACATAAAGCAGGTCCTACTCCATGCCCTGAGCGCACATCTCGATGGCAGAGGCCTCGGATAGACGGTCTTTGCATTCGAGGCTGAGAGATCTCCAACAGTTGATGTAATCGAAGACCGGCTCATCCTTCCACTGCTTAGTATTTGTCAACTCCGTCATACTAACAATGCGCTGGATACTATAGAACCTGTTGAGGAATTCATGCTCCATTTGTTCCCAACTATTAATAGACTCGGGCTCCAGATCCGTGTACCAATCGAAGGCGATTCCTTTGAAAGACCGAACAAACTGCTTCACTAATCTGTCTCCTTCAATGCCAGCATTGCTACATGTCTCAATAAAATGGGCAACGTGCTGTTTGGGATTGCCCTTACCATCAAATTGGTTGAACTTAGGGGGTTGGTATCCATGAGGCATGCGAAGAGCACCGATCTTTTTTGTATAAGGTTTTGTGTACAGATGCGTCTTGCAAGATCCTCCCCCTAATTGGGCTTTAACAGCACTCGCGATCAGGCTTTGAATCTGTTCAACAGACATCGATGCCAATGAGGACTCCTTCTTCATACGCTCGTCATCAGAGTCTTGGCTGTGGTTAGACTCCTTGTCGGACTCTTCTCTGTCCGAACCTTTGCTAGAGGATTCGAATAACCGCTTATCCAACTTCTTCATTAGCAATCTGTTCACTTTGGCGCTTGATTTGAGCGTCTTTCTCTAGGTTTTCTTTAGCGAGCCTCTCCAATGTTGCTTTCATATCGGCGAGCTGTTTTTCTACGTTGGTCGCCTCCATCACCATGGCCGGCATAATGAAAGAGTTTGAGGACTCAGTCTCTGATTCAACAACTAGCTCCCTTGGCGATTGTGGTGAAGAATCACTGCTAGTATAGTCATGATCTTTCTCACCGAAAGGTTGGAAGGCGGGGTTTGCCTGAGTTTGGAGCTCATCCATCACTTGCGGAATTATCTGATGCATTTTGCGCCAGCAACAGATTTTTGCTTCAAAGGATGCGAAGTGACTTTGCTAACTCCTTTAGGCAGGTTGGAGTCAAGGCTTGGGATCTTGCGAGACTGCGACGGGACAGTCCCAACTGATTGTTTTATGGCAACTACAGCAGCAGCTTTTGCCATGCTTCTAGTCATGACTCCGCTAGATGTAACGCTAGCGGTTGTCGATCCTTGAAATGTGGATCGAACAGCTTTCCTTGAAGATTGAGAGATGGCAGTCTTAGGGGCCATGTCGTCTTTGAGGGAATGTAAAGTTTGTAGTTTCGAGAAAGAGATGAGAGGCGGAGAATGTCCAACCGAGCGTGCCAAAAATTTGTAAACACAAATTTCGAGCCTAAAATAAATTAGACAAGAAATTCAAAAACAAATTGAATTTTGTATTGATGTTATATATGGATACAATCTCTTAATTTAATACAATAGACTAATCCTCTGATTCGATCTCCTAATGACTTGAGTATTCCGATGACTTGATACTTGATCTCGGTTGATGCAAATCGATTGAAGAACTCTGAAGACTGTTCTTGATTTTGATCTCCAAGTGGTTGATTGTAGTTTCTGAAGTTTTGCAAGTTTTGATCTTTCTTGCTTAGTAGTTGAATGCTCCTTGCTGTCTAAGCCCTGAATTCTGCAGATGTTGAATGATTCAAATGAATGGAGAGGACCCTATTTATAGGCTCGGCTGACTAGGATTAGAGTCGGGTTTTGGGTCTAAGCCCAGTAATTATTTTCTTATTTTTAAATAAAGAAGATAATTACTAATTTCTGTATCATCGATGACACGTGGCGGCTTTTAATTGGCTGAACTTAATTTTGACCAAGCAGGTCCACCAAAGTCAACGTAACACATGGCAATTTGTAATTGGCTGATTTTTTTTTTTTCACACGTGGCACTATCCGATTGGTTGCAGAATTTTTGCCTTCTACACTATTCAATGAATCATCATATCAATTACAATTGAAGACCTAGGTTTACCAAACAATTTCAATTCAAAACCTGAAGGAGAATTCCCAAATCAAAAAATCAAACAGGGCTCTTCCAATTGTTAACTCCTGTTTGTATATAACAAAAGGGCAAATGCCCAAATTGCCCACCAAAAATTTCCCTCAATACTCGGGGTGTACTACTAAATTCAGAACTACCCATTTGACTATGAAACATTTTGCATTTCCAATTGAAAGATTATGTTCGACAACCCAACAAAGCAGCCTTAAAACGGAGAGGAAGACTTAACCGTCCAATTTCCTGGCATTGAACAGACCCAATTAGGACAAACAAACAAACCCCAGAAATTACACAGGAAATGAAATTAAGCACTGACGAAACGAAGGGAGAACGATTAAAAAAGTGATGATTGATGAAGTAATACACAACCTGAGTTATAGTAGGCACTTACTTTGCTAGAAAGAAAGGACGACTTGTAATCAGAAGAAGAGTGAAAATTCTTCAAATCAGGTGAACGGCAACAGCTTGATGAGGGCACAACTACCAACACGTCGCTGATCGCGCCAGACACCTGCATCCTCCTCAATTGGCGATGGAGAGAGAGCGACAGAGGGAGAGGGAGAGGGAGAGGGACAGAGAGAGAGCACTAGATTGTCGGCCGATTTTTCCTTTTATCTGATGCCGGCTGTACGTCAAATTTCTGGTTTTCTTTCTTTTCTTTTCTTTCGCGCTGGACATGACAAATGAGTGAATTGATTCCAATAGGAGTTAAAGTTATGTTAGCATTGGATCGTACTTTAAATTTAGTGATATTTTGAGTCAGTTTTATTTGGATTAGGTGAATTTCGGTTCAAATTGATTTTAATTTAATTGATTTTTGGTCCAACATATTTGTCATGCAAATATAAGTAGCTTTGCAGAAAATTTTGGATTAGGTATATCTCGATTTGGATCAATTCGAATTTTGGATCCACTTTCGATTGAGCCTATTTTAGATATCGGGTCAGATATACGGCCTAGATTTCGGATCTCCGATCAATTTTACTAGGCCCATTTCTAGCCTTCATTTTTTCCTTATTCTGTTTTAGCCTTTTATCCTTTCTCTGTTTTGGGTGGGATCGTTCCCCTGTTTGACTTCGGTTGTTAACTTTTATTAAATTACTCATTAGCAATTAAAACATTAGTTATTTGTATTAATTATTTATATTAATCGGTTTAAGAAAAATTTTGATAAAATTAGCAATTTCCCAAAAAAAAGTGAGATAAAAAAGGCAATTTCAAAAAGTTAATGCAAACACAGAGCTACTCAAATTAGTATTTTGAACATAGTTCTTTGAGGTCAAGAAGTTATTACGAAATAATTAACCAAATATTTTTACAGAGTTGTTCGATTCACAACACCCTCATAGCACAATTTTTAGTGAAAAATGTTATTTTAAATTGTTTGCTAAACATGATCTAACGGGACTGTTTCATTTGAAAGGTTATAAAACAGGACACAATAACTATTGTATCGTACAAAGAAAAAAAATATGGCATGATAGTTGTTGCATGATAACAATATTGCCTATGTCATTATCAGCAAGTATACAAACTGTTGACATTTAGGTACCGTGAGATTTGATGAATTAATTTTTATGACCATGGCATTTTTGGGTTTATTTTTAAATACTCTCACTTATGAATTCCTTATAGTTCAATCCTAAAATTACAAAAATATCTTTACTATTGTCCTTTTTGTTTTTTTTATTTTAGAGTAAAGGCCCTCAAAAATTATCTTTCCGTTATTAGATAGTCTCTTAATGATGTTGTGAGTACCTTAAAAAGAGGGGTTGGGGTTATTTAAAAAAAAAAAACAGAAAGGACAATAGTAAGAATATTTTTGTAATTTCAAGACTGAATTGTAAGGAATTCATAAGTGAGGTAATTAAAAATAAGCTCAAAAATATCATTGTCATAAAAATTAATGCATCAAATTTTAAAGTAACTAAAAGTCAACAGTTCGCAATTATATTAAAAAACTCCAAAAAAAAGGGGTTAGGGGTAGAAGATGAATAAGTAGTTGTAGATCTTACAACACATCCCAATTCAACAATCCAATTAGATGTTGTATCATTCTCTCTAAATACATAGTTAATTGAAGTGCATGAGAACTAAGGAAACATAGCTCGTCTATCATGCACCATAGATTGAATCCTCCCTCGAATGTCAATGATATATTGGATAATTTGGTGGGTCTAGAGCTTATAACATATATCATGAATATTCCTGCAAAGACTAACACATGAGTCATATGCAATTTTATTTTATTTTTTGGTAAATAATAAATTCCTAATTGACAGTAGAATTTAATTTACATAGTTTTCCCCAAGAATGCCTATAAGGAAAGACTCCATATTCAATCTAAGTTCATTTACAATAATTGCATGTAATTTATGTTTTAATTTTTATTGTCATGCTTTACGTGTTTGTAAAGATGCTTTTAGGGAATAGGGATAAGGTTGCTTATATATGTATCGTCCTAAACACTGCATAAAAGACTAATCCATAATAATAGTTGTTATTGTTTTTGTTTTTGAGCTTTACTAACATGCTTCGCGAATGCAAACAATCTGCACATAAGTGTCTAACCTTTAAATTTCAGCATAAGTATATTGGTTCAGTGGCTCATTTTTGTTGACGTTTATTTGATTTTTATCACTAAACTTGAGAAATCTCACTACCAGATACCCTACTTTGTGTGGAAATTATAATTAAGGGACCATGTTATTAGAATATATTTAAAAGGTTCAATATTTTATAGAAACTATTTTAAGGGGACCATTCGCTATTGTCTTTTTTAGTTTAGCCCTTAAACTTTTCATATTTGCATTTTAGCTCAAATCCATAAAAACTTACTTTCGAAAATCTAAAATTTGTGTATGTATAATTTTTCTAACAAGTACTACTCGAGGCTCTATTTCAGTTGGTATCAAAGTTACGTGACCAAAAATAATTAAGATAATTAAACTATTTAATGATTAATTAAGCTAATTAATATGTGATTAATTCTTGAATCATCACTTGCTTGCCTTGGACCAAATTATTCACACATTGTTCACTCACCAAAAGACATTTCTCCAGGAGCACCTCAATTAAACTATATCACTAATATAGTTTTAGAATTAAAAGCAGAATTAGCTAAAATTAAAACTGAAGTTAAGGAGCTTAAGAAGCAATTATTGACAATTCACCTTTCTCTACTTAATGAAGTTAGGCATAACGAAAAATCTACTTTCAATATTAGTAGTCCATTTCAGCATAAATATACTTTCCAAAACCCAAAAAATAAAAATTCATTTCCTTTGTATGATATTAAAATTCAAAAACAAGTAGAAGAAAAATCAGGTCAAAAATCGCCTAAAAAAGTAGAAAAAGAAGAAAAGGATGCAGTATAAGCAGTATACTCTTAAAGAACTATAGAATATATTTGAGAAAGAACAAAATACGAAAGAATTGAACAAAATCATTAGCACAATTAGTGATGAACATAACGTATTATCTGATAATAATGAAGAGACTAATAATGTCCAATTAGAAGAAGAAATATATCAGCATATGAACCTAATCAAGCTACAAGATCTTAGGGTTGTACCTGTAGAAGAAATTATAAAAAAAAAATTGGATAGAAAATATGGTAAAATGGCTGCTAAAGATGAGATTAATGAAATTGGAGAAGAACTCGACTGAGGTGAGATAGAGACCAATATAGTTAACAATGTTTTTCCTAAGCCTGAGGAATTCGGTAAGCCTTCTAGAAGAAATACTCATTTCATGAAGTACAATCAATTTTTCCTTCAGGTTCGTCCCAAGGAAACCTACAATCTTTGAAGTTGGCCTTACTCCAATTAGTTAGACGGAATATATCTTAAAGATAGATGGAGCTCATAATAGAGAAAAAATATTTGAACATTGAAAAAGAGGCAGGAATAGTGTCTTAAACCTAAATACTACCTGGACTGCTGCAAATTTTCTAAACCACATTGAACATAGTTTCTCTGGCACTGTAGCTAACTGGTATGATTCTTTAAATAAAGATGATAAAAATACATTAAGAATGATAAAAACACCAGCTGCTATGTTCAAAAATCTATGTAAGAAAATTGAAACCGAATTTACCGGAGCTAAACTTGATTCTAAAGAAAAAGCAAGAGAATGGCAGAGAAAGATTAATAATATAAAATTATGCAATATGAGATATCTAAAAAATTATATTGCTTAATTTAGTCAATATTATTATAAAATTGGGCATAATGAAACTAATCTTGATATGTTCTGTGACAAATTTTCATATCCGATAAATTTCATAATTAATGAAAAATACATTGCATGGCTTGAACGAGCACATGTCATTGATACTCTTGGTTTGAGAATCTCTTATTTAAGAAAACGGGTCAATGATGAATGTCTTGCTCTCCAAAAGTAAAAGAAGATTAAGAAGCAATTCCTAACTTGCTAGGATTTGCCTAACCAACGAGGAAAAGAACCTAAAAGGATAAGAAAAAGAAAATTTTATAAGAAAAAGAGCTTTAATAAACAAAGGGGAGGGAAATATAGAAGAAAGTATTATAACAAACTAAGTCGGAAAAACCGAAGATTTTTTAGGAAAGCAGTTTATTGTCATGCAGGGAAAAACAATTGCAAATGCTGGGCATGCGGAGAGGTAGAACATTATGCTAATGAATGCAAAAATAAAAAGAATAACAAGCTTATCGAGACCTTGACTAGCCTAGATTATGTTGAGCTTAGTGAAGATGAGGCATTAGACCTAACCCTAAATAACAATAAAGGGATTGCTGAAATCATACTGGACAATGAATATGAAGAAAGTGATTATGAAGAAACGAGCCATATGATTGAAAGTAACTCAATTAGACTTGATGATTTTCAAGGAGAACAGTTTATTGTAGACAATGATAACGAGAAAGTCAAAAGATATTAGGTCCTTCCCATAATCCAGAAGGATATTATCTAAAAAAAATTCATCTTTCAATTAAAGAGTAAGTATGTATGCGAGGTGATGGAAGGAGATTTAGAAATAAAAGATTGTGAGTATGATCCGGGAAAAGTTAATCTTATTAATTGGGAAAACATCCTTAAGCATAACAAAAATAGAAAGTATAGGTATATCCATGTTGGCAATATCCAAGTTCAAATTACTCCATTACAATATTATGGAAAAGATATTGATCTTTATGCTTTGCTCTGTGATATTAGGTACACCAAATTCAATACACAAATTGTCACAAGGATTAAGACTAATTTATGTAATGGATGAATAGGATTCAATTGTCGGTTTGGATATTATGTGAGTTTAAAAGGCGAATTTGCCAAAAACTTCTTATCTTTTAAGACAAAAACAGTTGGGATGGATATGAAAAGAAGAGGATATTCATTAAGAATATTTTGAAAAATTATTCACAAATTAGATAACACTATAGATCCAAAGACTAAGGTCATAATGATAGAGGCAAAAAAAAATTGAAAGTCCTACCCTTATGCAAAAGATCCAAAGGATTAAATTCAATCCATAGGAGATAAAAATTGATCGGTCATGGATATCTAGTTTTGTCAATCCTACAAAAATCAATAAGAAAAATGTGATAAAAGTTGATGAGAATGGTAAAATTACTGTCAAACCTCAATTGTTAAGAAGTATGATTGCAAGATCAGAATGGGGAGAAGAATCTTCTTCAGCCAAAAAGAGCTTAAAGAAGATGATACAATTAGTATGATCAGTGAAATGAGTAGAATGAGTTTTAAACCCGCAAGACACAGTGTAGAGAGAAGTATGGGTCTAGATAGGAAAGTCGTTGGGTACAAAATAAGAACTGTTAGTAAGCTAATTTATGAGGATGAATTAGTCAAAAATATGACTATGGAGATATGCTATGAAGTCACCAACACAAATCCTAATAGCATCTATATCCCAATAAACGTACGCTTAGAGGGATATAATAAATATGAGTTGTGTGCCGACATAGATAGTGGTTGTTTTGTATGTTTTGGAAAAATATCATTATTTCCAACGTTTATGTGGAAAAGAGTTAAAAATCCTTTACAAGTGAATATAGTTGATAATAGCATTATGAGTCACAATGAAGCTATAGAAGGGTTATCCATAGAATTAGGAGGAGTCTAATGTATTATACCAGTTCTATGGGCTACTGATGAACCCCCTCATGATATGATTATTGAAAATAATTTTTAGAGACTATATTCTCCATGCACATAGACCATTAATCAAATAATATCTACAATCAATAGTCACTTAGTTCCTATTGAAAAATTGAGTAAGACTTACACTCATAAGAAAATTAAATTTACACGCAGCCATTGTGGTGAGACGGTAATGCCTGCACAACGTGAGATACCACTAACAATCCCATTACTTGAGTTATTTGTTGAAGATCAGATTGTCAAACAACAAAAAATATTACGCAAAGAACTCTACTCTGATAATCCACTAAATAAAGACAAGACATTTGCAAAACCTACTTTGTTAAATCCCAATACTACTATTCGATTCAAACAAATGGTGTATACACACCAGAATATCCAGGAATTTGATAAAAAAAAATTAAAGAACTTTTGGATAAAGAATTGATCAGGAATAGAAAGAGTCCTCACACCAACTCGACTTTCATGGTAAGAAATCATGCTGAAGAAAAGAGAGGAAAAACAAGAATGGTAACAATTACAAAAAAGTTAATGATAATACTGCATTTGATAGTTATTATATTCCTAACAAAACAGTCATTTCCAATAGAATTCAAGGTGCTTCTTGGTTCTCAAAAATAGATTGCAAAAGTGATTATTGGCAGATAAAAATGAATGAGGAAAGTACCCCTTTAATTGCATTTAGTGCCCCACAAGGACATTATGAATGGATAGTAATGTCATTTGATCTTAAAAATTCACCTCAAATATTCACAAAGAGGCATGGATAACATATTTAAATACCTTAATCATTATTATTTAGTTTACATTGATGATATCCTTATCTTTTTCAAAACCATAGAATAGCACTAAGATGATGTCTTAGATGTTACCCAAAGATGCATTGATCATGTTATGATACTTGGAAAGAACAACTGGATTTATGCTAAACAAGAAATTGAGTTCTTAGGCCTAGAAATAGTAACCTGGACAAATCATCATGCAAAAGCATATTCTATAAAAAATTAGAGAATTTTCATGAAAAGATTGAAGATAGGAAACAGCTAGAAAGGTTTCTTGGGTGCCTTACCTATGCTTTAGATTTCATTAAAAATTTAGCTAAATTGAGAAAGTCATTGCAGCAGAAACTCAAGAAAGAAGTAAGTTGCACATGGACTACTAATGATACAAACATTGTTCAAAATTTCAAAAAGATGTGTAAAAATCTTCATGTTCTTAATTTGCCTGATGAAGGAGATGATTCAGTGCTTGAGACACATGCCAGCAATGAGCATTGGAGCGCAGTACTCAAAATCAAAGAAAGTGAAAAACTCTACAAATATTATAGTGGAAGTTTCAATAATGCAGAATGCAACTATTCCACGATGAAGAAAGAAATCCTTGCAGTCATAAGGAGAATTGAAAAGTTCTTAAACTTATTAGCCCCAAACCTTTTCTTATTCAAACTGATTGCAAAGGAATACCTGATTTGTGAAAAAGAATTTATCAAATATGCAAGCGCAAGAGCGACTCTTGTGTCGATAATTATGGCTTAACCAGTTTTCCTTCTCTATTGAACATATACATGGATTGAAGAACTCTCTGGCAGATAGTTTAACTCGAGAACTCACCAATGGTGATCATCAGAGCATGACTCCTATCAAAAAAGGAGAAAATTCATAATGAAATGTCATTGTCACTAGAACGGGTTTCTCCTCTAGTAAAGTCTTTATTGATAATTTAGAATTCCATATAAAAAGTAAATCATGTTTTGGTCTACTATCTTCTGCCTACTTATTATCCTAAAGATTTTTCCTTTTAGAGTTACAAGTTAATTACCTTAGATGTCCTTATGATATCTACAAAAAAATAAGTTCTCATGTTTAAGAAAAATGGTTCAATGAGTGGTATGCAACCTGTATTGACTATCATCATCATTATTCCTATTATATTTGGGAGTTTGGAGTACAACGATCTACTTTCCTGATAAGTCTGGAGTTGGTGGTGTTAGTTTCCCAAAAAATTCAATCTCTTCAAATGACCCCATCATTAAAGTTTAGAAATATAGGATCGTACTTTACTTTATAGAAATCGCAGATCCAAAGCACTCATTTTTCTCAAAATTAATCAAGTTCTAACAATGCATGTTCAGAAGGATCCTTTGAATTCTAACATCTTCTGATACAAAAATTTCAAATAATCGGTGGCTATATGTGGAGGAACATTGTGCACTAATCGAGTATGAAAATGGAAAAGCCAAACTAGCCCATTATCTTGTTCAGATTGTTAATTATGACGATCCTTATGATCAATGACAAGAATGATTTTCAGATCGATGATAAATAGTTACTCATCCTACCTTAGCAAGGGTCATCAATTTTTACAATATTTATCATGAAAGTTGGGCATTAATTGAATAAGGAAAAATGTTAATGCATTTTGGAAACACTATTTTCGCCTATCACAATGAGTTCAAAGAATACATGAAGGTGGAAGGAGCGGTTTTAAAAGATATCTTTGATCATCTCTTTGATGTTGGAGCTGAAAAATTCTTATCAAAAAAAGAAAAGAAATATCTCCTTGAATTAATTGAGAAATAGGACCCAGAGTATCTTCAATTAGATGAAGATTTTGATGATTATCCAGATAATGATGGTCTAGAAGATATAATTTGAGATGAAGGTATGCAGAATCTCAATAATGATGACCAATCTAGTCATCATTAAAAGTTTTAAAAAGTGGTTGCTCCTTTATTGTACTATTTTGACAAGTGGCAGGTCTATAAAATAAAGTAGTTTATTGTAGCCATATGAATGTACTGTAGGCATGTCATAAATCAGTATGTACTGTAGCCAATAGAGCATCCTATGTACCCCCATCTTCTCTATAAAAGGAGAGGTCCAGTACTGAGAAAGGACACCGTAATTTGAGCATTGTTGAGCAAAAGAGAAGTTGGGATTTTTCATTTCTCTGTGAGTAAGCATCTCTAATGATCTTAGCTAAAATCCCTCTTCAAGCTTTCCATTGTAATATTTTCACTTTCAAACTTTCAATAAAAGAAGCTTCCTACTAGGAAACGTTATTTAATTGACTCTTATGTCTTACATATTATAATTTCTTAATTAAAGTCTCACTATCCATTAATAATATATAAAACTTGATATACTTCGGTCTGAGGTAGGAAACTAAATGGATCTATGATGTGCTTGATCTAAAGAAGGTGGGGTTGGGATTAGGGCTAGCAAAAAAATCTGTACCCGCTTAAAACCCGCAAAACTCGCCCCAACAGGTATGGGTATGGGTGGTGAAAATAGAAAAAATGGGTATGGGGCAGGTATTGCTAAAATGGGTATGGGTATGAGTATAGGTCCTACCCGCCCCATACTCATTTTATCAATACCCGTCCTATACCGATTTCGTACCCACCTCATATAAAACCCATATCCGTTTGTGTAAAGCTCTAATTTGTTATTTGTATTTGAATATTTTACAAGTTGCTTTGACTTGTATGATATTCAAAACTGTGGCATAATATTTTGTTTAAAACTGTAACTGTCAAGTGCTAATTTATTGCTTTGATATGCAAAATTTTATTGTATTTGATGTGATATGATATATTGTGGGAAGGTTGATGTCAATGTGAGATATTGGCCATTTGATGTCGAATATGAGTACAAAATGAGTTTAATTCTTTTTTGTCTATATGTACCCGAATGAAACTCGCATACCTGCTATACCCAGTGGGTATGGGTATGAGTATAATTTTACAATATCCAATTGATATGGGTATAGGTATGGGTATGAGTATTAATTTTGCAAATGTGTATAGGTAAGGGTACGGCTAAACCCGCCCCGTACCCGCCCCATTGTCACCCCTAGTTGAGATCAGCAATCTGTGTAAACGAGAGACTAGAGGAACGCAGGAGTCCAGTGCTGACTAAGTTTAGATAATGGTTGAAACTCTCTAATTAAGCTTTAATTATTTTGCTAAGTATGGTGGGCCGTCAATCACAAAAAATATATAATATCTATGATATAAGTAATAGATTGTGATAATTAGTACCAGTAAAGTCATTATAAGAAGTCTAAACAAAAATGTAAGTTCAATTTTAACAAAAAGTCCTAAAAACTTGAGTATTTGCACTTTAAACCTTATTTTTGGCAAAAATAGCAAATTCAGAAAGTTCAGAGATTAAGTTGTAAAGAAAAACTTCGGTCAGTAACTATTTCGTAAAATATCGACCCTTGTTAATAGTTTACCAAAAATAGTAGGTACTTGGGAATTTATTCTCATAAAGTTAACCTCTAAAGATCATTTCCTTAAAATACAGGTACCCCAGAGTCACAAATTGCTAAACTTAACTTCAACTTCTTCTTTCTCCTTTAATGTCACATTATTTGTAGCACCAACCATCCAACCCTATATCTTTGGTATTAGTGCCCTATACAACCACTAGTTGAAAATTTTATTAGAAAATATTTATAAGAATTAATTAGTATTCATTAAATCCTAATAAATTCGAAGTGAAACACCAATATCTCAAAGCTTCTAAATCCACCTTTAGTTACAGAAGTATATTTCCAATTAATTTAACTTTTGTGTATGGGTATATTCCAACTAATTCAACACAAATTTCACAAACAAGACGTTTTAGTTAGCCGCAGTTTATCTATATAACTATATATAAAATTGAGTGAGTCTTTATATTTTTACCAAGTGTCATAACTCTATTGATTATGACATCAACTATGTTTGGTTTGTTTTCTCTTTTAACATGTATACAACTCTTTTTTGTTTTTTCCTCTTTTGGACAACCCACGAGACTTTTCATCTTCTCTCTAATCAATTATTTAGAAATGTTATTAATATACGTATACTAGCATACGAAAAATTGGCACATACATAAACCTAAAAAGTACACATATGAATGCAAAAAGTATTTAACCAATAAAATAAATCTTAACAATGAAAACAGCATTGTTGACAAGCCTTGTTCTATTTCGCGTTTTTGAAGATTTAGCTAAGAACTTACATATCCTTACAACTCCTTACATCCTTAACATAATCCTTACAACTTCTTACATCTCCTTACATCTCCTTATATCTCCTTATATCTCCTTACATCCCATATAGATTTTCTATAATACTCATTTATTTTAATTATAGAAATATGTGTATTTTTTTTAATTATGCTACCAATATACAAAATTTGTAAATATCTTATGAACACAACATTTACATAAACATAAAAAATAATATAACAACGTAAATTATATTTGAGTTTCGATATGAATAGTATATATTATTATAGATGAAATAAGTGATCATATTTTTAAAATTATACTATAAAGCTTTTGTTCATATTTAAGTCTGAAGCATATATGAAAATTGTCAAACAGTAGTAGGCAAAAGTAGTGCTAGGTAGTAAAATTTCTATGGCCTCTGTCAAACAGTAGTAGGCAAAAGTAGTGGTGGGTATTAAAATTTCTATGGCCTCCTACCTGCCCGTTTAAGTTCTCATATTTTGTTTTTATTTTTTTTATTTGGAAGGCAATATTTAATTTTTGGTTGTTTAATATAATAATACAATTTTCGTATTTTAAGCATTGCTGAATAATATTTTAAGGGTTTATTTATAAAATTTTTTGGTAACCATATTGACCATATATTTACATTTAAAATTGTTATTTGAAATAGGATTTTATTTTAAGAGTTGTATTCAATTTTGTAAAAATATTTTTTTTTTGTTATACTTTGCTTATTGGATCAAACTAATGTAAACATAAAAAATCACCTCAAGTGTACGAAATTTTCTTGACAAAATTTATGTGGTTTAATATATTTTATTGTTATGTAACTAACTTAGTTAATGGTTTATCTTCAATAAGTTTATTATTTTAATATTAGTGTTTCTCATCCAAAACGTTCTTTGTAAAACAAACATATTTCATTTCAATTATACTAAGAAATATTTTGTTCACCGATAGTATCAGATTTTAATCATAAATATGACTAGTATATCATAATTGTCACAAATTTTACTATACAACTCTTCAATAATTGAACAACTCCTTACAACTATCCTTACAGCTCTTGACATATTTTTACAGTTCTTGACATATTTTTACAGTTCCTTACATTTTCTTACTGCTCCTTATATCTTCTTACTGCTCCTTACAACTTCTTACAGCTCCTTACAGCTTCTTACAACTCCTTACATTTTCTTACAGTTTACAGTTATATCTTATCGTGAAATAGAACAAGCCATAAGTATATTGACATGTTGTCTAACTCAACCCTTGCATCTCAAGGGGAATAATTCTAGTGGTTCCAGTGATGCAATGGAAAGACAAGTCTTGTTGTTGTTTCTTATTAATTTGGCAAGGCATATTTCAGATCCATGAAGCATTTTGGGTGATTTCGATCACCTTAGATATATTAAGGACAAAATTAGTGGAGAACCTATCAGTTTACAGGACATTATGGAGTTTCATCAATGTCTGCAACAAGCTGGAATACAACACCTATTATGGAAGGAGTGCAGACATAAGATATTCCTGGACAAGTGAACAAGAATTTGGGCAAAGAATCTTTTCAAGGATAGATACAATCATGGTGAATTCTCATTGGCTTGCAGATTTCTCCAGCTCAAGCCTGTCTTTCTTCCAGACGAACTCAGATCATTTTCCAGGTTCACTCAAATTCTTTGGACTGCATGATCATGGTTCTGAACCATTCAAATTTTTTGGACATTATGGGCAAGGTTTGGCATTATCCTATTCAAGGTACACATATCACCTTTCAAAGCTAAACAGAAAAGTCTTCAGAGATGTCAATAGCCAATATGCACAAGCTGAGCAAAACCTCAATAGAATCCAAATGGAGATTCAACAAAGCACATCAAATGCTCAACTTTACAATGCTAATTACAATGCTAAAGAAGAAGCATGGGCAGACTTTAACCTGTGGAAAACTAAACTGGAAAGTTTCTATATGCAGAAATCAAAGAAGGATTGGTTGAATCTTGGTGACACAAATAAGTAGTTTTCTTTAAGAAGCTGAAGCAAAGACGTCATTGCAATAGGATTTCTTCTTTTCAGATGGGCAATGGGTAGTGGACTTCGGAATACCCCAAAGTTATTGAGCACTTCGTCAATATTTATGAGAATTTTTGGGTTAACCTGCTGAAACCTTTGAAAGTATAGATGATCAGGTTATTGCTATGGGATCATGCCTTTCTATCTCATATCAGTCAAGTCTAATGAAACCCTTTCACCAAGGAAGATGTCAAGAAAGCACTCTTCTCTATTCCTACTTGTAAGAGTCCAGGACCTAATGGCTCATGGGTATAATCAGGGGGGGGGGGGGGTGTTAAAGCAGTTGGGCAATTATTGCAATTTGCAAATGATGTTTGCCATGCTGTGTTAGAATTTTTCCAATCTGGCAACCTCTTAAGCAAGTGGAACAATACTAGGCTCTCTTCGATTCCCAAAACTGATAGCCTAGCTACTGCAGTAGATTATAGACCAATGACATGCTGTAACACACTTTATAAACACATTTCTAAGACGTTGAGATTAAGAATAGTACTGCCATGTCTAGTGAATGATAACCAGTCTATATTTATTGAGGGCAGGTTGATTGCCCACAACATCATGATATGTTAGGACTAGGTTAGATTATACCAAAGAAAGAAGGTCTCTCCTAGATGCCTCCTCAAGATAGATCTAAACAAAGCTTATGACTTTATTTCTTGGAGTTTTGTGGATCCACCATGCACAAAATTGAAATTAATTCCCTAAACCATGCAGGAGATGGCCTGCTGCCCTTATGACTACTCTCAGTTTCGCCATCAACATAAACGGTAATAACTATGGATGGTTCAAAGGAGGTAAAGCTTTAAGACAAGGGGACCATTTGTCCGCCCTCATCTTTGTCCTAATGATGGACTGCCTCACTATAGATCCTTGCTTTTTGTTGCTGCTCAAAAGCTTGAAGTATCACCCTTTATATAAAAAGATGAAGCTCCTCAATCTCCGTTTTGCTGATGATCTCATTATTTTTTGCAAAGCTCATGCACCATCTATACAAGTTTTCATTAATGCCTTCCAACATTTACACATGCTACTGGATTGCAGATAAATGCACATAAATCTTAGGTGTTGATTGTTGGTGTTTCAGATCAGGTTCTCTTTGGGAATATTTCCAGTTAGGTACCAGGAGTTCTTTTGACCCTAGGAGACGGACAAAGGCTGATTGTAGCGTAGTGATTTAAAAAATTGCCAAAAGAATAAACTGCTGGACCACCAAAGTTTTCTCCTATGATGGCAGATTGTAATTGATATATTCTGTTGTGTTTTCTCTACTCATCTGCTGGACGTCTCTCTTTGTATTACCAAAAGGTGTGATAAAAGAATTGAATACGTCTGTAGAAATTTTGTTTGGGGACAAAAGGCTGAGTACGTGGATAGTCCACCAATTTCATGGGATTTTGTCTATAAACCTAAGCCTATTGGGGGGCTAGAAGTCAAGAAATACGATGTCTGGAGCCTTGCTGCAGTAGTTAAACACATCTGGTATATGGCAAATGATAAAAATTGTCTTTGGATGAAGTGGATACATGAGATATATTTGAAGCATCAATGCATTTGAGATGTGACAAAAGATGCAAGCTCATCTTGGAATTGGAAGAAAATTCTCAAAGTAACGGATGTCTTTGCCAAAGGTTACTCGAATGGAAAATGAACTGCATCTCAACCAGGGGCATACACTACTTCGTCAGGATGTTATTGGCTTCTCGGCCCTCAGACCAAATCTCCAATGGCTCAGGTGGTCTGGAATAAATTTAACATTCCAAGACACTCTTTATGTTTTTAGAGACTGTATTTAAATATACTATCTACTCATGATAGACTGCAAAGGATGGGGATACAGATTGAGAGCACAATTTGCAGACTTTGTTTCAACGACAATGAATCACATGAGCATCTTTTTTTCAGCTGCTCATAAATAGTCAATATATATTGCAGAATGCACTCAGTCAACTCAAAATCAAAACCTTATTCTGATGAGTTCAAGATTTCCTGGCAGCAGCCAAGTGATGCAGCAAATCTAAAGTACAGAAGCAAGTATTCTTTGCTTGCATCACTATAGAAAAGTACATAATTAAGCAAAGACTACTTTTTTTTACCAAGCTTTGTGAGAAAGAGAAAGTCCAGAACACCGTGATACAGTTCTTATCCTAGAGGCTTGAGTACTCCACTCTCCTTTTAGGCACTTTCCTCCCTCCCCACTCAAGTTCAAACCTGGGGGGCACACTTCTGCTTTGTGCGGGAATTGTGTGTGTTGGAGGCTTGTGGGTCTGGGCTTCTGGCTTGGGCTTGACATTCCCTCCCTTGGCCTGTTAAAGTCTGTTGGGTACCTTGTGATAGGGGCATTGTAGGCTAACCCGCTTACCCTTGTAAAAAAAAAAAAAAAAAGTGGTAATGAAATGATTTTACTTCTTACCCAACAAAAAATTTACTTGTTAATTAGTAGATTAGTAATTTCAAAGACAATCAAATGTACTTATTAACTATATTTTGATATTGTGCTAAGCACATATTTAATTAGATGTTTGATTACAAATTACAATATATGGCATCTTTTGCACGATATTTTTTCAATTTTTGCAGTACACTTAATTTATGTCAAGAAAATCCATAATAACGGTACCTACAAGCGATCAAAATAGTTCTTTGATTTCCTTTGTAACTGTTTTTATTGAAGTTTGGCATTTTTTTAATCATCTATAATTACGCTTTAACATTCTTTAATTGAATATGAAGAAAAAAACCCTCCAAAAAATAGAGAAGGTAAGAATTTTAAGCAAATGCATTGTAGTATTACATATGCCTCAAATCTACTGCTCCCCACCATGTAGCAAGCATCATGCAATTATTATTTGTACCCCAAATGCATCTTACAGTCGATCCTCCCAAAATTACAATATAATTTTCACAATCTTTACCTCCATCCTCTTTTTTATGAGTATATTAAAATCAACCTCTCTGCCTATACAATTGCTTGCAAAGTAAGACTGTTTTCAGTTGAATTTTCTTCAAACCTCGCAAAAGTAAGACCTATAATGAAAATTGTTACCTCTGTCTTTTTACCCCTTTGTTATATAATATACTAGGGATTAAAGCAAAAATGCAAGAATCCAAAGACTGCATTTACTTGTGTTTACTATGCTCTTCATGAAATTCAGCTACCTCCATTCTAGATCAAGCTGGGAAACCATGGCGTACGTAACTTTTGGGAGGGGCAAGTTTCAAGCTAGGGTTAAACTCAATGAAGGCTAAATGAAGTGAAAATTACAAAGCAAATGCAGGAGAACAATCATGCTCATTACAACTCATAACAGGCTTGGGCCCCCCCCCCCCCCACAAACGAAAAGGGAAAAGACATTGTCACATAAAGCTGCACTATCATACATCATATCTTGTTACATCTTCCCAAAGCTACATACTACTGCCTCGGTACCTCCTCTATGACCTTTAAAACTGGGAACCTAACCGATTACATGGTACTGCAAACCATTGTCAACCATTGGAGCTTTGTCGCTTCACTGATGAATATGAGGTAAAACTGGATTATCCTGAAACTAAGAGATCAAGTTTTGGCAAATTTGACTGCATGCCCATCTGTAGCAACTACGTTAGGTTATGATCATGAAAAAATTGATCTGAAGCAAATGGAGACTAGTTTATGCACCATTCGGCACCTCATCTGTTTTGCTGGACTCCTGAGTTTCAGTAACAGCAAGTTCATCAGGCTGGCTGGATCCCAAATCTTTGGTAGTTTCACCAAGCCTCTCCTGAAATGTCACCAATTACCTCAGGAATGGTATAAGTACAGCACAAGAAGCTTATTTGCATCTCTTAGGTGCAGATTTTTGCCTAATTTTTTGACATCATGCGTTTTTTAAACCAAAGAGAACATGGACTAATAAGTGGAGACTGGAGAAGACATGCAGAAAGCTACATTAGACAAGAAAATCACCTGACTACACCCAAGTTAGCCTAAAAATTGTGCCACTTGTGAATGCTTTAGCATTTTTAGGTTATCATTCCTCCTAGTTACACTAATTATTTTCAGCGCAGTCTAATCCCCCTGTTGAATATTCAAAATGATCTGTCTAACGATTGCAATAGAGGGATCAGCCTCAAAAAGTCAAACACCAGTTAACAAATCTCTAGACAACTTTTGTGCAACCTCTTGGAGTAAAAAGGACATAAGCACCTCTTCCAGCCACTGAAATACACTACAGAAAGCCATGAATGACAGAGAAGATGCATCAAGAAAATGGAATATAAGAATCACCAAATGTTCATTGTATAATTAGCAGGCTTTAGGGGGTTTTCCATATGCAAAAACGAAAGTAAGCAAAACTAGAAAAACAAACAGGTAACTCCCAAGTGCAAAAATTTTGCCCAAAATGTCAGTTAACCAATAGCCCGAACCTAGCTGATAACAAAGACTGACTCCTCCTGGTGATTACTCAAATACCCAAACATTCTTTTCATATAATGCCCAGCTGTGTAAGGTTTAAAAGGGATTATCGACTTAATTAGATTCTCCAAAACTGAACACCCGCCGCCCCCCCCCCCCAGCCCCAAAAAAAGGGAAAACACAAACCCATGCCACATTAAAAAGAATGAAAGGGTTCAGGCTATACCTGTATAGAGATCATCCCCAAACCTAAACAGAAAATCCCTCAGACTTGATTTCTTAAGTTCTCTCTTTGAGATTGCTGCCTAAAATATAGTTCCCCATCCCCAATCTACAAATAAGGAGTTTAAAACAGACTCCTCAGGAAACCTTCACTTAACCAAGGGGAGCTTGAAAGTCAAAGTCCCTATCCAAAGAGATTCAGAGGAAGTTCTACTATAAGATTGACTGGGTACCTTAAGTGTAGTATTCTCTGCCACAAGCTTCTCATACTTGCTCCGGAAGTGATTAAGTTCTGATCTAAGATTTGCATTTTCCTCTTTCAATGATTCAGCACGCTGGGCCAATTCATCGCATTCGGCCTACAATTAGAAAGATCCTTAAGTAACTCAGCCATAACAGAATGAAATAAGATATAACTATACGAATTCCCTTCTTCAAGGAAAAGGTCCTTGCCTGCTTGCGCAGTCTCGATCTACGAGCAGATTCCCTATTGGACTGCTTGCGCCTCTGTCTCTTAACTTCCCTCTCATCCTGGATGCAAGATACCAAATCAAGACACATCAACAAATAAACAATAGTAATGCAATGGGCAAGGAATCCCCCAGAAGCAGAAGAAACCATAATGATGAAGGAGAAAGCAAACTGATAAAGATTTTAAGCAAATAGATAACCTCATCTCTTAATTCATGTACATATACAGCAACAAAGAAGCAATTTTGTCATAGAGAAAGACGGCTTGAATGTGAACTGAAAATAACAGACAATGCAGTAAATAATAATTATTATTTTTTTAACAAGGCACTCGCTATCTCATGCCAAAACAAAATAATCTTCACTAAGCAAACGGAAGACACTGATCGTCACTAGCCTTTCAAGTTTCAACTAAGGGGTCCCAATACTCTCTAAAATGATACAACCCTCAGTTAGTTTCACCAGTGCATCCTCCACTGGAGAACAAAGTGAAATGAGCAGATTTTACAAGAGTGGACCAGCTCTTCAGGACAACTAGTCTTTGAATGCCAAGCAAGGATAAATTGGGCTCCCTCAAATAAAGAATTCGAACTCATTTCCATAAATAAACATCAGCTGTTAGAAACTAAAATCCCTAAATAAAGTAGCAATTCCATAGGATCTTCATTGCCCAATAACCTTCAGCAAATATCAAAAATCTGCCTTTATGTTCATCATCCTTTATAATACTACACAAACAGAAATGCAACCCACATCGTCATAGAACAATTAAATACTTGTACGCTTCAAGAATGTGTAATAAATATAATGCAGTTGCCAGATAAAACTCGACACTAAACCGTCCTTAAAGGTAATTTTCATGCAAAAGAAGCCCTTCGAGATCACAAATAAGAAAATGCAAAATATCAAGACTGTAAGTTCTTCAATTTCCTGCTGCACCCTCGTACATCATGGTGGAGAAAAGTTGTGAACGAAAAATTGAAATCGAGAGTGCTTTCCTAGAAATCCAAGACATTGTTTTTTTTCACAAGAATTTGGCGGCATGGTGATTACTTAGTTGCCTGCCTTTTGCAAGTGGGAGACATCCCCTTGGTGTCCTCATATAGTTTTTGACTACTCATCAAAAACAGAAAAACAAGGAGATTAGTTTTTCTAATTGGAAAACCTTGTCTCTAGTTACAAAACAGCATATTCAACCAATTTTCTTTTTCTCCCGTTTAATTATGCGGCTTGTCTTCTGAATAAATGCATCCTTAAATTTAAGGTAGCTAACTTGAGAAGCAAATTGTGCAAAAAGGACAAACAACCCATATTTATGGGTAACTAAAACAAAATTCTCAGAATTTGTGGGTTCCTCTGCAACTAAGTTGTGCATTAGTTACTTGATACGAGAATATGACTGATAAACTCTTCCATGAAACTGATAATTGTTCTGTTTTCACGTCCAACTCCGGAATCTAACAGAGTCAAAGAACAACAAACACCGGTGTGATATGTGCATCCTTGCCTATCTGAACGTTTTCTAAAATTCATTCATTTAAAAGCATAACAATTTTTTAAATAAAAATTTTTCAAAAAAAAAAAACTCACGTGGTTACACAGGCATGCTAGTTTTCACATCAAAGAGAAACCCGGAACGCATGATTTTCAAAAATGGTAACAATAACAACTTACACATAATGCATTTGAATGATGATAGTATGCCAAATTACTATAAACAAGATGAAACAGAAGCATATTACTTCAAAAAAAAAGAGAGAGAGAGAGAGAGATGAAACAGAAGTGCAAGCAATAAGTAATAATCAATAATAATAACCTAAACCTGCAACCAAAGTTGAGGCTGCAAATTATCCCGTGAGCCAGCTGGAACAATTCCTGCCGCAACAGGAGCAGAAGGAACCTTTCCTCGAATAGCAGGCATAGTTGACAAAGCAGGAGAACCCCAGTAATCCATGCCAATATTTAAATTTGTGGCAGGCCCAGGAACAGGCGACAGAGCACCAGGTGCTGTCATAGCCATGATTGGCATTGCATGATTCACTAATGCATGAGGTGCACCTGGTACACCGTTCTGAGCAACTTGAGTAGAACTTCCATTTTGACAGGCTTGAGCTACAGTTATTGGAAACAGTAGTTCTTTGATTTCAGTTCGGGTAACATTCAAAGGTTGACATGAAAATTTAATCTTTCCAATAAGAAACATTAAGATCTGTTTGCTAGAAACCTTCTGATGCTTCTTGTCTTCCTCCAGATTTCACTGGTGAGTCCTGCACATTGTTAACAGGGCAGATCATGAGAAGGGGGCTTAATAGCAATTCACAAACATTATGGCGAGATGGCGTTAACTCAATACAAAGATGAATATGAAAGAGAGGAGAATAACAAATAATACTGAAGTACAACTTCCTCAAATTCTTAAATCCACAAGAATCATATTTTTCACTCGTAAGTAATTAGAAAGCTAATGCTTTGCTTTACTCTATCTGAAAAAAATCATGGGTACTCTGGATAGGCGCTGGATAGGTCCACCAAAGAAGATAAAATCAAATAGTTTGATTCAATTGAATTTATAGTTTCTGTGTGAGATTTCCCTCAATTCTGATGAGGCTTGGGTTTTCTGTTAGCCTAATGTGGATTCTGCAACAGCGTCCCAATCCTATCTTGTACAGAAATCGCTCTAAGAGCATCAAAAAGACATTCCACTGAAGGGAAATAAATATAAGCTATAATACGCACAAAAAGCAATTAAAATACTTGAATACTTTTTGAAAACGTTGAATGTAATAGAGACCCAAAAACAAAAGCAAAAAATGTTCAACCCAGTTTCCAACCTTCAGAAGTGAGAGTTAAGGAAAACAGCTGCCAGGAAGGCTTCGTATGAAACAATTAAGTGTATCAAAAGCACAACTGTTAGAAAACTAAATGCCACTCAATTTACTGAGATATGCTAACCGCAACACCTCATTACCCGCAAAGGAATTGAAGATCTTTATAGAAATGCAACGATAATTTTTCCCCTTGATATGATTCACTCATTGAAGTGCCTTTTCAGGGATTTTAAATTCTCTAAAAATAAGTATGAGAAGTTACATATATAAATTTCCTATGAATTGGTATCAAATTCCGATGCTCAACTAAGAGCTATGATCCGCACACATTTTATTTTAACATTGCAGAACATGATAACAATATGATTTCTCTTTCCCATTCTTTTAAACGCACAACTATCATTACCCATTTCTTGATTTTCTCACATGATGCCATTATCTGATTTTGACATGGGTCATAAGTCATAACTTCATGATTGATAAGCTCCTTATACAAGATAGTACAGCAGAACAGCACTAGTTACCTTGCCAGAGAATGTATCTTAGAATCCACTATATGGGGAAAAGGTGAGCTTTTAGGAATCTTGACAAGTGCAAATAATGTAGATAAATAAATCCTAGAAACCTAGTTAACTAAAGCCAAATCTTAGAATAACTAGAACGGGAAACAATTCTTAATCTAACAAGGGCACCAAATGATATCTTCTTTTTTTTTTTCAAAAGAAGTGTCAGACAAAGAAACAACTGCCAGATTTAGCTAATTGGCTCAAAACTTATCTGAAAAATAATCCTTATTGGGCATTCTACTGTTTTCTGCTATTTCCCATGCATCATTTCCCCCACCAAAACAAAGAGACGGGAAAAAAGCTCCTTAAGTTTGTTGTTGAAAATTGAATTATTCCCTTCCAGCAAAGTAGCTAATTGGAAGAGAACCTCATGACCAATCTCTAAATTATTTTCTAAATCACACTGCCACAATATTTACAAGTTCTGCAAGACAAAGTCAAAGGTTTGAAGCAAAGTTGAGAACTTTGTCAATACCAAGAAAACATGTCCACCACCTTTTTTACAATCCGCCATTTGAAATGACAATCTTCCCGCCATAGCAAGGTATCATGAGCAACATATAAATCCCTAATTGTTTGTCCATTTGGACTAACTCAATGTATAAAGTGTGACGCAGTTCAATATTTTCATTACCAACATTGGAATCTGGTTGCGAAATTGAAAGTTAGAACCCTACTTCATGTTTCACAGGCACGTACACCTGCAGACGGCTGCTAGTGCTTGCCATGTCAGGTGATTCAACTGGCCAATATAAGCTTCCAACAGTCAATAATAATTTGATTTGATGCCAATCATTATTCTTCTAATTTCCTCTTCATTCATCGCCGTAATTTTATTGGAGATTACAGTGAGTAACTCTCACCCATTGGACTAACCCCAACCAATTGAATGCTCGCTCATTTTCAGTTACTTTCTTATAATCAAAGGTATCATTAAAATACAAAATACCAATTAAGAACATATCCAATGCACCAACAACCATCACCTCAAATACCTACAATCTCTTGGAACACGAGATCCAAGTTGATAGTCTGAATGTCCGATGAATTTGTTTACGATTTTTTCCATCAGTGAATTCCTTTCAAAGATCTACAATAGCAATGGATGCTTATAGTTCTTGCATAGCGCACAGATTCTCTTGCATTATACTACGGTTCTCTAGCCTGAATGTTTAATTCAATGCAGTTCATAGGTTGATTCTCATTATTTGCCATACCCTGACGCTAGAAAGGTCTAATAACTCCTAGCACACGATAGCAACGCGGAGGCATACTTATTTGCCATTAAGAGAGGAAGGTTCCCAAAATCCACTTGGGAAAAAGTGAACTTCTTGTATTCACAAGAATTTAGAAAAGAATCTCAAAGGAACGTTTTGACAACTGAAAACAGAAACATTAACAACAACCTATATTAATAGCCAACAGGGAAAAGATCTTAATTCAGGTAGAACAAGAGAAAACTACTTTACACAGTGAAAAAAATTCTAAAATTCAAACTTAACTAAAAAACATGCCCTAGAAGAACTATAATAAGACCAAAACCATAAACAAATAGGACATCAAACCAAAACAGGAAACAGAAATTAAAATAGAGAACTCCGAGATTTTCTTCAGAACATTTGCTTTAAAAGAGTAGTTGTTGATGTTCGCCTAGATCTTATAATTCACCTGATTCACTCTTAGAAGCATGATATTTTCAGGTCAACACATGCTGTATACTGATTTCAATATGCCAGCCCATGACATGCTGTATATTGATGTACAACCTCCATGGGAATAGTGCTGATATTAGGGATCATTCAGCTCAACTAGGGAAAGGGAAAGGAATCAACAAAGTGGAAGAACGAAAAAAGAATCAACAAAGTGAATTTTAAGAAATTATCTAGTTTAAGGGGAAAAGAATATGAGTTCCTTTTGTTGGCGTTTGATTAACAACGCTCGTAAACCCCTTAGAATCCCCTTGTACCCTCCTCTGTTCATTCCTCCCTCATCCACCGCGAAGCTTTGGGATGGCATGGCAATGCCCAAGGTTGTGGTTGCAGTCAAAGGATGAGCTGAGGGACAGGGCAATATGGTGGTGGAATAGACGCTGCTGATTATGGCGGTGACCTCTGACCGGGGAGGAAGGGGGCGGTTGCAAGTGATGCGGTGGGATGCAGACACAGAGTAGTGTCAGTCATAGTAGGCAAAGGGCACATGGTGGCGGAGTACAAGGTGGAAGTGGTGTTTAGGCAAAGACCATGATGTGGAGTAGGTCGCAGGAAGATTCCCAAAATGGGAAAGCTCAAAGCCCTGTCGAGCCAAAAGGATTAAGTGCAGAGTTTCCAGGGAACTCCATACCCCCAAAATGGAAAAAGGGGCTGAAAGGTGACCAACCAACAGAATCAGCAACAAAGAGGATCAAGGGATTTGATTCCCTTTCCCCACTTTGATTTCCCGAACCAAACATCCCTTCCATTTTTACCATTTATTAGTCCACGCTGCCAGTCGACTAATGGAAATCATATTTATCTGCAAGTATAAGTATATCAATTATTAAAATAACTTAATAAGTAATAACCCATTCATGCTGCATGTATGCTTTCATCCCTATCAAGAGTTCAGAAAAGGAATGAATCCCTTAACTCTTACATTTTGAGAATTTTCATCGCTTCCTTCACTTGAACCATCACTGGCGCTCTCTGCACTGCAAGTACGAGAACACTTATTATGAGAATAGCAAAATAGTCCATAACAGCAGTTCCGATACAGCCTTAAGATGCAGTAGCTCCATTAACATGTTCCATAAAAGAAAAGGCCAGACAATAACTAACATGTCTTATACTGACTGAAGTTAGAAAATGAAAAAGAACGAACCACTAAAGATATGCCTAATAGATCTAGATGAAAAGAATGGCAATCTCAGAAAGAAGAAGACACCAATAAAGATTTGAATAATTACGAGCAGTCAGTGAAGCATCTATTGAAACTAAATCCAAATTGTCTTCTGCACAATTTTAGAAAGAAGAAGATAGCAATAAAGATTTGAATAATTCTGAGCAGTAAGTTAAGCATTTACTGAAACTGAATCTAAATGATTCTCTACAAACAGCAAAAAGAAGGAGAAACTAAATCTTAGTGGAGACCTTCAGAGAATCCTCTCATCGCCTGGGTAAAGAACCCATTGTAAACGATTTATGCACCATTCCTATGTCTGCATTTGGAAAGAAGGAAAGCAAGACGACCAAAATCTACGAAAGCAAACTAAACCACGGAATCGGCAGCAAGCAAGGAGACCAAAACCACTAAAAGCAAATCAACAATTTGAAATCCTGCCAAAGGCACAGCATGGCAAGGGTCAGGTGTGCATAACCTTACTCCTGCAAGCATTGTGGTGAATCTATTTACTGCAGACCCCAGATTTAAAAGGAATAAATAGCCAAATACTCCTGAAAAACAAGAAGTAGAAGATCATTTGGCAAGAAAATTTGCTTTCGCCCACTGTAATGAAAAGCAGAAACATTTTTCATTGCATGATAAGCCAACGAAGAAATGCAAGATGACCCTTAGAGACAAAACAATAGAAACAGTAGACCACAGTTTCCTTTTGCGAGGTATTGCGCAAAACAGGCAAAGGAACCCAACAGGGCCAGATGCAGAGATTCATTATTGAGCTCCCCCATACCTTTTTGAACAGGCACCGCTAGCAGAAGGTCCTGTTTTACACTCTTCAGTACTTTTGCCTGTAATCATATTCAGACTACGCAAACTTCCTCTAGATCTTTTTATCGGCAATTTGTCCTTTCCCTCCGGAGGTTTACTATTGCCATCTGTGCTGGCAGGAGTATTTCCCTACAAAAAGCACATATGTCATTCCCTGTTCAGTCAATGGCTAAAATTCAGAGAACAGTTGTCCAATAACAAAAGGATAGCCATAGTTAATGACTCACAGAAGCCTCAGCCACACCATTTGGAGCCATAGCAAATGGACTAAAAGGATAGGAACTCTGTTGAAAAATAGAAAGAAAAGCTGACAGTTAAATTATGCCCAAAGTATAAAGATGCGCAAATACAACACCGAAAGGCATACGTGTGATTACAACAGAAACAAACTGCATACCGCAGGAATCGAAGGGTGAGCATACATGCCGCCATGGGGATACATGGCCATATATGGATGAGGAGTACCATACGGAGGCATTATATGCTGCCATTGAAGAGAAATAAACAAAAAAGGTCAGGATTACCTACATCACAACTAGCATTAAGAAGTTAGAACGTTAAAATGAAAAACATGGTTCCATGCATTTGCCAAGATTTATGCATCTGAAGTGAACACTATGAACCTCGCCCAAACCCCCACCCACCCACCACTCATAACTCAGATCATTCTCATTCAAAGTACACACACCCCAAGTAACACCATAACAATATTGCAAAAAAGGAACAAACCAGAAGGCATGCTTATAACACTCGACAATGCACACACCACCAATTAGATTGAACAGGTTGCTCTGATATACCTGAACACCCCACATGTAGGGATGAGGTTGGGGACTTGATGCCAAGAATCCATGAGGAGGAATAGGTGAATATACCTGTTGAACAACAACATAAGTAAAAATCTTCAACTCTCAGTGTGATAAGTAATGACCATGCTACTCTATTTTATTTTATTTTTTAGGATTGCCACTCGGTCCTGTTTATTCCCCATCAAAATACCAATTCATAACCATTGAGCACTCATGATACAATATAGCACTTGGGCATTCCAAATTATAGTTAAAAACCATTTTTTAGAAAATAAGAAAAAAAAAATCCTGATAAGAGCCTAAGCCAAGACTTCTGGACACTTGGTAACCACATCCCCAGAATCCTCCTATCCTACTACAATCAACACTCATAATGAGAGCGCACAACCCCCCCCCCCCCCCACACCCACCCAAAAAAAAGAAAAAGGAGATTGAAGTTTGGATAACAAACCTGATACCCAGGCCACTCAGCATTAACAGTTGTTGTGCTTGTGGCCAAAGCCTGTTCCTGGAAAACCCAACACAATGCAAATTGGGGAAATCCATTAAGTTCCCAGCAGCAATACACACTTCAAAATTAAAAATTTCAAATATTTAACCACCAAAAAAATGACATTTTAAAAAAAAATGAACTGAGCAGGGCAAACATACTTGCGTACTGGGTGGGGGAGGCGTCTTTGGTTCCTTGGCTGGTTTATCCGTCTCACTACTACCCATGATTCAGAACTCCAACATGCAGAGCTACAACATCATCCTACAAATTCAAATCATTCAACTTTATAAACCAGGTGAACAAATAAACTGAATTTCCACAAAAAATTGAAGAGTATATTCAACTTCTTACCAAAAACACTAGCTGAACTCGAATAGAAGATTAACAAAAAACGAGTCAACTCAGCGGTAGTATACTAGAAACCTAAACGTGGGGGGGGGGGGGTGGAGAAAAGAGAGCTGGGGTACAAAATTGGAAGGATGTAGACCTTCGGAAAATAATTTGAATGGCAATTCTGTGG
The DNA here is from genome assembly GCA_017589665.1 of Selenicereus undatus. Classification (NCBI taxonomy): domain Eukaryota; kingdom Viridiplantae; phylum Streptophyta; class Magnoliopsida; order Caryophyllales; family Cactaceae; genus Selenicereus; species Selenicereus undatus. The sequence goes on along the minus strand of JACYFF010010365.1, from coordinate 102,580,873 downwards.
AGGGGGAAAAGAATCGAGAAGCAGAATAAGATCAAATCAAAGCAAATCAAAAAGGCTTAATCAAGGGGATTGAAATTGAAATACAATGAAATTAGGGCTCGTATTTTTCTGTAATTGGAAATTGGGGGGAATGGGGGTTAGTAAAGTGTTGTTGTCGTGGCGAGGAGCTGTCGCGTAGATTTTTGGTTCAATTTGTGTGTGTGTGTGTGTGTGTGTGTGAGAGAGAGAGAGAGAGAGAGAGAGAGAGAGAGGGTTTTCATTGATTCAGCAATCAGCAGCCCATCGTTTGCCCTCTCTGTCTTTGTTGGATATGATACGTGGATCACTTCACCTGAAATCAACGTTAAGGGTTTTTTTTTTTTTTTGGCAATTTTTAAATTTAGGTTTGTGTGGAGGAACTGGGAGTAGGAAGGCATTAAAATTAAAATGCATTAAGATTAAGATTTTTTTAAAAAAAATCATTGATAGGCTTATGTAACAATAATTGTGGTAGTTGTTCGGTACTTACACTGTTTAAATAAAATAAGATTCATCAATTCGTGAAAATTTATATTCAATAGTAAGTGGCATATATGTAATATTATGTCTGAAATTTTGAATGTTACAAAGTAAAATAAAAGGTATGTTGATAGAAGTAATAATGAAGAGGTGGAATTAAAATGGATAAGAAATGTATAATATTCACAAGTAATCGATGAAATGTTCCCATCATTGACGTCTAATTTTTTCGCAAATTAAGTTAAGGCTAGTTTGCCTCTTTATCTGTCTATCATCCCTCTTTACATCTTTCCTTAATGATTTGGAATGTGGATAAATCATTGTTTCGGGAACAATTAATTTGACAAAAATCATAAAATAATTGAATAAGTATAAGTGAAACCAATGAATGTGAAAATATTGAAATAGAATTTTTAATTTATTCACTTGATTCAATTTGTAATAAAAAAGGGAGAAAAATCACGGTGTAAGCCTTCACATTAAATAATGATAGCCAATTGACCAAACCTATCAGTGTATGATTTCAAGTGAAAATAAAAGGTAAATCAAATATTTGATGTGACATTTAGACTATCAAAAAACTTCATTAAAATTAAATCAAGATTATCTGTTGTCGCTCTTTCAATATATTATTTTCCACCTTACCTACTATCATTTCAATTGTGAGATGCACATAAGCGGCATATGTGCCAATCCTCTAAAGGGCAAATAGTAAGCTTGTTGCTTGGAAGATAATTGTCCTCTTCAAAGTAGGTCGTTTCATCTTGATCCAATCATATTTGGAGTTATCGTCGACTCATGTTATGCAATAAATTCCTGAAATAATATGCTAAAATCTCGATAATATCAATAGAGATTTTTTCCAGAAGACAACATCTTCTTATACAAGCATGCTTATGATTGCATTGGATAAGATTTATAGGCCAAAAAAACTCATTTGTAGAATTTCTAATGACACAAATAATCCACTGAATGCATCTAAAACATGCCTTTGAATGCAATATATATAGCACTCCTACTAAGCAAATACACTATTGTGTTTGAAAATTTTTGAACAAATGCTATGATTTTCATACCCAAAAAAAAAAAAAAACCTTTCGCATGACAATAGGGGATGCTTAAGAAAGTTTTATTTTGGACTCATAATTGATGCTTTTAGTATAACCTCTTGTAGATTATAGGGATAGACCCACAAAAAAGTATGAATCTAAAAGAACACATGAGTGCCTACATCAACTCTGAATAACAATAGGATGTCACCAAGCTCAATGCCACACATCCTTTAGATGTTTGATAGGTACTTACAATGTGCATAATTTTGGGGTCATTTGCTAGCATTTCATAGGGGATTGCATGCTTTTGTGATTGATTTGTGCCCTCATTTCCATTTCACACTTTGGTATATGCATTGATATGTTTTTAAAGTTTTTAAGACCAATTGACCCAATGTTAACCCCTTCAAATAATGCTAATTGACTCACAACATATGTTTGACAACCTCATGTACCCGTGGTATCAAGTAGAGAAGAAGAAGTGTAAGCCAGAGGCCACCACGATTTGTTCATGGTGGAGCCCATACACCGGGTGGTTAGAATTTTTATGACCCTTTGTTTTCCTTCGAGTGCATGGTTGAGAATGCGTGAGTTTTGCTTTATTAAGGCTTTGTCCGCTGCTTGAAGGATCATATTCATCCTAGATATCTCTCATTTTACCCTAAATCCATCAATTTCTCTGATCACTTGGAGCAAAAGAAGTTTCAAGGGAAGGATTTGCAAGTCAGAGCCTTGAAGATTGCAAGATTTCTTGAGGAACCTCCATTATTGATGGGCAATTTCTCTCTCTTAACTTCTTGAATTCCTTATAGAGTTGTTTTTTAGTTAGATTCATGTTTACTTTAAACTCTTTTGATTTTATTTTAATAATCATGAGTGACTAGTTCTTTTTAGTTAAGGATTTGCTAGCCAGGCAATAATGTTGGGTTAATTTATAAAATCTTGTGCTAGATTTTATTTGGAAATTATTCAATCTATCTTGTGTTCTTAATAGTTTGTGAGTAATTTTACCAATTCACTTGCATATGTTTAGATAGCTGAGTGAAATACCGAAACGAGAACCCCACTATTGGATTGCCAAGATTATAGTAAACTTTGCGATTTTTGACAAAGGATTGCATGTTGAGGAGAAAAATTGGTAATCATAGTCTTTAACTTGGGTTAAAATAAGAACCTTTGAAGGAATGGTGATTGGACTAGTTTAAATAGTTATGTTTATTTTCAAAGAAAAGATTGAATTTTGTATGACTGTCATTCTTTGAATCATCTGAACTTGAGAAAAGTGCATGCTCAATTCGTGAATCTAACTCGCTAAAGGCAAAATATATCCTTAGATTTGTTTCCCTGATAGATTTCCTCTTTCTATGACTAAGCGAATAGCTAATTTAGACAAAGTATCCTCTTGACCACTTATTTTGTGTAGCATTTTTATCTGATAAATTAGATAGTTGCATTGGTCCTCTTTTATCTGCTTTGGTAGTGTTTGTTTTAATGCTTGCAAGATCTTTTTCCTTTTATGCGAAGACATATTCCATACGAACCCAATCTTGAAATAGAGATAACTTTTCGCGTAACGAGAAAGAAACAAAGGCTAGAGAAGCAAAGGTGCAAGGCTTGTGAGACCTTAACTAAGACCACTGGTGGACATGGAGACCAAAGAAAGATGCTTCAGGATTTTGTTACCCCAGGAGTCAAAGGCATCAATTCAAGCATTGTTCATCCTCATTTGAACCCCCACAACTTTGAGCTCAAGCAACTCTAATTTCCATGGTGCAACAATCTCGGTTTGGTGGCACCCCTTGGAGGATCCCAATTTAAACCTCTCGATCTTTTTAGAGGTGTGCAACACTTTGAAGCCAAATGGAGTTTCCTATGATGCCATACGCCTTTGGTTATTTTCCTTTTCACTTAGAGACAAGGCAAGGGCGTGGTTTCATTCATTGCCTCTGGGGTAAATCACTACATGGAATGAGCTCACTAAGGCTTTCCTTGCCAAGTTCTTTCCCCCTAGCAAGACTGTAAGTTTGAGGAATCAAATCACAATCTTTGGTCAAAGGGAGGAACGAGACGCTCTATGAGACTTGTGAGCAATTCAAGGACGTATTACGATTATACCCTGACCATGGACTCCAAAAGTGGACGATAATGTGAACTTTCTACAATAGAGTCACTTAACCCGTAAGGTCTACCATTGATACGATGGCGAGTGGCACTTTGATAAATAATATAGAGGATGATGCCTATAACTTGATTGAGGAGATAGCCCTTAATAACCATCACTGGTTCAGTGAGAGAGGACAACCCAAGAGGGTTAGAGATCAGTCGGAAGTTAATGCTTTTACTTTACTTTTCGCTAAAGTAGGTGCTATGACTCAAAGATTGAATCGTTTAAATGTGAATATTGTGAGTCCATATGTCCCTCCCCCTTCATGTGAAATTTGTGGTTCTGTTGATCATTTGACTATAAATTGTCAAATTGGCAGTCTTTTTGCTCAAGAAACTAATAATAAATTCAATATATCAACAAGTTTAATCCTAGTAAGACCAATGATCATTTTTCCAATAATTACAATCCTGATTAGAGAAATCAACTGAATTTCTCATATAGTTCTAACCCTCTTGTGCCTTAATTGGATGTTTAACCACCTCCCGGGTTTCAAAGGCCTACCATTCCCCAACAAGAAGCTTAACTTAGAGGCCATGATGGAGAGTATGCTTATGGTGTAACAAAAACAAGATGAGTACATTAAATAATTTGCCTCTAAAGTTGATGTGCTTACTACTCACAATAAGATATTGGAAGCTTAAATTACCAAACATGCTAGCTCTTCATTTACACCTCCCTGTATACTTCCAAGTAAGCCCGAAGTTAACCTGCGGGAGCAATGTAATGCCATGAATTTGAGAGGGGGCAAACAACTTGAGAGGCCAAAGGGCTAGAAAAGATGAGGATTTGAATGATGAGAATGATGTATTTTTAAGAGAGAGAGATATAGGCTCTCTAATGATGAGATTCGGGATGATAATGTGAATGATACTAATAATGTTCCTAAAGACTCTAAACATTTTTCTCTAAAACCTTTTACACCGCCTAAGGATGGCTAAGGCTAAGCTTAATTTTCAATTTGGGAACTTTTTAAAGGTCCTAAAGAAACTTTACATTCATATTCTCTTTACTGATGCCTTGTCCCAAATGCCTTCCTATTTTAAGTTTTTAAAAGAAATTTTGTCAAACAAAAGAAAACTATAAGAATATGGCATTGTGCATTGAATGAAGAGTTTAGTGTCGTGATCCAAAATAAGCTTCCCGCTAAGCTTAAGGATCCCATTAGTTTCTCCATCCCTTACTCAATAGGGAATGCGAGTATTGATCATGCCTCGTGTGACAAAGGCTCAAGTGTAAGCTTGATACCCCTTTCCATGTGTCAAAAGTTGGACTTAGGAGATATGAGACCTACAACCATCTCCTTAGAATTGGCGGACTGTTCTGTGAAATATCTCATGGGTGTTTTAAAAGATGTCCCCAATAAGGTAAGAGATTTATATGTGTCAATTGGTTTTTTGATTCTTGAGATAGAGGGGGATAGGCCTTTCTTGGCCACTGCCAGGTGTCATATTGATGTAAAGAATGTTAAGTTGTCATTTGATATGTGAGATAATCATGTGGAAAGTCTTCTAAATTTCCTTCAATATCTAATTGGTGCAACAAAATTGATGTGATTAGCAATCTAATAAGAGAACAAGCTACTAGCCAAGTGTCTCGTGGCCCTTTTGAGTATTGTGTGTTGAATGATTACACTATTGATGATGGCAATCCCGAGGTAGCGATGTATGCTCAGTTTTTATGAGCCTCTTCACAAGTTTCACATACCTTTATCAAGATAGAAAAGTTAGGAAGTAATGATGAGCCTCTTTTGATGAGAAACAAGCCCCCAAGCTAGAATTAGAATCTCTTCATTCTTCTTTATGATATGAATTTCTTAGCCTGAATTCAACATATCTTTTGATTTTTAATGCAAGTCTAAGTACATCCCAAATTTATTCTTTGCTTAGAGTCCTAAGACTACATTGTAAGGCTATAAGTTATACTCTCGATAATCTTCAAGTTAGGAAGTAATCGTAAACGCTCAATTGATCATGAAAGAATGTTGAATCCTAACATGAAAGACAGAAAGAAATTCTGAAATTGCATAAGGCCGGCGTTATCTACCCCAATTTTCAATAGTAAACGGGGAAGGCCAGCTCATGTTGTGTCTAAGAAAGACGGGATGATGTCTATGAAGAATAAGAACAATGAATTGATTCCTACTAGGATAGTTACTGGATAGTGTATGCGAATTAACTATATAAAATCGAACAAAGCCACCAATAAGAACCATTTTCTCATTCCCTTCATTGACCAAATGCTTTAAGGGTTAGCTAGGAACTCTTATTTTCGTTATCTAGATAAGTATTCAACATTTTTTTTTTGTGAATTCATATACATCCTAATGACCAGGAAAAAACCAAATTTACTTGTACATATAGTACTTTTAGGAGGATGTCATTTGGGCTAAACAATGGCCCCACTACCTTTCAACGATGTATAATGACCATTTTCTCTTATTTTATTGAGGACATATTGGAAGTGTTTATAGATGGTTTCCCTGTATATAGTACATCTTTTGACCATTGCTTGCATAATTTGTCCAAGGGGTTGTAAAAATGTGAGGAGGTGAATTTAGTTTTGAATTGGGAATGTCATTTTATAATACAAGAAGGGGTTCTCCTTTGTCATATTATTTCTAACAAACACATTGAAGTTGGCACAGCAAAGATAGAGATGATTGAGAAATTACCACCACCAACTTCTGTGAAGGTGTGATGAGTTTTCTCATCCATGTTGGTTTTTACCGACCGTTTATTAAAGATTTTTCAGAAGTTGCAAAACCTCTCACCCGATTGTTGTCAAGAATATTTCTTTTACTTTAATGAGGAATGTTTGAGTGTTTTTCTCAGGTTGAAAGAGGCTTTGATTTTAGCTCTAGTAATGCAACCCTCGGATTGGGAGCATCCTTTTGCGGAGATGTGTAATGCAAGTAACTATACATTGGGAGCTATTTTGGAACAAAGGAAGGACAACAATACATATGCTATCTATTACACAAGCCAAACTGTAGATGAGCCTCAAGTGAACTATCCCACCGCAGAGAATGTGAAGTTGATGCTCTAACTTTGCTCATCCCTAAAATGGATGCTATGACTCAAAGGCTTGATCGCTTGAATGTCAATGTGATGAATGCATGTGCACCCTCCCCTACTTGTGATAGTTGTGGATCTTTTGACCATGTGACTTTGAATTGACAAGTTGGGGGTCCTTTTGCCCAATACTCTAGTGAGCAATTTGCGTGTGTCAATAACTTCCAACCAAGACCAAACTATGACCCATACTCTAAAACCTACAATCCCGATTGGAAGAACCATCCTAACTTATCTTATATGAGTGATACTCTTCCCTTTCCCTAAGGCAATGCTAGTCCCCTACCTTTTAGTTTTCAAAGATCTAACTTTGCTCTGCAAGCTCCACAAAAGTCTAACTTAAAGACTATGTTGGAGAACGTGCTTTTGGCTCAATAAAAATAAGATTATTAAATTGAGCAATTAGCTCTATAATGTTGATATGCTTACTACTCATAGCAAGATGTTAGAATCTCAAACTGCCCAACAAACTAGCTCATCTTCTACAAACTCCGGGTACATTACCTATCAAGCCTGAGCCCAATCCCAAAGACCATTGCAATTGTATTATTTTGAGAAGTGGAAAACAATTAGAGAGTACCAATAGTGCTAGAGTTAAGGTGGAGGGTGAACATAGTCTTGACGTGAGTGATAATGCTTTTCCTAGTGAGGATGTGCCCCAAAAGAAGCGTGATAGCGAGAAGCCTATGAAGTTTAAACCCTCTTTCCCTAAACATTGCATGCCACCCTTGCCCTTTTGACAAAGATGGGTGAAGGCCAAACTTGATGCCCAATTTGAAAAGTTTCTTAATGTGCGTAAAAAGTTTCATGTGAACATTCCTTTCATTGGTGTTTTGTCTTAAATGCCTATGTATGCTAAGTTTTAAAAGGAATTTTCTCCAAAAAGTGGGAGACTGATAACAATTAGACCATAGCTTTAGGTAAGGAGTATAGTGTTGTGGTCCCAACAAGCTAACCTTCTAATTGTTTGTCACTTCTCAAAACAATACAATCGTATAGGTCTTTAGGGTTGGGCTTGGGCTTAGGGTTGGGCTTGGGCTTGATAGGTAATTTACCTTGAGTTCGTAGAAGATGAGTTAGCTTGTTGGACAATTTGGGATTCTAACATCTTGTTATGAGTGATATTATATCAATATTAGAGGCTAATTCCTTAATGTACTCATCTTGTTTTTGTTAAGTCAAAAACACGCTCTCTAACATAGCCTTTAGGTTAGACTTTTATAGAACTTGGGGGGGGGAGAAAGGGGAATTAGTTCATTGAAAATTAAGAGTTGGGAGCCTGGTATTGCCTTGGGAAAAGGGAAGAAGATCACCCCTATAAGATAAGTTGGGATTGTTCTTCCAACCGGGATTGTAGGTGTTAGAGTATGGGTCATGGTTTAGTCTCGGTTAGAAGTTACTGATATATGCGACTTGCTCACTAGAGGATTGGGCAAAAAGACTCCCAATTTAATAATTCAAAGTCACATGATTAAAAGATCCATAACTATCACAAGTAGGGGAGGAGCAACATGCATTCACCTCCTTGACATTCAAACAATCAATCTTTTGAGTCATAGTATCCATTTTAGCAATAAGCATAGTTAAAACAACAAGTTTAGATTTACCTCCAGCATTTTTAGATGAAATCCTCTCATTTGACCATTGGTAGTTGTTGAGTTTCATATCCCCAATGAGATTGTATGCCACATCCTCTGTCTTGTTCATCAAGGTTCCTCCTGTCGGCGCATCTATCATGGACATCATAGCTTGTGTGACTCCATTGTAGAACGCTTGCATAATCATCCATTTTTGAATTCCATGGCGAGGGCACAATATTAAAAGGTCCTTCCTTAAAGATCTCCCAACTTTCATAAAGCAACTCAACCTTCCGTTGAGCAAATAAGGTGATTTGGTTCCTTAAGTTCGTCGTTTTACTGGGGGGGAAGAACTTGGCAAGGAAGGCCTTGGTGAGCCTATCCCAAGTGATGGATCCTTATGGTCAATAGTAGAGTCATGCCCTCACCTTGTCCCTAAAAGAAAACAAAAACAAGCAGAGGTGGGTTGCATCTTTGGAGGCGCGAGTGATCTTCAAGGTGTCACAAACTTCTAGAAAAATGTAGATGTGTATGCTGGGGTCCTCCATGGGCGTGTCACTGTATTGAGATTGTCAAGTCATTGAGATTAGTGCTAGGTGGAGCTCAAAATTGTTGGTAGTCACAGGCGGCCTAGTAATGCTTGTGGTGAGGTCATGGACTCCCGGAGTCATATAGTCCTTAAGGGTCCTCTTTTGCTCAAGTTCACCACCCGCCAAGTTCACCACCCGCCATCTTAAATATTGGTTTGGCCGCTTCTAGCTCCTCTTGAATCTTTTGTTATCTCTTCCATTTATAAAAAGTTCGCTTAGTCCCGGCATCAAACTCAAAGAGTGCTCTAAAATCGGGGGACTTGTACATAAAATGGAAGGCAACCTCTACACAATCAAAGCACACTAAGAAAAGTAAAATTGAAAAAAAAATTAAAACAAAAATGCTTCATAAACATCTCGGGGGTAACTTACTATCCAAATCTAGTCCCTGACGACGAGGCTAAAAACTTGATTGCCACCGCAAGCACATGGGGTGTTGTAGTGCATCAAGATCATCTTACAGAGGCTAGATTAAATTACTAAGTATATTTCCTTTAAGTTTGATAAGCGAAACCTTTTCTCACCTCCCCCTTCTTGAGATGCCTTTACAACTTAATGTGCTTTACACTTCTCTAAATGCTTCTTCATATTGCTAGTTCCATATTGTGCAATAGTAATAAAAGTTACTTTCTTGTAGTGTGAGCATTTTGCTCGCTTCTTGCCATTGTTGAAAATTTTTCCGTCAATCACGAAAAACTCTGGCCACACCGAACTTCTTCCTTTATCGTCTTCGATAAGGGGATCAAGGGTTCTTATCATAGAAATGGGATTCAAATTTTCATTGGCACTTATTTCATTTCCTTGCCCTTCAATGTCCATAGTTCCCTGCATTACCAAATTATAGTATACTTAGAATCTCCTGTGCAAAAGAGTACATAGAGATTAGATATCCACATCTACATTCCTAAAGTCCCTCATAAACAGAATTCACATCTTGAGAATCTCATATGAACATAATATGAAAGATTAAGTATAATAATCTTACCGTTAGATTACAAAGAGGTAAAATGCATGGGACCCAGTTACAAATGCATGTAGTTGATTATGTTGGTATAAGCACATATGATTGAATAGTGAATAGCATAAACTTTAATTAATTAATATTATGTATATGATATAAGTTGGATGAATAGCACAATACATTAAGCCTAGAGAATCATCTCAAAAGGACCCCCACAAGTCAGGACCTCCGAGGTTTTGTACACTATAACCCAACCACTCCAAAGCAGATCATGGGACATCCAACAATCCAAGATAACTACCAAATTTTTCAAAAATGACTTCAATGCCTAGTAATAATTATGTAACATCACTTAACATGGTGCACTGATAATTTGGAAATGGTTAATATAAGCTAAACCTAAATTAAAAAGCACACCTAAGAGTCGCACATAAGTAGGGAGATTGGGGCTCATATGTAGCAACTTTCCCTCCCTTAATCCCAGAGAGGCTATTTATGGTGGGCCTTGAACTACAACCCATTTTATCACACACTACTCTGCAAAAAGAACTAAAAAACAACTCAAGAGGCATTTCGCTATCACTTACTCTAAATCACGATCAACTTTAAAAACTTCCACAAAGTGATAATAAAGTAAAAACATAGTCAAATGCCTGTCCAAATCAAATAGTAGGCATACATTTTAATCTAAGGCCAACAAAATCAAAGGTGAATGGCTGGTTTTGATATAAACTGACTTAGATTGGCAGAGAAGGCAAGTAGTTTTTATCACATTCTGTCACCATAAATATGGTGAGGATAAGCATTAGAGGAAAGATTATAGAAATGTCTGTAGTTGTAGAATGTATAACTTAAAAGAAGATTAAGATTATCATTTTAAGAATTGTTCTAATTTTACTCCATGGCCAGATTATTTATTACCAATTTAATACTAGTATTTAGTATGAAGATTCAGATCCAACACTAATAACTTCAAAGTACAAAAGTATATAATGATTACATCAAAATATAATAAAAAGACAGTCAAAGCTAGGTCCTTCTTCCTCCTCTAGAGGCACATCAGTAGATCTTTCAAAATAATGATAAGTATTAGATTTGATGGTGAGAAATTGTATGATGTTATGTCAACTTCTCAAACTCACCACACAATGAATATACGTGGAGGTCCTAGACAAACTTGAACCTGTTCAAACTTGGACGAACTGCCAACTAGAAAATAGAAGACCTACACTGTGAATATACCTGGAGGTCCTGGATGAACTGAAGCTAGAAAGGAGTAGGCGGTTGGTTGATGACCAGCTTGCAAGTGGGTGGCGATGCAGCAAGGAGTTGGGTATAAGCAGCAACACAATAAGGAGCAAAGTGAGGATCTAGGCGTTTGACGAATAGGATACTGACGAAGTGAGGATTAGGTGGCGAGTGGGAGCCTAAGGGAGTGAGTGAGTGGCCCGTGAAGGTTTTCAATTCTAAAATTCTTAGTAGTGAATTTTTATTTTATTTTTTTTGGTCTAGACTTTTAAAGGGGAATTTTAAAATTTTCAAACTCAATTAGTTAAGATTAGGAGGGAAAAGAAAAATAACTTAAGATGAAAATTTTACAAATGAAATCAATGAAAAATTTAAGAGGAAAAAATAAAATAGTTAATAGTTTTTAATTTTTAATTTTTAATTTGATAGATATATAGTAAAAATAAAATAGTCAATTGGAATCAATCTCTTTGTAATTTTGAAATTCAGGGGTAAGGTTGATATATAATCAAACCCCCCACCTCGCCTTGTGGCGGGATTTTTAGGTTGTTAGATTTAAATTTGTGTTTGGATTAGAGATTTTGAAAAAATATAAGAGAAAAAATATTTAGTCAAAATAAGAATTAAGAAAAGATAAGCATAATTAACAAATTATTGAAAGTATTAGGATCTAGCAATCATATTTTACTGTCTAATTCACTTAATAACTTAAGGCATGCTAGGATTATAATATCATTATGTTAGTACTGCCGAAAATACCGCAATATCGAATACTGATCGACAACCCTAAATCATCTTCATAACATGTTTAATTCTACATAATTACATTCAAGAATGTATGTTTACATTTGATCTCATAATAATGTGACTCGTTTGAATTAGACAATTAAATTTCAAGTCTCAAGTTTTGATAATCAACATTCACAATCACATAAATCATAAATATAATGCTAATTGACACATACTGTTTCAGCACCAAAAGTGTCAAATTAAGTAATTCTAATCACTTAGTTTTTGTTCGTAATTGAGATTATTTTTGAATTTTATTTGTTTATTATTTGATTTTTGTAGGAAATAATGTTGTAATGAAAATTTGACTGATTGGCCCAAAATAAAAGAAGAAGAAGAAATAACGGAAAAAAAAGAGAAGAACCCAGCCCAGAAGAAAAGCCCAATTATAGCCTCCTAGCTTCCCAGCTCTTTCCTTTTCTTAGCAGCCACAAATTAAAAATTGAAGGGAAAATTGGGATCTTGGGTGAAAATTAGAACTTGGGTATTATTAGGAATATAGAAAATTTGATTTTTATTTGGGCAATCTTTGTAATTAGGAAATTAGCATTCGTGTAAATTGGGGCTTTAGGAGACTCTTGTAAATCAATTCGTCAATTCTTCTTCTCTTCTTCTCTTATAGTATTGGTGTAGTTCTTGAGAATTCTTGTAATTTTTAGTTGAGATTTGATTTCAAGTTCTTGTTTCAATTTAAATGCCGAGTTTTAGTTGTCATTCAAGTTATTAGTTCAAATATTATTTCTCTAGTTTTATTTCAATTCGAGCCTTCTACTCTCAAGTTGGAATTTCTCCACAAGAGTTCTCTTTCAAGATTCAAGTTCAAAGGTGACTCTCAAAGATTCAATCTTTATTCATGGATTTCTTGATTCTAGCTTATAATTTCTCCTCTTGAGGTAAGTTCTTTCTTCCTTCTTACTTTGTGCTAGGTTTGGTTTAAATTTCATGTTTCATGTTTGGGTTATATTAATTCTACCTTATTTCTTTGTTGTTAATTTTAGTTTCAATTAGTTCTAGTTAAATTCCAAGTGTTTCATCTTAGTTTAAGTTCTTGATTATTATTTGGAATTAATTTTAGTTTGTTTTGATTAGTTTAATAGTTAGATTCTAGTAATTGAACTCAACCCATCTCTGTGGACGACCCGTAAAGTGCTACAACCACGGTTGTACACTTGCGACTTTATTTCATAGTTTTGAAACACAAACAAGTTTTTGGTGCCGTTGCCGGGCATGGTGTTGAAATTGATTATTAGTTTTAATTGTTAAATCAGTTCAAATAATTGTTTGAGTCTAGTCCTTTGTTTGTTTACTTGATTTAGTAGCTTAAATTTAGAGTAGTTGTCGGAATTGCTTACTTTGTTTCCTTTTAGTGATTTGATTTATTTGTGCTTTTTATTTCATACATCACCCCAAAAATTTGAACTCCATTGCTTGCCAAAAAAAAAAACAGAAAATTTTTTTGAAAAATTGAAAAAAAAATCATAAAAACAAAGGGGGTTTTGATTGCATGAATGCTTGGGTTAGGGATCCTAATAGCAAACGCTTGAATAGAGTGGAAACAGACCTAAACAACAGTGAATCAGAACCTGAAATTGAAGATAAAAAGATGGGTGAAGCGAGACCAATAACACTTAATGACATATTTTATCCACCTAGGACCACTGCACCATCTTGTTTTAATATACCAATCCTAGAAAATGTTACTCTCGAACTTAAACCCCAATATGCCCATATGCTTCCTAAGTTTACGGGTGTAGAGGATGCTTACTCTTTCTACGAGAGTTTGAAGAGGTTTGTTCCATGATGGGTTACCCTAATGTGCCCATTGATACTGTGCTTTTGAAATTCATTCCATTTGCTTTAAAAGATGATGCTAAAAAGTGGATGTGTAGCTTACCTACAAACTCCATTGCAAACCAGGATGGGTTTGTGCCTGTCTTTCCTGTCTTTCTGCGAAAGTACTTCCCTAATAGCAAAACGATTAAGCTAAGGAACAAAATTAATCAATTCGTGCAAGCTGATAGGGAATCATTTTGGAAATACCTTGATAGGTTTAAAAACCTCTTATCTTAATGTCCTCCCCATGGTTTAGACCAAGCCCATTTATATCAAATCATTTATGAAGGTCTTGACCAACAAAATAGGATAATGGTGGAGTCAATGTGTCAAGGGGGTTTTCTTTCTAAAAGCCCTAGTAATGCTTGGGAATTCCTAGAGGATTTAACTGAAAAAACCATACAATGGAAAACCACTAGAGATGACAGCTTGAACTCTAGGTATGATGGGACAAGGGGTGGCATACATGCTATGTCTGAATTGAGTCACCTGGAATCTCGATTCGCTTCCCTTGAAAATATGATGAAAAGATTAGCTCTACAATAATTCCAACCTTCCTAGACTCCTGAAGTAAGCTCCCAATGCCATGCCTTACGTCATACTTTGAGCACATGTCCCTACTTTACTCACCACTTGGCCTCAGGCCAAGAACAGGTGGACATGGCCTATCAAAGACCAAAGAATGACCCATATGCTCCTATCTTTAATTCAGGGTGGCATACTCACCCTAACTCTCTTGGAGTAATGAACCTAATGCGGTAGTGCCTAATCAATATGGAGGGTTTCCTACAAACCCCCCTCCCAAACCATGCCAAGCCCTAATTACCAAGGTTTTTCAAATGAGTCTAGGCAACCAGTTCCTTCTCCTATGGCATCTAATGTCTAGTCTTATCCTCTTTCTGGTTATAGTGAATTTGATAAATATGAGAGGATAATTAAAAGTGACATGGAAAGATTGTTAAAGGAAAATAATGAAAGAATTCTTGTAGCAATAACTGCACAATTCTCCCAGCCTGCTATGCCAAATAGGGAGAAAGGAACCTTTCATAATCAGCCTGAGACCAACCCCAAGGGTGGAATCTCATCTGACTCTACTCATGACACTTTTAGGAAGGTTAATGCTATCATAACTTTGAGATCAGGAAAAGAGATTGATAATCATGTGGGGGATAATTTGAATGAGAAATCTTGTATACCCCCTACTCTTACCACTGATGATTCTGGAGAGCCTAAAGAGGATGAGCCTACTATTACAGTGACCACACCTCCTCCTAAGACTACTTCTACCCCTCCCATACAGGTTCAGAAACCTATAGCTCATTTTCCCAACTTGCTAAAAGGGAAAAAGGACCAAACTCATATTGATAGGATAAGGGAGACGTTCTCCCAAGTCAAAATTAACATTCCCCTACTAGATGCTCTCCAACAGATGCCCCCGTATACTAGATTTCTGAAGGTGCACTACTAAGAGAGAAACTACTATGCCCAAGAGAGCTGTCTTAGCCTCTAAAGTTAGCTCCATTATCTCTAATCATATTCTTGTCAAATACAAAGACCCCGATTGCCCTACCATTTCCATAGTGATACGTGACCAAGTCATTCATAGAGCTTTACTGGACTTGGGAGCCAGTGCAAACTTGCTTTCATTCACTGTTTATGAGAGACTTTGACTAGGTGAGCTAAAACCTACCAAGATTGTCCTCTAATTAGCTGATAGGTATACTAGAATACCTCGTGGTATGGTGGAGGACGTGCTCATTAAAGTGGGAGAGTTTATATTTCCTGTTGACTTTGTAGTACTTGATACTGAGAGAGCGCCTATTGCTGAGTCCCACATTCCTATAATTTTAGGGTGCCCATTCTTGGCTACATCTAATATTCTGATTAACTGTAGGAATGGGATAATGAAACTGTCTTTTGGCAACATGGCTCTTGATTTAAATATCTTTAACTTGCAAAGACAGCCTAATGGTTTTTATAATATGGATCATTCTACCCTTAATTGGGCGAGTGACATTTCTTATAATGAGTTGGAATTTGAACACGTGGATGAGTTTACTGTTGAGTATGAGTCCTTGTTTATGGATGACAAGCCTGAGTTTGATGTGTTTGACTTTCATACATGCTCTGTGGACTTCATAGCTGAAATTGCTTCTATGTGTGATACTTCTGGTGTGTCACTTGATCTAAAACCCCTGCATGACTCCCTAAAGTATGCTAATGAGTTGTTACCTACGATTATTACATCTGATTTAGATCAAGACCAAGAGGGAAAATTGCGAGACTTACTTAGAGAAAACAAACAGGCCTTAGGATGGACCTTAGGAGACATCAAAGGTATTAGCCCTACAGTTATGCAGCACATGATCCATTCATAGGATGGTGCTAGACCTTTCCAGGACCGACAGATAAGGTTAAACCTGACTCTACAGAAAGTGGTTAGGAAGGAAGTGTTCAAGTGGCTAGACCATGAGGCCATATACCCTATTTCTGATAGTGAGTGGGTTAGTTATGTTCAAGTCGTTCCTAACAAAACCTGCATCACCGTGATTAGGAATGATAAGAATGAGCTAATTCTAAATCGAGTCCATTCTGGGTAGAGGGCTTGTATTGACTACAGGAAATTAAATGCAGCCACCGTAAAAACCAGTTTTCACTCCCTTTCATGGACCAAATGTTAGAGAGGTTAGTTGAACATTCATATTACTGCTTCCTTGGTGGGTACTTCGGCCATACCCAGATCTCTGTTGCTCATGAGGATCAGAAGAAAACTACCTTTACCTGTTCATTTGGCACCTATGCTTTCAGGAGGATGTCTTTTGGTCTATGTAATGTTCCTGCTACTTTCCAAAGATGTATGATTTCCATGTTCTCTGATTTGGTTGAAAAATGTATGGAGATTTTCATGGATGATTTTGCTGTATTTGGATGTTCTTCTGATAATTGTTTAACTAACTTTGAAAAAATTTTGAATAGATGTAGGGAGAAAAATTTGACTTTAAATTGGGAGAAGTGTCACTTTATGGTGAAGAAGGGGATAGTATTAGGTCATGTGATTTCTTGTGATGGTATTGAAGTTGATAAGGCCAAAATTGATTTAATTACTAATCTTCCAACTCCCACATGTGTGAAAGATGTTAGATCTTTTCTTGGACATGTTGGATTTTATCGCAGATTTATTCAGGACTTTAGTAAAATTGCTAAGCCCTTGTCAACTCTTCTAGCTAACGATGTGCCATTCCACTTCTTTAATAAGTGTGTAAAGGAATTCACTAAGCAGAAGGAAGCCTTAACCACTGCCCCCATTCCATATCCTTCTATCTGGGGTGAGCTTTTGAATTGACGTTTGATGCTTCTAACTATGCTATTGGGGTTGTTCTAGGACAACACATTGATAAGAAACCCCATGTGATCTATTATGGTAGCCACACATTAAATGTTGCGTAGATGAATTATACTGTGACAGAGAAGGAGTTTTTAGTTGTGGTCTTTGCTATTGAGAAGTTTAGACCTTACTTGATTGGTTCTTTTATCATTATTTTTACTGGTCATACTGCACTTAAGCACATTCTTTCAAAGAAGGATGCTAAGCTCAGACTTGTGAGATGGATGCTAAGCCCTTATTTCTGAGTGCTTCCCTGATGAGAAATTATTCGTGATCCATTATTTCTGAGTGCTTCCCTGATGAGAAATTATTCGTGATCCATTCTGACCATTGGTATGTTGATACTGTGTACTATCTTATAACTAGTAAACTGCCTGAGGGTTTGAATAAGCATGATAGGGATAGGTTTTTGCACTTAGTGAAGTTTTACATCTGGTATGACCCTTACCTGTTTAAATATTGTTCTGATCAAATTGTAAGGAGATGGGTCCCAGACAATGAGATTAGGAGTATTTTGTCTTTTTGCCACGACCAGGCCTGTGGAAGGCCCTTTAGTGGAAAAACGACTGCGGCCAAAGTACTTCAATGTTGATTTATTAGCCCACTTTGTTTAAAAATGCCCATAATACTGTAGGAGATGCCCTAGATGTCAGTAGTTAAGCTGTATCACTAGGAGGGATATGATGCCCCTCAACCCCATTATTATTGTGGAGATTTTTGATGTATGGGGTATTGATTTTATGGGACCATCTCCAATTTCTTTTAAGAATGTGTATATTCTACTAGCTATTGATTATGTGTCTAAGTGGGTTGAGGTTATCCCCACTATGACTAATGATGCTAGGGTTATGGTGAAGTTTTTGAGGGAGAACATATTTTCTAGGTATGGGATGCCTCGTGCAATCTTTAGTAACCAGGGTACCCGCTTCAACAACTGATCCATTGATTCATTACTAAGATGGTACTCTATTATCCATAGGCTAGCCACTCCTTATCATCCCCAGGCCAGTTGACAAGTGGAAGTGTCCAACAAGTAAACAAAACATATTTTAGAAAAAACAGTTAACAGGAACAGAAAAGATTGGACCGACAAGCTTATTGATGCCTTATGGGCTTATTGAATGGCTTTTAAGACACCCTTAGGTATGTCGCCTTATAGGGTAGTCTATGGGAAGCCTTGTCATCTTCTAGTTGAGTTTGAGCATAGAGCTTGGTGGGCTATTAGGACCCTTAACTATGATCTTACTGCAGCAAATGAGGAGAGGTGACTGCAGTTGAGTGAGTTAGAGGAGATCCGATATGAGGCCTATAAGAGTGCTAGATTGTCTAAGGAGAAGGTGAAGTTGGTTCATGACAAGATGATTATTAGGAAGGACTTTACCCCAGGTATGAAAGTGCTCCTATATGATTCGAGACTGCACCTCTTTCCAGGTAAGCTTAGGTCCCACTGGACGTAACCTTTTGTTGTTATTCATGCATTTCCTTATGGTGCAGTTGAGGATCCTGCTACTGGAGCTAAACAAAAGGTCAATGGTCAACGATTGAGGCAATTCCTCAAACTCCCTACAGAGGAGGACGTGGAGTGTCTAATGCTCCATGAACCACCCATTGATTATTGATGGGTGGTGAGGTAGTTTAGGCACATTCAGTATCCGACCTGGCAGTATTGTTCTGTCCCTTCTATATGGTGTATATGGTATACTTTATCTTCTTCTTTTTGCTTGATACTCCCTTTTCCCACAATGTGGACATTGTATAATCTTGGTGTGGGGAAGAGGAAGCCTTGCTTCAAAATTTGAAAAAGAAAAAAATTTTCAAAAGAAAAAACCCGAAAAAAGATTTTCTATGTAATTTTGGGGAGTTCTATTATCTTGATTAACTTTTGAGGCCTTAGACTTAATATCAGGTTGTCTATGAGTACTGTATATGTAGTAGACCTTGACCCCAAGAGTGTCATTTTGTATCCCAATTCTAATCCTGACAGTTCATTGTAGTTTGAGTCCAATCCTGATTCACATAGCACCATTGTCTTAGGAATTCAGGCAATCATGGGTGGATCCCCCACTATCTTTTATTTGTTTCATTAAAAAAAAGGTAAGAAAAATCAAAAATAAAAAGTCTTAGAATTGGGTATGACAAATACCCCTTTGAGGCATGTGCTATTGGGTGGTACCCTTTGAGGCAATATTGCTACTAAAAAAACTTGCAACCAAAATAATTGAGTTGATAAAGTTGTCAAGTGGGACTGATCATGGTTAGCCGAGCCCCTGAGATGATGGTAGACTAGCACATTGAGCACTAGGACGGATTCACTGCTGCAAGGGCTTGTGGGGTGAAAAGTTGGTGTACGGATGTCATCTTTGGTGGCCAAGAGTTTGATATGAACATTGTGCTTATGTATGGTTTGATACTTAGGTTACAGGGGTGATTTGTTGATCAAGTGTATACAGTTTTCCCTAGTGTATATGCGTGTATGTTTGAAAAAAAAATAAAAAAGATTTTCTATTGTCTTTCTCTTTTTCTTTTCTTTTTCAAAAATTTTGTGGATATATCTTCTGCAAACCCTCACGAGACCACACTCGTCCACTAGCGGGAACCTAGGGGTTTAAAGAACTTGTTGCATGTGCTCAGTGCAGCCGTGATTCTTACAAAAGTGAGTTAGGTGTCTTACTTAGATTTTTTTTTCATTTTAATCGAGGACGAGCAAACTCTGAGTGTGGGGGTATTTGTTTGAGCACCAAAAATGTCAAATAAAGTACTTCTAATCACTTAGTTTTTGTTTGTAATCGAGATTATTTTTGAATTTTATTTGTTTATTATTTGATTTTTGTAGGAAATAATGTTGTAATGAAAATCTGATTGATCAGGCCAAAATAAAAGAAGAAGAATAAATAAGGAAAAAAAAAAGAAGAGAAGAACCCAACCCAAAAGAGAAGTCCAGTTGCAGTCTCCTGGCTTCCTAGCTCCATAATTTTCTTTTCTTAGCAGCCACAAATTGAAAATTGAAGGGAAAATTGGGATTTTGGGTGAAAATTAGAACATGGGTATTATTAGGAAGGTAGAAAATTTGACTTTTATTTGGGCAATCTTTGTAATTAGGAAATTAGTATTAGTATAAATGGGGGCTTTAGGAGACTCTTGTAAATCAATTCATCAATTCTTCTTCTCTTCTTTAGTTCTTCTCTTATAGTATTGATGTAGTTCTTAATAATTCTTGTAATGTTTAGTTGAGATTTGATTTCAAGTTCTTGTTTCAATTTAAATTTCGAGTTTTCGTTGTCATTCAAGTTATTAGTTCAAATATTATTTCTCTAGTTTTATTTCAATTTGAGTCTTCTACTCTTAAGTTGGAATTTCTCTACAAGAGTTTTCTTTCAAGATTCAAGTTCAAAGGTGACTCTCAAAGATTCAATCTTATTCTTGGATTTCTTGATTATAGCTCATAATTTCTCCTCTTGAGGTAAGTTCTTTCTTCCTTCTTACTTTGTGCTAGCTTTCGTTTAAATTTCATGTTTCATGTTTGGGTTATATTAATTCTACCTTATTTCTTTGTTGTTAATTTTAGTTTCAATTAGTTCTAGTTAAATTCCAAGTGTTTCATCTTAGTTTAAATTCTTGATTTTGTTTGGAACTAATTTTAGTTTGTTTTGATTATTTTACTAGTCAGATTCTAGTAATTACACTCAACTCATCTCCGTGGACGACCCGTAAAGTGCTACAACCACAACTGTACATTTGCGGCTTTATTTCACCGTTTTGAAACACAAACACATACTCTCATACTCACATATTGCAGTTGTTTTTCAGTTTTGACTCATTGAGCATGTGTAATCTCACAAATGAGACCACTTAATGAACTATCAAAGAACATTGAATCGATTATTGAGAATGTCAACTTGAACGAAACTGTATCTGTTTATCAACTCCAAATATGATAAACGTGAAGTTATGCAGTACCACCGGGGTCAAAACAAAAATTCGATTATCTTCTTTCTTTCTTTGGCCATTTTTCAAGGTATATTTTCGTATTGGACCTTACAAATGAGACCACTGACTCATGATTGACGTTAGGTTGGTTCACAGAAGTATATATGCATACAACTAAAAAGAAGTGTTTTAAATATAAAACACAAACGTATAAACATTAACGTATGAATTAAAAGAAGAATATAGAATAAATGGATTTCTCTAATTAAATGGCTTTTATCTTTTAAATATAATTTGAGAGTAAAAATGAATATATTTAAAATATACATTGACCTGAAATTAATTTGATTTAATTTATACCTAACAAGATTTACACCTGACTCGACATTGACCCGAACATTGAACCGAGTCCCATCGACCCATAACCAATCCGAACCGAGCTACCGTAGTCAACTCAAAACATACCCGACTTGAACTTCACCCAAATGAACCTGTACCCAACCCGAATATGGTTCACCTGGAAGTGGCCCAAACTCGAACTTCACCCGAATCTAACCCGAACCCGAGTCGAATATGGTTGACCTGAAATTGACCCGAACCGAGCTAAGACCCACCCGTACCCGATCTGAATGACCCATTTGCCAGGTCTACCATCACGAGAAGTGAGAATCTAATGGATCCTTTAAACATGCATTGTTGAAACTTAGTTAGTCTTCAGAAGAATGAGAACTTTAAATTTGGGATTTGCATGAGGTAAACTACCATTGCATATTCCCTAACTTTCATGATGGGGTCATCTGGAGAGATTGAATTTGCTGGGAGACTAACACCACCAACTCCAGTATTATTTCCCAAACAAGATCATATTGCTCTATGACTCCCAAATATCATAA
Organism: Selenicereus undatus; assembly: GCA_017589665.1. Classification (NCBI taxonomy): domain Eukaryota; kingdom Viridiplantae; phylum Streptophyta; class Magnoliopsida; order Caryophyllales; family Cactaceae; genus Selenicereus; species Selenicereus undatus. The sequence goes on along the minus strand of JACYFF010010365.1, from coordinate 102,558,882 downwards.
GAATAATTACGATAGTAGTCGATGCAGGCTTCTTGAAAATGGGAACTTATTTTTTCTTGAATGTCATAAATACATATTTAGTAATTTATTTGTAACTCTAAAAGACTTAATCTTTGTACTATTAGATAGGTAGAAGACAACATACTAAAACATGATCTACTTTTTGTATAGAATTCGAAAATATCTATAAGGATTCTACTAGAAAGATAAACCCATTCTGGCAGTAATGACATTTCATTTTGGATTTCCTCCTTTTGGGGTGGGAGTTCTGCTCTGATGATCACCATTAGTGAGTTCTCAAGTTAAACTATCTGTCAAAGAATTCTTTGATTCCTGTATATGTTCAATAGAGAAAAAAAACTGATTAAGCCGTAATTGCCAATGCAGGAGTCGCCCTTGCGCTTACATATTTGATAATTTTTTTTTTCACTAAGCCAAGTATTCCTTTACAATCAGTTCTAATGAGAAAAGGTTCTGGGGCTAAAAACATTACGAACTTCAATTCCCCTTATGACTACAAGAATTTCTTTTTCTGTCATGGGATAATTGCATTTTGCTTTACTAAAAACTTCCACAATATTTTTCTCCTTCTTTGATTTTAAGTACTGCACTCCAGTGCTCGTTGCTGGCATGTGTCTCAAGAATTAAGCATCTCCTTTATTAGACAAATTAAGAATAGGAAGATTTTTATACATCTTTTTAATGTTTCGAACAATCTTTGGATTAGTAGCGGTCCATAACCAAGTTACTTCTTTCTTGAGTTTCTGCTGCAATGGCTTTCTTAATTTAGCTAGATTTTTAATGAAATTTGAAGTATATGTAAGGCATCCAAGAAACCTTTCTAATTGCTTCCTATCTTCATTCTTTTTCAGGAAAATTTTCTATTTTTTCCAGAATATGCCTTTGTAGGATGATTTAAATAACTTTTATCTCTAGACCTAAAAACTCGATTTTCAGCATAAATGCACTTATTCTTACTAAGAATAATTCCATGATCAGTGCATCTTTAGGTCACAACTAGGACATCATCTTGTGTTATTCTATAGTCTTGGAAAGATATCATCAATGTAAACTACACAATAATGATTAAGATCTTTAAAGATGTTATCCATTTTTCTCTGGAATATTTGAGGTGCATTTTTTATACCAAATGACATTACTATCCACCCATAATGTCCTTGAGGGACACTGAAAGCATTTAAAGGAATGCTTTCTTCATCCATTTTTATCTACCGGTATCTGTTTTTACAATCAATTTTTGAGAACCAAGAGACTCATTAAATTCTATTGAAAAGGACTATTTTATTAGAAATACAATAACCATCAAAGATAGTATGATTATTAAGCTTTTTGTAATTAATGATCATTCTTGTTTTTCCCCCCTTTTCTTCAGCATGATTTCTTACCATGAAAGTGGGACTAGTGTGAGGACTCTTGCTATTTTTTATTAATCATTTATCCATAAGTTCTTTGATTTATTTATCAAATTCTTGGATATCCTGGTGTGTATTCACCATTTTTTTGATTCGAATAATAGTGTTGGGATTTAATAAAGCAATATTTGCAAATGTCTTATCTTTATCCCAAAATTTTAGAGGATTATCATAGTAGAGTTCTTACACAATATCTCTTGTTGTTCAGCAATCGACTCTTTAATAGATAAATCAAGTAGTGAGATTGTTACTGCTATCACACTAGTGCAGGCATTACCTTCTCACCGCGCTGGCTGTGTGTGAACTCAATCCTATGATTTTTGTAAGCTTTATTTCACTTATCAATAGGGACTGAGTGACCATTTTTGTGAATATTATTTGTTTATGGTCTGTGTGCATGGATAGTATAGTCTCTAGAAGTTATTTCCCATAATCATATCATGGGAGGGTTGGTCAGTAGCCCATAGGATTGGTATAATGTGTTGTGCTCCTATTTCCATTGATAACCCTTTTATGGCCTCCTTGTAGCTCATTATGCTATTGTTAGCTATCCTTACTTGTAAAGGATTCTTGGCTTTCTTCCACATAAATTCTAGAAATAAAGATCTTTTTCCAAAACAAATAGAGCAACCACTATCTATGTAGGCACACAATTCATATTTATTATATTTCTCTAAACCTACATTTATTGGGATATAGATGCTATTAAGATTTGTGTTGGGGACTTCGTAACATATTTCAATAGTCATATTTTTGACTAATTCATCCTTATAGATTGACTCATCAACAGTTCTTGTTTTATACCCGACGACTTTTTTTATCCAAACTCATACGACGGTCTATATTGTATCTTGCATATTTAAAACTCATTCTACTCATTTCACTGGTCATGCTAATTGTATCATCTTCTTTAAGCTCTTCTTTAGCTGATGAAGACCGTTTTTCCCATTCTATTCATGTACTCATGCTTCTTAATAATTGGGGTTTAATGGTGATTTTGCCATTTTCATCAAATTTTATTACGTTCGTCTTATTGATTTTTGTCATCAAAAATCAATAAGAAGAACGCAATCGGAGGTTTCGGTTATGGGGAGAGAAACAATGGAGGAAGTGTTGTTTTAGACTTTACGGTTGCTTATGAATTATTGGTGGTAAACTCTTATTTTAAGAAGAAGGAGGACTACTTGGTGACCTTTAAGAGTGGTTCCATAAAGTCTCAAATTGATTACTTCCTAATTAGGGCCGATAATCGGAGGTTATGTATAGATTGTAAGGTGATACCTAGTAAGTATTTAGGTTCTCAGCATAGGTTGTTAGTGTTAGATGTGGAGTTCAAATGTTCAAAGTGGAAGAAGAGGACTGTTGGGGACCCTAGAGTTAAGTGGTGGAATCTTATTGAGGAGAACGCTATGAAATTATCAGAGAGGATTATTGAAGAAGGAGCTTGGAGACAAGTAAAGGATGCAGATACAATGTGGGAAGCAAGGGCAGAATGTATTCGAATGTCTGCTAAGGAAATCCTAGGGACATATGGGAAAGGTGGTAACAAAATGAAGGGAGCTTGATGGTGGAACGATGAGGTAAAGGAAAAAGTCAAGGAGAAAAAAGAGGCATACGCTGCTTTCATGACCAGTGGAACGGAGGAAGATAAAAAAATTAGTAGAGTTAGATATAAAGCAGCAAAAAGGTAGTCAAGAAAGCTGTTGCTGTAGCTAATAGCATGGCTTATGATAGGTTATATCAAAAACTAGAGACCAAGAAAGGTGAGAAGGAAGTCTTTAAACTAGCGAGGGCTAGGGAAAGAAGAACAAGGGATTTGAGTGTAGTGAGGTGCATCAAAGATGAAAATGGTAAGGTACTATATGAGAATGCAGAAATCAAGAAGAGATGGCAAAGGTACTTTTCCAAACTCTTCAATGGTGAAGTGAAGGAAGATTTTCGAAGTAGGGAAAGTGAGAGTAGTGAAAGATGTCTTGAGCCTCGTTCGTGTGAACCTATCAGCAAGGATGAGATTAAAGAGTCCCTAAGAAAGATGAACAATGGGAAGATAGAAGGATCAGACCAGATACCGGTGGAAGTGTGGAAGTGCTTGGGTGAAGCAGGATTAGAGTGGCTAACAGGGCTTTTCAATGTTATTTTTAGGACCGCTAAGATGCCCAGAGAATGAAAGTTTAGTTCAATCATCCCATTGTACAAGAACAAATGGGATATTCAAGATTGTAATAATTATAGAGGTATAAAGTTGCTCAGTCACACTATGAAGTTGTGGGAGAGGGTGATTGAGAGAAGGTTGCAGAAAGATATTTTGATCTCAGAGAACCAATTTGGTTTTATGCCTGGCAAACCGACCATAGAGGCGATTTACCTCCTTAGAAGGCTCATGGGATTGTATAGAGACAGAAAGATAGATCTTCATATGGTATTCATTGACCTGGAAAAAGCTTATGATAGAGTTCTGCTTGAATTGTTATGGAGATGCTTGGAAAAGAAAGGAGTGTCACCTAGGTATATTTGAGTAATTAAGGATATGTACGAGGGAGGTAGGACGAGTGTTAGGACATCTGGAGGGGCTACCAGTGACTTCTACGTCGGTATGTGTTTGCATTAGGGTTCCGCTTTAAGTCCCTTTCTTTTCACTCTAGTTATGGATGAACTTATAAAAGGAATTTAAGATGAGGTGCCATGGTGTATGTTATTCACAGATGATATTGTTCTTATTGACGAGACCAAAGAGGGAGTTAATGACAAGTATGAGTACTGGAGACATACATTGGAGTCTAGAGGCTTTAGAGTTAGTAGATTGAAAACTGAATACCTACATTGTTGTTTCAGTGGATGGAAAGATGCGGGGGGAGAAGTCACCATTGATGAGATGACGATACCCAAGGTTGAGAAGTTTAAATATTTAGGCTCGATCATTCAACAGAATGGGGATATTGATGAAGATATTAACCAGTGCATGAAAGTGGGTTGGCAAAGGGGGAGAAGTCACCATTGATGAGATGACGATACCCAAGGTTGAGAAGTTTAAATATTTAGGCTCAATCATTTAACAGAATGGGGATATTGACAAAGATATTAACCAACGCATAAAAGTGGGTTGGCAAAAATGGAAGTGTTCTTCAGGTGTGCTATGTGATAAGAGGATGCCTGTAAGATTAAAACGCAAAGTGTATCGTATGGTAGTTAGACCTACTGTACTATATGGGTCGGAGTGTTGGCCTATAAAAAAAGACACAGGTGCAAAGATTGATGGTAGCAGAAATGAGGATGATTAGGTAGATGTGTGGTTATGCGACAATGGATAGAATTAGAAATGGAGTAATCAGAAACGTAGTTAAAGTGGCTCCCATCGAAGATAAGATGAAAGAAACAAGACTCAAATGGTTTGGCCATGTGAAAAGGAGTGTTAGCGGTCTGATAAGGAGATGTGAGAGGATTAACATCCCTGAAGGTAAAAGAGGAAGGGGAGAATCTAAGAGGAGTTTGGACAAGGTGATTAGAAAGGACTTGAAAGTTGTAGGTTTGATGGAGGGCATGGCTCAGGATAGGCGATTACGACGGGATGATATTAGGATCTTCGATCACAGAAAGTTGACCACCTGATTTGGTTGATGTTTTTCGGTTGCAGTAGGGTAGTTTTGACTGTGGTTTTTAGTGTCGTGTTTGTATGCAGGTAGTACATATATTTAGGAAGAGATGTTGTTTGTCTACCTCTATTTGTTAAGGTATCGTACCTTCCTATGTTATGTTGTACTTATGTTTATATAGTTACATCCACATAATTTATTAATATTTCTTAGTTCATTTCCTGATGTATACCCCTAGTTTCTTTTAGTACATGTTTTCACAAAATCCTTCTTCTATTAAATGTTTTCACAAAATCTTATTTTGTGGGTCTCTTGGAATCAACATCTCTATCGGTTAAGATGCCGATTGAGGTAAGGTTGCCTACATCTGGATCTCTCCAAACCCCGCGAAAATGAGATCCACACTGGGAGACGTTGTTGTTGTTGTTGTTATTGATTTTTGTAGGATTGACAAGGCTAGAAATCCAGGACCTATCAATTTTTATGTCTAGTAGGTTGGACTTTGTCCTTTGAATTTTTGCATTAAAGTAGCACTCTCAAATTTTTTTACCTTATAATTATTATTTTAGCATTTGGGTCTATGATGTTATCTAATTTATCTATTATTTTCCAAAATATCCTCAGTAGGTAACTTCCTCTTTTTATATCCATACCAACTGTTTTTATCTTAAGAGATAGGAAGTTTATAGCCAATTTATCTTTTAGACTCATGTAGTATCCAGCTCGACAATTGATTCCTACTGATCCATTACATAAATTAGTCTTAATCCCTGGGATAATTTGATTATTAAATTTGGTATACCTAATATCACAGAGCAAAGCATAAAGGTCAATATTTTTTTTCGTAATTAATGAGACTAACTTCTCCTACATTATATTTACAGTCTTTTATTTCTAAATCTTCTTCCATCATTTTACATACGTACTGGCTTTTCAATTGAAAGATGAATTTTTTTATAAATCATGTCTTTCTAAATTATAGGAAGAACCCAATCTCCTTTGACATTTTCATTCTCATTATCTATAATAAATTCTTTTCCTTAAACATCACAAGACTAATTGAGTTACTTTTAATCATCTAACTAATTTCTTCATATTCATCTTCTAATACGATCTCAACAATTCCTTTGTTGTTCTAGATCTAGTGTTTCTTCCTCGCTAACCTTAAAATAATCTAGACTACCTAGAGTTTCAATTAGCTTATTATTCGTCCTATTTTTGCATTCATTACCATAATGTCCTACTTCTCCACATGCCCAGCATTTGCAATTGTTTTTTCCTGCAGAATAGTAAGTAGCTTTCCTAAAAAATCTTTATTTTTTAGGGTTTGGTTTGTTATAATATTTTCTTTTATACTTCTCTCCTCTCTGGTTGTTAAAATGCTTTTTCTTCTAAAATTTCTTTTTTTCTTCTCCTCTCAGGTTCCTTTCCCCACTGGTGAGTAGAATCCCAACAAGTTAGAAGTTGCTTCTTTATTTTCTTTTACTTTTGGGGATCACGACATTGATCATTGATCCATTTTCTTATATAAAAGATTCTTATACCAAGGTTATCATTGACATCTGCTTTCTCAAGTGATTATAAAATTGATCAGATATGGTAATTTTCCATAAAACATATCAAGGTTGGTTTCATTATGCCCAATTTTGTAATAATATTGACTAATTCAGAAATCTAATTTTTCAGATATCTTATATCCCAAAGCTCTAATGTTATTAATACTTCTTTTCCATTCTTTAGCCTTTTCTTCAGAATCAAGTTTAGCTTTGATAAATTCAGTATTGATTTTCTTACATTAATTTTTGAACATTGCAGCTAGTGTTTCCATCATTCTCAATTTCTTTTTATCATCCTCATTTAATGAATCATACTTAGCTACAACGTCCGAAGTCAGTTACAGTGCCCGAAAACTATGTTCGATATAGTTTAGAAAATTTTTAACAATTCATATAGTATTTTAAGCTTAGGATACTATTCATACCTCTTTTCTAACACTCAAACATTTATTCTCTATTACAGCTCCATTGATGTTTGATATGTATCATGTTTGGTTGATTGGGGTAAGGCCGACTTCTTCAAAGGTAGTGGTTTTAATTGGACCCAAAGGAAAAGTTAGTTATACATTCTGCTGGAACGTATCTAGTCTCATGAAATGGGTATTTCTTATAGAAGGTTCACCAAATTCTTCATGTCTGGAAACGACAATGTTAACTAGATTAGATTCGATTTCAACTATGTTAAGTTCTCCAATCTCATTGGTTTCGTCATCCAATACCATATTTCCGTATCTTTTATCCAACTTCTTTCTAACTTCTTCTAAAGTTACCACATTAAGATCCTCTAGTTTAATTAGGCTCATCTGCTGACATATTTCTTATTATAAATGGATATTATTTGTCTCTTCATTATTATTAGATAATACATCTTCTATAATTCTCCAGGATTACACTGCTTATATTCCATCCTCTTCTTCTTTCTCTGCTTTTTTCGACAATTTTTTAGTTGATTTTTCTCTACTTCTTATTGGATTTTTATATCATGCAAGGAAAACGAATTTTTGTTTTTTGGGTTTTAGAAAAAATATTTATGCTGAAATGGAGTACTAATACTTAAAGCAGATTTTTCACTATGTCTAATTTTATTAACTAAATTAAGATAGTTGCAGACAATTGCTTCTTAATCTCCTTAGTTTCAGTCTAAATTTTTGCTAATTTGGCTTTTAATTTTAAACTATATCAGTTATATAATTTAATTGAGGTGCTACATAAGTGGTTCTTTCTAGTGAGTGAACAATATGTGAATAATTAGGAGAAAAACAAGTTGGTGATGACTCAAGCATTAAACATAGTTAATTAGCTTAACTAATCATTAATTAGCTTAATTATCTTAATTATTTTTATCACACGGCTCTAATACCAAATGATAGAGGGCCTTGAGTAGTGCTTATGAGAAATTATACATGTGCAAAATTAAAATTTTTGAAAATAAGTTTTTAAGGATTAGGATTAAAAAAACAAATATGAAAAGTTTAGGACGAAATATGAAAACAAAAATAGCAAACTGTCCCCTTAAAATAGTTGCACAGAATATTGGACCTTTTCAAGCCTTATTTGATGAGAAAAATTAGAATGGAATGGAATCAAGGAATGATCCCTGAAGAATGAATGGTAGAATTTGAATCCTAAACTCATGTGTTTGGAGAGAAAATGAATGGAATCAAGTTCCATTTCTTATTATTTGGTTGTAGATTATGGAATGGAATCAAATATATTTTATTTTAAAAACAAATAATAATGATTAATAATAACAATAATATTAATAATAATAAATATTATTATTACTATTAATAATAATAATAATAATTATTAATAAATTATTAATATTAATATTATTGTTATTATTAATCATTATTGTTAATAAGAAGTATTGTATAATAATAATTATTATTAATATTAATAAGAAGTATTATATAATAATAATAATTATTATTAAAAAATTATTAATAATATTATTATTAAGTAATATTTATAATTAATAATAAGTATAATAATTATTTTTAATGGTTAATCATAAAAATTAACAATATTAATAATAATTAATAAAAATAATTAGAAAAATAATTCTTATTAATATAAATAATAATAATCATAATAATTATTAATACTAATGATGATAATTATTGTATTGATATTAATTTTAATATCATTATTTATTATTAATTATAGATATTAATAATAAAAATAATTAATTAGAAAAATAATAAATAAGATTAATATTAATAATTATTACAAAAAATTATAATTATAATTATTAATTATTATTTTTAATGATAATTAATATTATTGTTCTTAATGATAATAATAATCATTAATATTTTTAATAATTATAATTATAGTTATAAATTAATAATAGCAATAATAATCAATAATAATTATTACTAATAATAAATAATAATCATAATAAGGCTTATTATTAATATTATTAATAATTATTATAATTAATATTTATTATTGTTAATATTAAGAATAATATTAATGATAAAAATAATATTTATTAATATTTCATATTAATAATTATAATACATAAATAATATTAATACAAATAATAATAATAATAATAATAATAATAATAATAATAATAATAATAA
>JACYFF010010365.1:102515890-102543402 GCA_017589665.1 Selenicereus undatus | reverse complement strand
GAAAAACAAAAATTAAAAAATTAAAAAATAAAAAATGAAAAAATAAAAAAATGAAAAAAGGAAAACAAAAAAACAAAAAAAATAAAAAAGTAAAAACAAAAAAAATGAAAATTAAAAAATTAAAAATTAAAAATCAAAAATAAAAAAATAAAAAAAATGAAAAATAAAAATAAAAAATTTAGCAAAATTTGGATAACTTAATAAATTATCACACATTAATTATATTCTCATTATTTTAACCTATGTCAACTCACCACGTAAAAAATATACCAACTTCAACCTATTTCAACCAATTTCAACTCACTTCAACATATTTCAACCCACCTAAAAGAAGAAATACCAACTTCAACCCACCTCAACCAACTTCAACCCACTTCACCCTTTTGACCCACCCAATTCACCCACGAAAGAAACAGGCCCTAAGGTATTGTGCCATGGGTTGTGAAAGTTGTCATTGCATTGTGATGTATGAGAATTTAGTAATTGTTCAATTTCTTAGCCCTTTGTTGTGGATGAGATATATTGGTCAAACCAGTTTGTTATTGTACAGTTAGCATCTTTTGTGTATGTGTGTGTGTGCGTGTGTGTGCGTGTGTTGGGGGGTTTATATTTAAATCTTGAGTTGGCCCTTTTCAAAAGGAGATTAATATTAGGAAGGGATATTGAGGATATATAATTGTGTTTGATTGAATGGGCTATAAAAATAGATGAATATTTGCTCTTTGGTTGTGCCTTGAGTAGGTTTTGTTGGACAGTAAGTTGAATATGCTAAGGTGATGGATTAATTAATGTAATTGAAAGTAAAGGGAGTCTTAGGCTACATATTTTCCCAAGCCAAGGTGAGTTTTCTAAAAGAATGAAGTAATTTGGCGATTAGAGGACTAAATAGGTGACTACATCCAAGTAAGTCATATGGGTAAAACTATTTAATATTTGGGAAATTTAATGCCAATGTTTGTTGACAACCTTAGAAATATCCTAATCGGGACACTTGCTTGAAGAGCAACCCTTAGATTCATAAAAGGGTAGAATTTAAAGTAATAATAGAAAATGAGGAATAAGTAAGCAACATTGAGGTGAGAAATTGGATTTTAGCCAAGTTTTAAGAAGTCAAAATCCAAATGAATTTTATTTTAAGGTAGATGCCTAAGTTGGATATTTTTAAATTAAAAGTCAAGTGTCAAAGAATTCTAAAGAGAATATGAAATGTAGAAATTCACTAAAAATGCATAAAAATGTGCTTAATAAATTTAAGGACTCACAAAAATTAAATTTCTTATTGAATCCATCAATTTCATCACAGCTATCCCCAAAAAGAAACCAAGAACCAAAGTTTAAGAAACAACGACTTATTTACCAAGGTACATTATTGCTTTTGCCCTTTAAATATATTTAAATTTTCATTTGCTAATAGTAAAAAAAATTTATTTAGCCAATAAAACTTTTAGGACCCATTTCATTGTTCATTTAGTAATATTCAATGATTGCCGTTAATAAGTTTCTGCTAGCAGAATCCATTGTCTCAGATCCTTCCCATTAATTGGGACATTTACAGTGCATATGTTCACTGATGCCATGGCTACCACTCATATGTTCAGGTCCAAGTCATGGCCAAAAAATATATAATTTCAAAAGCAATTTTGAGTGCATTTCTAATTAAGGGACAATTTTAGAGTTTTATTTAAAATTGCGCGTGCGCTCATTGACTCTTAAAATGTATCTATGTAACTATATATAAAATTGAGTGGCTTTATATATTTTTACCAAGTGTCATAATTTTATTGGTTAGGTTATTACCATTTGAATTTATTTTGAGTGTTTTAGCATGCATACAATACTTTTTTTTCTCTTTATGTACTCCAGAAGACCTTTTATTTCTTCTTGATTAGTTACTTAGAAATATCATTAATAAACATTTGCTTCCATGTTTAAAAATAGCACATATGTAAAGCTAAAAAAATTCAATAGATATAAAGATTATTTGACTAATAAAATAACTTTAAATGATGAAAACAATATTATTAATGAATTAGTTATAATTTTAAACATTGGCATATTGTTAAGCTGGACCGTTGCATTGCATGGAGGATAGTTCTAGTATGTTACTATATGTGAGTGACGTACTGGGCATAATGCTCATTCGTTTATTGTTTTACATGTTTTCCTTTTTAGATATGGACATATCAAATTAGAACCTAATCACTAAGAAAGGAAGGGAAACATTAGTATCAGTCAAAGAAGGAGGCATCTTGGGGCCAAACTCGGTCTCTACATTCAAATTATAGTGGTTGTGGCTCTTAGCCAACCTTAGTGTTGCTCCTGGGTTATTTTGTTACTTATGTTACAACAAGTTGGAATTTTTTATCTTTCTAATGTTGGGTATCGCTTTTGTTCTATTATTTGTCTGTAAAACCCAAAGTGTGATAGAAATATCTATTGGAGCAGTTCAGTCTTTGTAAAGCTAACTGATTTATGATTGCAAGGTTGTTTAAGACATAATAGCTGTAAAGATCTAATGCAAGTGAAAATGATGGCTACTTTTGCTTCTCAATTTGAGAACTCCATTTATGTATATTATACTCAGCTATTTTGCCTCGTTTTTTGAGAACTTTTTTTGAAGTTTCGAAGGAAATTTTGACCTTGTTCTTGTCTTGAAACCAATAGTAACATCCCCAACATACAAGCCTTCTGTTGTTGGTGTTTTATCTAAGCAACCATTATGCATACTGTTATATGTTGGGAGCGTTACACTTTTTGGGGGGGGGGGTTGATTAGCGAATTATTAAGATGTGTAATTATCCCAAATGGGCTTTGTTTATGGCTTTTCTTTTGTGTAAATACGAAATGTACATGCATGGTGTTTGATATTTTTTCTATTTTTGTTCATACGTAGAAAGAACAACCTGAGGTGTACCCTACTACTGTTGAGCTCTTCAACCACACACCTAAACTTAATAGGAATTGAGATGGAGCTTGGGTTGATAAGAAATCGCAACAAGCATATGCAAGCTAAGCCTTCATTCTTATTGGTTCAATATTTAGTCTCATGATCTCAACGAAGTTAATCCATTTGAATTGTTGTAAATATTGTGGCATTGTAGGAATCTTTTGGACAAGAGTTTTAAAACATCGTCAATACTCAAGGGTCCTTGGGTGGCAATTCTCAATAGTCATCTTAGTAATTCCCAAATCCAAATGAGTTATGGGTTAAGGTCGATCTTAACAAAAATATTTGTATTGATCGCATTAGAGACGATGCTATCAATGTCAAGAATTCCTCTAACTTTAGTCCCTCCCAACGAGCAGGTAATGCTGAATTCAAATTACAATTGAGCACAAGTTGAGTCCAAGTTTATTTTTCTATATTTGACATAAACGTTTTTGCAATAGGTAAAGGTCATGTGTCATCTCGAGCTGAGTTAAATGATGTAAGGGGTATGGTAACTAATATAAGGGGTGAGCTCATTTCACAAGCCAAAAATTACCATATACTTATGGAGAAGTATAATCAATTGGAGGAATCCAATCAAATGCTAACCCAAAGCAACAAGGAACTAAACAAAGAAATGCTTAGGGAGTAAATGCAATTGGGTTAACAAATCTTGAAAATGAATCAACAAATACAAATCTTATTTTATGCAAGCTCTCAGCCATGGTCTCGACAATCCTTTTGTAACCCTGAACCAAATGATGAAGATGAGAAGGAGGAGGACAGGGACGAAGAATATGAGGCTACTCCCCCTAGAGATGATTGAATTATTGACTTCTCCCCCTTTGTCTGGTTAGTTTGAAAACTATGTTCTTGGTTAGGTTATCAGATGCTCATCTTTTGAGAATGTTTGTGCATTCTTGTGATATTAGGAGTTGTGGTTTGTTGGGGATATTAAAGTTTGTGTGATTTGTGTAGGGCAAAAAATTGTCCGACCCGGATACTCAGATTTGTCCGATCCGGAAAAAATCGGGTATGAACACTTCTTTTATGTCCAAATTTGAAATCCGGACATTCGGACATGTCAGGATTCAAACCGGGTCGGGTCCGGGTTTCATGAACTGGGTTCGGGTTGTCCGAATTTAGAGGCAAATTCGAGTCCGGATAATTCGGACAACTGGACTGTCCGGATCCGATTTTGAAGCAGCTAAAAATTCGTGGGCTTGGGCTGAGGCGGGCCTTTTAATTTTTGGGTAAAAAAATTGAAAAAATTGCCAAATTCGTTTTTCACTTTTTTGGTAGATTGAAAACCCTAGATTCTAGAATGAAAACCCTTGACTCCTTCTTCTCTCTCCTCTAATCTATTCACTGTTGGCTGCTGTGCTTTAGAAAATTTCTCTCTCTTCCTCACTCACTTTCTCTCTCCCAATCTCCCCTAACGCATCTCTGTTTGGATCCTAATTCGTTGCAAGCATCATCAATAATTCAATTCAAGGTAAATTTTGTTGCAAGGCATCTTAAATTCGTACTATTCAAGTTAAATTTCGTTTCTTTCATCAATTTTTGCTTGTTTCCTTCATCAATTTTTCCCTGATTTGTTTCTTTCATAAATTTTTCCTTCATCAATTTGTTAGGTTACTAGGCAGAGTTGAAAGAAACCTTGTGTTAGATTCGTTTCCTTCATCAATTCAAGGTAATTTTTTCCTGATTCATTTCCTTTATCTCTGTCCAACCTTCGAGCTTCTTCTTCAAATTTCGTTGATTCGTTGCCTTTGCTACCCATGGCCATGGATGTTGGTGATTTTTCTTTCGTTTGAAGCAGGCTAGTGGAACCCATATTAGGCGATTGGCTCTGTGTAGCGATATAACAACAACGATCTGTGCTGTTTTGTTTTGTTGGTGTTGGTCGTCTAATCTTCCGAGTACTGATTTGTGTATTTGCATATTGGCTATATTTCAACATGAAAGGCAGGTATTGTTCATGCTCATGTCATTGGAGGTGCCCGGTTTGCTGCTTTTTTGTACTACTAATATTGTCTCTCATGTGGTTTTAACTTATTTGCACTTCATCTGTTTATGTTTCGACATATTTTTGCCAATATTCTGCCAATATTCCTCCTCTTTACATTGTTGGGAACTTTGGATTTAAAATCAGACATCCGGGTCCGGGTTTAGACATCACACAACCGGGTTCGGCTACGGGTATGGTCTGGCTGTCTGATTTTAAATCCAAACAGGGTCCAGGTATGGTTGTTTTGTCCCATCGTTCGATTCGTCCGTACCCGAAATGACCCAGACCCGAAAGTTTGCCAACCCTAGATTTTTGTGTATGGTTGAAAGTGCTACAAGGATTACTTTAGTATGAGGTTATGTTAGATGAAAATGTGGTCTTTAATGAGCCATTTTGTTGTTGTATTCAACATCATATTTGTATAAGGAGGTCATCTAACCTTTGGATCCCCCCCCAAAGAAAGTCAGCAATGGAGTTATGTTGCTGATCAGCGACAACCCGTCGTAAATCAATGACAGATGGTAAAGTTCTTCGTTGACTTGGCTTTAGCAACTCTTGCCTCCCCTCCATTGTCTGTTGCTATTTGTTTAGTGACGAGCAAATGTGCAACGGATGTTGTTATGTTGCTAATTTCGTCACTGATAAAGGAATTTCGTTGCTAATTTGCCATTTTTCATTGCTATTTGGCCCCTTTTTTGTATTGTAATGCTCATTTCAAAATATGTCAATTGCTTTATGTGTCCTTCTGTCTCCCGCATTTCCCTCAAAGATTGGTATGGCATCATAGAACGAGTCCACATGATAAAATGGATACAAGGCACTATAATTTTAATCAGGTTTTAATTGAAGAAGACCTTATTGATTTCTGGATTTCAGTCACGGTGCTAAACTAGCCTATTTATGTATAGAATAATTGATGTAGTCATTTTTTATATGTATACTTTTAGAGTGAATCTAAGGCTCCCAATAACTGCTCTATATCCTCTATTCATCCTTTTTCGCCACAATCATCATCTTTCTTCTCTAATTAATTTCTTTGATTTAGACTTTTCAAAGAATAGGCTAGCCATCTCCTTCGTTATCTTTTACATTTCTATTTAGTAGTATTTTACTTTTCCTAGTAGTAATCTCTCCAATTGTGAAAGTAGTTTGTCACTCCAATTATAAGAGTTTTTTAATGGTTGGTGTTATTTGTTTTTATGTGGCCTTTTCATATGTTTTTCAAGGGATAAATGATGATACAAAGATGGAGCAGCTCTTTAGTGACTTTCAACACTTCAAATGTGATTTATTTTGTTAAAATAATATCTTCCCCAGAAGACTACACCAGATCGGCATATCTATTTTGAGGAAGACATTATACCAGATTTGTGGATCTCTTATCTAGGTTATATAATAAAATAACGATCGTAGGAATACGAATGATCAACGTATGTAAAAGTAGGGCTGAGTAAAAAAATTAGGTACCCAGTTCCGGACCCGGAACCTTTTTGGACCTGCTGAGTATGGACCCAAAACTGGTTGAACTGGGTTTGGGATCGGGTCCAAAATTGTAGAACCGGTTACAACTGGGTGCAGTTTCGAGTATTAAAAATATGGACCCAGAACTAGACCCGTTACCGCGTACTCGGTCAAAGTTTTTTTTTTTAAAAAAAATGAGGCATAAATAAGTTATTAAAGTACTCGGTATCCCCTCACCCCAAGTCCTAAACCCTAATTTCACTTCTCCCTTCGCAGGCTTCCCTAGCCAGTCCTAGACACCCATCCCCCGTGACCCTATCTCAGTCTCTCTTACCAAATCTTCGTTCTCTCTGTGCTTGCCTGGCGATGAGCTCTTGATTTTTCGGCCGATGGTAGTCAATGTCTTCTTGATTTCCAATCCGTACGATGGCCAATAGGCTCTCTCAGTCTAAGTCCTCACTCACATTCTCGCTCTCTCTGTCACTCTGTGGTTGTCCTCCAGTCGGCAAGTCTGGTATATACCCCTCTCTGACAAAGATATCTTCTCCGGCGACGAGCCGTTGCATTTTTTTCGGCCTTCGACTATCAGTGTCTTCTTATTTTTGCTCTGTGTGACGGGGTCTCTCACTAAATCCTCACTCTCACTCTCGTCTCTTTGTCACTCTGTGGTTGTCCTTAGCGTCGGCGAGTTCGGCATAGACTTTTCTCTGGCGACATGCGGTTGCCTTTTCTCTAGTGGGTAAGTTTTTTCTTTTTTCTTTTCCCCCCCTTTTTTTTGGCTGAATGTGGATGTTTCTATATAATAATCCTAAATTGTAATGGCCTTTTATCACATTTACGATTTGGATTATCTTAAACAGTTTGTCGTGTTGATCGGATTTCTAATTGCCAATGAGCTTTAATATTCATAATGTTTGGAGGGATGACGTATTATTTGATATTTAATATCCTTTGTTTTCTGTGCCGATTAATTAGGTGTTTTATTCCTCGGCGATTTGGATTGCAGTAAGTTGAAGATTTTCAGCCTGATTAAAAGAAATGTCGAAAAGCTGCCAGGTTTTGACTGTCATTTATTCAGCAGAACATGATTAGCAATTGCCATTGTTTGTTTAATGAAATGTTGCATCTAGCCATCTACTCTAAGTAATATTCTCTTTTTTTAGGGCAGTGATATGTGTCCCGGGGGGTTATAATATGTAATTAGTATGTTTGAAATTTGTGTTCACACTTATTATTTTCAATCTTGAATAATTGATCCACAAAAGCAATTTGAAACACTATATAAATGGATGAGCATATAAATTTGGAAGAGATGAGTAATGCTACTTCTGCTTTAGTTTGCGATGCCAATACCAAAAATAACAAGGCTCAAACTAAAGTTGGTGGCAAGAGGAAGTCAATTTATTGGGAGCATTGTCAAGAAATCATCAATCCAACAACCAAGAAAATTGAGAAAGTGAAATGCAAGTATTGTGAGAAGGTATTGTTTGCTAACCCTAACAATGGAACTTCTACTTTGAGAAAGCATCTCCAATCATGTTCTAAGTATCATTACAATGTGGATAAAAAATAAAAAAGATTTGCCTTTTTAGAGATCCACACACTGAGAGTTTTACATTATCTAATTGGGCATTTGATGCAGAGGCTATTAGGTTTGCTTTAGCTAAAATGGTTATCATTGATGAACATCCTTTTTTCGTTGTTGAAAAGGAAGACTTTAGGGGTTTTTTTGAGTGTTTCTTGTCCACAGTTTATCCATCATGTCCCATCTCACTTCATTGTTGATAGAGATTATAAAAAGCTTCATTTATGTGAGAAAGATGTCTTAAAATTTGAACATCCTTTTTTCATTGTTGAAAATGCTCTCACAACTGATTGTTGGACATCTATTCAAAATTTGAACTATCTTTACTTGACTCCGCATTTCATTGATGATGAGTGAAACTTGCATAAGAGAATCTTAAATTTTAAGTTGATGGATAGTCATAAAGGCAAAGACTTTGGGAAAGTTGTCGAGAGTAGTGTTATTGAGTAGGGTATTGAGGATAAACTTTCTTGTTTAACTGTTAATAATGCAAGATCCAATAATTTAGCCGATGGTTATTTGAAAGACAATATTAGTGATACGCTTGTTTTAGATGGTGATTTCTTTTGTATGAGATGTGCTATCGATGTTTTGAATTTGGCTGTGAGAGATGGTTTGGCAAGGTTGAAGGATTCCATTCATATCATTCGTTATGCTATTAGATATATAAGAAGTTTATATGCTAGATCTTCATTGTTTGATAATTGTGCGAAAGTTATTAAGGTCCCTTGTAAAGGATCTTTGTGTTTGGATGTGTGTACAAGGTGGAATTCTACTTTCCTTATGTTGACTACGGCTTTGAGATTTGAAAAGGCCTTTGATGGATTTAAGAATGATGATGTAATTTTGAGAATGAGCTTAAGGAGAATGTTCCCACAAAAAAGGATTTGGAAAATGTAAGAGTCTTGGCAAGGTTTTTAGAGCAATTTTATGAAGCGACTAAGAAGATGTTTGGTACTTTGTGTGTCACTGCTAATTTACATTTTCATGACTTGTTAAGCATACTTACTACCTTGTTAGAATGGGAGAAAGTTCTATCACCTAGTCTTCAGGATATGGCTTTTCAAATGCATAAGAAATTTGATGATTATTATAGAGATTGGGTAAAGACTAATCTTATGGTGTTGGCTGCTGTTGTTTTTTATCCACGCTATAGGTTGAAGTTTGTTATATTCTCTTTTAGAAAGCTTTATCCTAATGACTTTGGAAATGCAGATAGAGTCTATAATAATCTCTATAATGTGCTTAAGCACTTGTATGGTTCGTATGCTTCTTGTGTGAATGATAAAAATGATGGTCATGCTAGTGCTTCTTCTCCTGTTCATATTGATCATTCAAAAATGTACTTGAGCAATGATACTCTTAAGGAGTTTTACTCTCAATGGCATGATGGTGGGGAGGATGATGTTGACGTTGTCGAGAAAACTGAGTTAGATGTCTATCTAGATGCTCATTGCGAAAAGGTAGATGGCATTTTTGATGTTTTGAAGTGGTGGAAGAGACATAGTGATACTTATAAGGTGCTAGCGGAAATGGTAAGGGATATTTAGCAGTGCCCGTTTCTACTGTGTCAAGTAAGTCTGCATTTAGTACATCTGGTCGAGTGCTTGATTAGTTCTATTGTAGTTTGGGTCCGAAAATATTGGAGACCTTGATTTGTGCTCAAGATTAACTGAGGGCATACGCCATTTGCATTGATGTTGAGCAACTTATGGATGGTATGGAGAAATATGAAACATGTAATTGAAAAACTATTTTACATTTATCATTGCACTTCATAGTTATTATTTAATTTTAATTATGATTTCTAACTTTTCTTAATTCAACATTAAGATTTGGGTGAGGGAGAGATAACCCAAATTGATCAAATTACCAGTGATTGAAGAAAAGTCCAAGTTGGAGTCTTTCTTTTATTAAGGTATTGTCCTAATTGTTGGTGATATCATCCTACTCTCTTTTGTGACTTGTTACTCAGAATTTTAGTCTTTTAGATTTCTTACTTCTTAGATGAAGTTTTTTTTTTTGTTTGTGTCCAGAAGTTGTATTCGATGAGTGGAGCTATCAAACTGCGGGCATTTGCTTGGAGGTGGTGCTTCTCCGAAATTTGGGCTTACTTGGAGGTTGTGATTGAAGACTTCAAAATTGCCAATGTAATCTCATGCAAAAATGATGATTGTGGCCAAAACTTGTAATTTGTTGAAACTTGCTTTGTATGATGTAGTTCTTTTTATTCCCAATCCCCAAACTTGGTTTTTATGATGTACTTTTTATTCCCAATTTCGCTATTTAAATTGTCAAAGTAGTGACTCATATTAGAGGCCCTTGCTAGTTGCTAGTTACAAAGTAAATTAGCAGCTCCCTTACTATGTTGCTAGTTATGGAGTGAATTAGCACTTAGCAGGTTGCTCAAGAAAACTCACAGGTGTAAAAGTTAAATGCAATAGAATAAAACAAAGTAAGAAATATTTAGAAACCGGGTACCTGGTTTTGGACTTGATCCTGGGATTAGTTTTCAAAACTATGAACCCGGTTCCCACCGAGACCGTGACCAGTCTTAGTTTCATGGAACTGGTAGCAACCAGGTCCGGTTTCGATTCCATGAAATTGGATCGGGTATCCAGTCTTACTCAGGTCTATGTGAAAGAAGTTTCTTTGGGATGGAAATTGTATGTTGACATTAGAGTTTATATTTATTTGTGTTTGATATGTCTTGCAAATGCTATATGACCAATTCCTTAATGGAATTCTTCCCTTTTCTCTACGAAAAATAAAAACTTGTATCAATAGTTTTTTTAGAAAAAACTAGAGATATATTTGTTTAAATTAACAAAATTAAGTAAATAAATGAATAAGAAAAGAAAGTGAATTTTCTTTTTTTGGGGGATTGTAGATTTTACAGTCTGTTTTGATTAAGGGGAGAGAACGAGAGGGGAGAGAGGAATGAAGGTTAATGAACACTTATTCCCTTTGTTTTGGAATATTAAACGAGGGAAAGGAAGGGGAACCCAATGAAACATTTCATCCTCATCCCCCCATTCCTCTAATTTTTATTCACCTCCAAAATGAGAGGGGAAGAAGGGAAAGAAAAGATTTTTAATAGTTCTCCAAGCTTCTCCTCCATCCCCTCTTATAAGACATTCAAACAAATTTATTAAGGCATTTGCAGCCCATGTCTTGCGGGTAACTTGCGGGCCATGGGCAAGACACGCAGCCTTCCCATCCAGTGCCATGCGTGGAAGAAAACAGGGGACAAAACTTGAGGACGTTGCGCCCAGCGGGCCATTTTTTGTGCTTTAATTTTTTTTTTGGTTGGAAAATTATGTATATAAATACCTTCATCTCAAATATTTAAATTATTATTTTGGAATGAGTTCCATTGGTTGAAAAACTGAATGAAATGCAAGTTCCATGTTAGAATTTCTTTTTAGCCATTCATTGTATATGTCATTAGTTCTTTGTACCTATTTGTCATTCATTGTTCATTATCCCATCAGTTATGAGGATCCTTTGAGTTGCTTGGGGATAAGCGAAAAGTTGCCCAGTGTACTATTTGAGGCTTGTAGTCTACACAAAAGAAGGATAACACAGAATAAGTTTTTCTCTGAAATTCCACTTTCCGTTTCTCATTATGGTATCAGAGCAACCGAATCCTTGAACTAGCTGATAATTTGTTCCATCAAACTACCTCTCCTTACAAGTTTTTCCTTTTTCAAGCACCTGTGATTCTAAGATGTCTGAAAGAAAGTTTTTGGTTGAGAATTATTCTCCCTATTATCTGCATCCTTCTGGAGGACCCGGGGGATTACTTACGGCAGTCATCTTTGATGGAACAAATTATGATCTTTGGGCAAGAGCAGGGTTAAATTTCTAGCTCTCGATAAGCTTTACAGTATCCTATTGTCAATTATGTTACATGCAATAAGTTTTCACTAGCTCATCAACATTTTCTAGTTTCTATCACAAAAGTTGTTGAGCCCAGGCAATATTATGAGGCTGCTCAAGATCCTTTATGGAGGAAAGCCATGGCCGAAGAGATTTAAGCTCTTGAAGAAAATCAAACTTGGACTATTGAAGAGCTTCCAACTGGAAAGAAACCCATTAGTTGCAAATGGATATATCGTGTCAAATACAAGTCCGATGGATCAATTGAACGTTACAAGGTTCGACTTGTTATTCGAGGAGACCATCAGGTGGAAGGTTTTGACTTCCACGAGACTTTTGCTCCTGTGGCAAAAATGACAAGTGTTAGAGTTTTTCTCTCAGTTGCTGTTGCAAAAGGATGGGATCTCCATCAGATGGACATCAATAACGCTTTTCTTCATGGTGATCTGGAAGAAGAAGTTTACATGAAAATGCCCCCTGGTTTTTATTCAAGCACATCTAATCGTGTATGTCGGCTACGCAAATCTCTTTATGGCTTGCGGCAAGCGCCCCGACAATGGTTTGCGAAATTGTCTAGCAAACTTAAGAATTATGGTTTTGTGCGCTCTTATGCTGACTATTCATTGTTTACATACAGGAGAGGGGATATTTTCCTGGGCTTACTTGTATATGTTGACGACATTATTTTGGCTAGTAATGATGCTTCTGCATGTGAATCATTCAAGAAATATCTCAATGAGTGTTTTCGTATTAAGGATCTCGGGCCGTTAAAATACTTTCTTGGAATTGAAGTCGTTCGTGGGCCACAAGGTTTGTTCCTCTGTCAGCGCAAGTATGCCTTAGAAATTGTGGACAAATGTGGTCTTCTCGGAGGGAAGCCAACTGACTCTCCTCTGGAAGAAAATCACAAGTTAGCTCTTGCTTCTGGAGATTTCTTCCATGATCCAACTCAATATCGCTGTTTGATTGGACGACTTATTTATCTTACTATCACCCGACCTGATTTGAGTTATGCAGTTCACGTTCTTTCTCAGTTTATGCAAGCTCCTCGTATTGCACATTTTTAGGCAGCATGTCGTGTTCTGCGCTATATCAAAGGTTGTACGGGGCTTGGCATTCTACTTCGCGCTGATAGTAATCTTCAAATACATGCTTTTTGTGATTCTGATTGGGGCGCCTGTCCGCTCACTCGACGATCTCTTACCGGTTATTTTGTGACCCTTGGTGGATCTCCTGTCTCTTGGAAAACCAAAAAGCAAGCAACTGTGTCTCATTCATCTGCAGAAGCTGAATATCATTCTATGGCTGTGGCTACCAGTGAGTTGGTCTGGTTAAAAACTCTTTTGACTTCTTTGGGTGTTTTCTTGCCTCAGGCTGTGAAATTATTCTCTGATAGTCAAGCAGCAATTCATATAGCCAAGAATCCGGTGTTCCACGAGCGCACCAAACATACTGAAATCGACTGTCACTTTGTTCGGGAACGCCTTGTTCAGCGTGACTTGGTCTCGTTGTATCTTCCTTCTCGACAGCAACTAGCCGATTTGTTCACTAAGGCTCTTGGCATTCAACAGTTTATTCATTTACGAAGCAAGTTGGCCATGATTGATCTTCATGCGTCCACTTGAGGGGAGTGTTGGAATTTCTTTTTAGCCATTCATTGTATCTGTCATTAGTTCTTTGTATCTATTTTTCATTCATTGTTCATTATCCCATCAGTTATGAGGACCCTTCGAACTGCTTGGGGATAAGCGAAAAGTTACTCAGTGTACTATTTGAGGCTTGTAGTCTACACAAAAGAAGGATAACACAGAACAAGTTTTTCATTGAAATTCCACTTTCCATTTCTCATTATTCCACAATTATAAAACTTCTACTGATATAACGGACTTGAATTTTAAATTGAAACTCAGGCTGAAAATACCCTTATAAATTATAAATCATTTTCCTTTTCTTCCCTTCCCCTCGGTTCCCCTCTTTATATCAATCCAAACAATGCGTTCAAAGGGGGGAATGAAGAGCAAGGGTTTTTAGCAAAGAAAAAATGGAGGGAACTGAGTTTGGAGGAGGAGGAGCAAAAATGGGGAGCACTGGCACTATCAATCTCTCTCCTACCCCCAAAGCTGCAGATCTGAGCGGCCATGTTCATCACCTTCCTTGTTGCGTCAAGTTCACCGGCCCCTCCGACGTCTCGCAGTACTTCAAGCCCAGACCCTCTGGTAATGGATGCCAATCTCCATCATTTTTCGATCGCCCTCCATTTTCATTGCTTTACACTCACTCTCAAACCTGATTGTGATTTAATTGAGGATGCCCAATTTCTAGGGTTTGAGATCGATGGTTTAGCTGTGGAGGAATCCTTCTTCCGGGGCAGGAAATTGCAGGGCGTTACGGTTCCTCTGCCCGACGGATATTCTGGTCTCTCTCTATCTCTATTTTGGTGCATTCTTTCACTTTTGGTGGTGGGTTTATATTCAAGTTGATTGAATTGATTACTGTGTTGGGTGTGAGAGATCCGGACGGTATTGATTGCTAGCAGATGATCTGGATTTGAGTTAAATTGTTCAAATATATATATATATATATATATATATATATATATATATATATATATATATATATATATATATATATGTATGTAGATATATACGTATATGTATATATGTACGTATGTACATATATATATATATGTATATGTATATATGTATGTATGTATGTATATGTATATACATGTATGTATAGATACACACACACACCCACCCACCCTTGTACTTAGCTGCTTGGACATGTGAGGAAAACTTAGAAAGGTGATCTTCAATAGGCTTGTGTTGCATAGAGTTTCATTGCATGACATTCAGTAGGCGGAAGTAAATGTTTTAGTTGGGCCTGCATTTTCTACCTATCTCCAAGCGCTGTATCAGCGATGGAAATCCATATAGCAATACTGTCTTAAATAGGAATGGCAATGGGGCGGGTACGGGGCGGGTGGTGTTGTACCCTCACCCATACCCATTTTCAAAATTTGTACCCATATCCTCACCCATAACTATCGGGTATTGAAAAACTATACCCATACCCATACCCACCGGGTTTTTGTGGGTTTGCGGGTTTTATTCGGGTTTATATAGAAAACAAAAATTAATACCCATATTAAACCCATATTTGAATTCGATATCAATGAATTCGACAAGTCACTAACACAACACATTATTGTTGAATGAATAACTACAAAACATCCCCTGCCACAATTTTTGGTAACAAGCCACGTAAGGGGCATAAACTACCAATCAACCAGCACAACAAGACATGCAAATTTGTTCAAGTACAAACCACATCCACAAGTCTACAAGATACAATTTACAACCTGTTCACAAATACAATAACTCACTAGCCACCATAGAACATACAACAAAGTTTCACAACTCACTAAGTCCTACAACATAGTTTTACACTTAAAACCAAATAACATTATATCGATTAACTTGATGCCAACTTCAACAAGTTCTCAACGCGCTTCTAATCCAAAATCACACTCCGATTCCTATAAAAAAAATCAATGAAAGATCATCACCTCATAATATAATTAAATATCAAACACAACAAGTTTGAATTATAAAATGAATTTTTTACCGGATCAATAATTTCACTTGTAGCTCATCCGTCTGAGTCGGAATCATCAAAGATAGTAGCAATAGCATAAGCACTCTCCAACTTAGTGACTACCAAAAACAAAGAAAATGTTACCAAGCCAAATCATTACAAGTTGAAATTAGGAATATGCAAATTAAACATATGAAGTTAGCAAAGAAATACATATTACCTTTCATCCCTCCAATCATCCAGTTTTGCAAGCACATTAATGCTTCCACGGTTTTCGCATGCAACCTTGAGCGATGTGGACCAACAACCCGACCACCCATACTGAATGCACTTTCAGAAGCCACAGTAGAAACCGGAATAGCTAGTATATCTCTAGCGATCATCCTTAATGTTGGATATTTGAAATCTTTTTTCCAAAAATCCAATATATCAAAGTGGGCAATATCAGGCATAACATCTTCTTGCAAATAGTGATCTAGCTCTGATCTCAAGTTTATCTTTCTTTTTTTGCTTTTCTTGTGCACTGCAAATCTATCTTGGCAATCTTCTTCGAAAGGCATACTCTGAGACAAAGAAGGATCGCTAGAGGGAGTTCCAAAAGTAGAATTTTCAACCTCGGGAACTCTAGATTTCCTATCTATGTACTCCACCAAGAGATCATATAACAAGGATGACACCCTTTCAATTTCTCTACTCGCCTCACCCTTGTAAATCTCATTGAAATAAAAGTCCACACAATCCATCTTGTTCCTAGGATCAAGAATGGAAGCAATAGCCAACAATCCATTCATTTCACCCCAATATTTATCAAATTTGTCAATCATTTTAAATGCCATGTCACGAATAACCTCAACATCTGAGTACAACCAACTTTGCAAGTTCAACTTAATTTCACAAATAAGCCTAAACACCAAGTTGGTTGTAGGGAAATTTCTCCCAGAAAACAACAAAGTAACATCATAGAATATCTTCAACTTCTCACAAACAAGTTCAGCAAACTGCCAATCATGGGCACTAGGCAAGGAAAAATTGAACTTGACATTCACTCGTTTCAACATTTCAAAATTCGCTTTATAAGGCAAAGCAGATTGAAGCATCAAATAAGTTGAGTTCCACCTAGTCTTACAATCAAGATGAATTTTTTTTGTGGAACTAATTTTCAAATATCGAGCCGAATCCTCAAATTTCTCAAATCTCTTTGGAGTTGCCACCCAAAATGCAACACATTCACGAATCGTCTCTATTCCCTTGCCAATCACATCCAACCCATCTTTCACAATCAAATTTAGAATGTGAGCACTACACCGCATATGCAAAAATTTACCATCAAGAATGAGAGAGCTAGAATCAAACTTGCCAAGCAACATATCCATCATCAAATCATTTGTTGTACAATTGTCGACAACAATAGAAGAAATTTTGGTTTCCAAGTTATATTGAAACAAACATTGATCCATAAGAACATTAGCAAGAGCATTACTTGTATGTGGATGTGGCACATAGAGGAACCTATACAACATTATTAAAACACTATGTAAAACATATTGAAATAGACAAATAGAAACATAAGTTATACGTGAAATCAATTAAAATAAACAGATGAAGACATTTTTACCTCAAAGTTCGGTTACGAAGAATCCATTCGTCATCCACAAAGTGAGCTGTCACGGCCATATAACCCTTCTTCTGATTAGAAGCAGTCCACATATCAGTGGTCACTGCAATCTTGCCTTGATTAACCTCTAATAGCTTTCTCAAATTTGACTTTCCATTCTCAAACATTGTCAAAATATCACTTCTCAATGTGTTTCGAGATATTATTTGAAAATCAGGATTCAAGCCACTCACAAAACGCCTAAATCCAAGGTGATCAACCATAGAGAGAGGGTATTCATGCATCACAATCATTTCGGCTAACTCTTGCCTTGAATTTTCTTGGTTAAAGGCATGATTTTCTAACTTCTTCTCCCCATTACTTTCAGTCCTAAATCGAAGTGTTTGTTGCCCACCAACCCGCAAATGCCTCTTTGCACAAAATCTAAGAAGATGATCACTTAGATGCTTAGTTCCGTTTGAGGCTTTAGCTGACAGTTTCTGCTTACAGTGTGTGCAAACAGCCTTTCTTTCACCATTTTTTTCTTCAAGTTCAAATTCTTGCCAAACCCAAGAGGTTCTTTTTTTACCTTTATTTCCAATAGCAGCAGAAGGATCAATTTCACCGACTTCATCAGGTTCTATCTCTACAAATGTGGGTGAATGCGAATGCGATTGGGGACGAGGGGGACGTTGTGCAAAGTGTGGTGGTGGAGAAGGGCTAGGACCTGAAGCAAGATTGGGAGAGGTCGGAGAGCCTATGGTTTCAGATTCATTTCCACTTTCCATTACAATTTACAACTGCAAGAGTAATAGAACAAAATCATCTCAGACACACAATCCATGAGACCATGACCTCTCTGTTCCGACATCATATTCACTAAACAAAAGCATATATATACACGAATTCACAAACAGTAGACAAAATTACTGATCTAACTTCGACAACCAAACAAATTCATCTCTACCGGCGCTAACAGACCTCAAGTGGCCGGCAAAGACGAGAGGAGAAGAACAAGAACCATACCTCAGCCTCAGGCAGGTGGGAGCCGGCGGTGACAGACACAGTAACAGAGAGAAGAAAACCAGGCGCTGAGCCGCTGACAGCCGTCGATTTTGACAAGATGGCGAGACAACCGGCGTCCGGCCACCGGGAGATTGAAGTTTGGACTCTGGAGGATAGAGATTAGAGAATAGAGAAGACAGAGAGAGAGGGATGAGCAGCGTCTGGCCTCTGGCCTCTGGCCTCTGGGTAGCGGGATTGCAGGAGAGAGAGTGAGAGAGTCGAGAGACAGAGGCAGTGAGAAGTGAGAAGTGAGATCTGAAAACAAAAACCCTAAACCTAAATGCTTGCTTGCCTCACGAGTCACGGCCCTCACTTGCTGCTACTTTGCGTCTTTAGGTAAATTTAAGTTTGGTTTTTTTTTCCTTAAATTTTCTAAAGAAACGGGTACGGGGCGGGTTCGGGTACGGGGCGGGGGAAGCCTATACCCGTACCCGTACCCGTACCCGTATCCACTTACCCCAAACCCGCCCCATACCCATTTAAAACCCATTTTCGTCACCCATTTGGGTTATAAATGGGGCGGGTTTTCCGGGTTATAAACGGGTGCGGGTTTAATTGCCATCCCTAGTCTTAAAGTTTGGATACCCATGGCTACCTGAACCAGGTATGAAATGCTATGATCAAAACTGCTATTCTTTAGCTCTACGGCCCTGAACTACACGTACCTCTTTTTTTTTTTTTCTTTTTATGAATACATCTGCATTTACCAATTACTCTTATAGGCGAAAAGGTTGGTAACAGTGAAGCAAACCTCTCCCCTCATTCTGTGATGGAAGACGTTTAAAAGGGAACATAAATGTTGAAAATACAGGCTGCAGAGATTACTAAATTGTTTAAATTTAATTGCAAGATTAAAGATAGATTTGATTGAAAGGCTCAGCCTAATTTGAATGTACTGAAATCGCTGATTTCTTTTCCAAGATAACATACCAATAAATGCACTTCGCTTAAATATTTTAAGGGAAGTGGCATATCATGATTCTATGCTGTCTTCCACCCTCCAGAGACCTACCGCAAACCACGAGTGTGGTTATTATGACCTCGGAGGCAGAAGCTAAGAATCTAACTTCAGTTGGAGTCAAGGAACTCTCCACTGGAAACTTGAGCTC
The DNA here is from genome assembly GCA_017589665.1 of Selenicereus undatus. Lineage (NCBI taxonomy): Eukaryota > Viridiplantae > Streptophyta > Magnoliopsida > Caryophyllales > Cactaceae > Selenicereus > Selenicereus undatus. Next base: position 102,524,169 of record JACYFF010010365.1, on the reverse strand, counting down.
AAGAGACTCAAGCTCCTGGGCTTTCTAAATGGCTAAATCTCATTTGTTGTGGATGCTCAAGTCCTAAACCTAGCCAAATGCCTTTTATGTATAGACGGTAATGTCCTTGCTAATGCTTCCGCCGAGCTCTCTCTCAGATAATCCTCTGACTGGACCACTTAAGTGGCACCAATTGCCATCTGACATGGCCAGGCAAATATAGGCTCCTTTCTTCTAATACTAATTATTCTTTTTTTTTTGTTTGGGGGGGGGGGGGTTGGGGAGTGAAATAGTTTAATGAGACTTTTTTAAAAATGAAAATCATTGGATATGATTGAATCGTCAAAGCCTTTGCACCTTGTAAAGAAACTGGGTCTTGGGGCATCCAAAATGCAAGTCACTTACAACTGGGAAGCTAGAGCCATTGAACATTCATTTAAGGACTGGAGTCCTTGTTCTATGCATTTTATCATTATCATATTATCATGGATATTTTTATCCAGCACCTTTTCCTTCGAAGTGAGGTAGTAGCTGTGGTTATTATTCTATGTTGATCCTCAAATTCTGGAGAATATGTACATAGTCATGTCTTCAAGGAGTTTTGATATGTGCTTCATTGTTGAATGGCAAGTCAGTGATTTTCTTAGGGAAGCATATGCAATATTGATAATGTGATCATAACTAAGGCTGGGCATAGACCGCAAGAGGGAGGAGTGAACTGAAGCCTAATAAACGCTTTGGCATTGTTTGTCCTTTTCATTATGAAAAGAAGTAGTGAGTGAATCATGTCACCTATGGTAATTTTAAACACAATGAGGTGCAGAACTTATATCTCACTGTCCTCCCTCGATTGTACATCTTGCATCCGTTTCTGTTACTTTCAGATGATGATGTTCATTACAGATGGGTAGCTATGCTTACCAATTTTCGTTCATTTTTGCATTTTTTAATTGGTTTATTTGATGAGTGGGGCCTTTTTTTTTTTGGTTGATATATATAGTTATTAATGTGCAGGCTCTATTTTGGGAAAGAAGAGCACCATTAAGGATAAAGCTAAGAAAACTGCAGGCAGAGGTAAATCTCGTCCAACATCCAGTGACAGTGAAAACGGTTGGGAGAGGCTAGCTAAATGTGGAAATATGACGTTCTGGAACCATGATAGTCTTCCATCACAGGATGATGCCTGCATGCGTTTGTTTCATTTTTTTGCTGTTGCGAAGGCGGTAAGCTAATTGTTTGGCACCATCTCCCTGGATTAATTTCCTTATATGTTAAGTGGTGTTTGTTGTTGTCTATCTCCACTCCGCATGGGATCTGCATTGATGATCGTTGGTTCTTTTCAGTCTTCTGTTGTGGTCTACCTGGTATTATTTACTTCTGCATAATTAATTGTGTCGTCTGTGGTCTTTGTTTTTAGGCATTAAACCTTGTGTTAGCTCAAAGAAGTAAAGCAACTTTTCCATAATGAGGGAACAGGAGGTGAATACAATTCTGGAAATCAAGTTGAGATTCCACTACTTGATCTTTGGACTTTGCAGAGGGGGAGGGGGTGGGGCTGTTCGAGTCTGTCCATATAGTTCTATACCTCTTGCAGCCTCAAGCTGCTGCGGTTGATCATCAATGTATCTTGGAAATTAGACCCATGGTATACTTGGTAGAAGCCAGAGTAGGATATTTTTGGATGGAACTATCAATCTCAAATCATCAACTCACTGGTGTATTGACGTTAGTGGATATCTTATGAGCATAAGTTGTGTTCGATGTTCAGATCACTGTATTGTCATGATGGGCTGTTGATTCAAAGCTAGAGCATTTAAAATGTCATCTTACTGAAATTGGGTCTAAAGGTTGTATTACTAAAGACTGATTACTTGAAGGGTGTGGCCAGAAATATATCATTTTCAACCCAGACCGTTATACGCTCAAAAGTATTTCGTGCTAAAAATTTAGAACTGCTGGCATTTTACGGAAGGAAAATATTATCCTTGATATGGATGGCTTGTATGTTTTTATAGCTGTTCTCCTTTTGGTCTTTGCCTTTCATCTACATAGTAGATTATGACTTCCTATATCTGAGTTTTGGCTCTCCTGATTATTATAGCTGCATGAGCCTGTGACCAACGAAGATTTGACTTCAGAATCCGTTGCTAGAGATCAGAACGCACAGCGGTGATGAGAGGATTGATTCTACAACTTCCATTGAGGAAGCAAACTCAAGTAGGTGTAAGTTTGTAATATTTTTTATATTTTGAGTTATCTTTGCCCTTGATGTGTGATGGGAAGTCACAATACAAACTATTTGTCTGCATTTTTTTTTTTTTTGGGGTTGTCTGTGTAGGTTTTTATATCTATGTTTTGTTATATTTTCAGTCTCTTATAGTTTCTTTGTTTAAACAGTTCCCAACAGACACTTTTAAGGTTGCCTTTCAAAAGCTTTTTTCACGTGTCTTTTGGAAGCAAACTCTCCATTTAAATGGAAGAGGGTTGCACGCTCTAGTACTGGACTCTCCCATACCCTGCTCTTGGGGGAATAAGGGATCCATAGCTCATAGCTCCTGTCATACGTGATGTTGATTTCCTTGATGTTTAACCATGCTTCTTAAACCGTCTAACTCTGTTGCTAGGTTAAATGACTTGCTGGCAAATGTTAGTCTGGCTAGAAAAGCTTCCATCTTTTCCCTAAATTATTCAAGCTTTGACGTGCAGGATGGTGTGTTTGAACCATGAGGTTGATGCAGATTTGACGACATCTAGATTGAGAGGAAATTGTAGAAATTGTGTAACCACCTTCTCGACGATCAATATCTCCATCATCTTTTCTTTGTAGGTAGTTTTCAAGCAGAAGCTTTGATCAGTTTGATACTCTATCTTGTTGGTTCCTGTAGTTGTAAAGACGGGATTTGAACCAGGAATCATTGCTGGTATATCAGAATTCTGCAGTGTGTAGGTAGTGTACCAGATAGAGTTAAAATGCGCAATCCCAAGCTTTAATGTTTTATTTATGCCAAAATGGATGAAAACGCTGATAAAATGACTGCCACGACTCACAATGTTGTATTTATGGCATGGCATACGGGCATACTGAATCACAAGCACGAGAAACGCCCATCACCAAAACCTTGAGAGAACATGGACAGAGTGAAAGAAGGTCTCTGACGATTGTACTCCTGATCCAGAATTCTCCAAATCTTAGGCTATTTTCAACCTTCTGTTTTGAAGGTTGAGCCACAAAAAAATTAACTAAGGAATTAGTTATTCAATTATAAATTATAATAACCCTTTTTTTGGTAAGAAAGGTAAGAATGAGTATTTAGGAAGTCCTCTCAAAGATTTTTCCCTAAATTATCTCTATGGAGGATATAGAAAAGGTCCCTATGAAGGACATGACTTCACACAATTGTGCAGTTGAGTGATAACTTTACTTTTGCCAGCCAGTCGGCTGCACAATTACCTTGCCTAAAAACATGATTGATAATATATTTGTTATAATTTTGAATGTAAAAAGTGGATGTCTTGGATCAAAACTTGAATTTTCCATGATACTTGAATCTTTCCTTTTACTGCTTGAATAAGGATCTCGTTGTCGCTTCAGTATGGATTTGTTTGTAACTTGCTTGTACTGTTGCCTTTACTCCATTTCTTATAGTTGTGGCTTTTGGTACCAAATATGATGCACTGCCCAAGTTGAATGTTGATGCTTGAATGAATCTTCGTTCCCAGTTGCGGTTTATGAAACAACCCGTTGCTCCGCGATGTGACTTGGATCCATTGAAGGTGATTTTGATGAATCCTCCTTGTGGTTTCTCCCATGCTACCCAGTTAGACTTCTAACGGCCGGAGGCTGAGTGATTTGAATATGGTGGACGAAAATTTTGTATGAGTTTGTGTCTAATATGCCATTCAGCACTAACTTTTTTTGCTCTTATAAAAGTGGTAACTGGATTGGACGTTTTATCGTGAAATACCTTATTATTTTTTATTTTTCAAATACTCCGCATAATTTCAACTAGTCTATCTAATTTGGATACCTTCAAAGTGGCTCTAAGGTGAGATAACATTTGTAATATCCCCCCTTTGTGAGCCTGCCAAACAAGTGGTATCAATCCAATTATGTGCATTTGCCAGCCCCAATATGCATTGTGTAACTGTGCAATTAAAGATGGGATGATTTGCATCCTCAGTTTCCTTCTCAAAAAGAGGACAAATTGGGCCAATACTCATACCCTTCTTCATCAAATTACCCCTTGTAGGAAGGGACGCATGACACAATTGCCACATAAATAATTTTAATTTAGACATCACGTCAAGGTTCCATATCCAATTATAATCCCAAGAAGGACTATTGGTCAAATTCAATCCATGAGTTGCCCAGGTGGCACTCTTTGTGGAGAATTCACCATTTCCAAATAAACCCAAACAAATAGAGTCATGGATAGAACTAGAGGGTATAGGCACAGCAAGGACCAATTTGCGGATGGGCTAAATCTACCAGTGAGATAAGCTTGGCATTATGCCATTCTCTATTTCTTGAGATGAAATCTGACAGTCTTAAAGATGTGTCAATGAGAGAATAATCCGAAGTACCAAGCAGGTTTTGCCAGGCTATCTAAGCACACTAATTGTCAAGTTAGAAATTTATATTCTATCTGTCCCCAACTTTCCATCTAATACATTTTCTAAATTGGTGGTGATTATTATGAATACATTTCCAAAACCAAGAATATGTCCTTTTAGGCTAAGTTGAGAAGAAATTAGCATCAATTGGATATTTTGCATGCATTTGTTCTATCCAGAGGCTTTGATTGTAAACTAATTTACAGGTTAACTTGCTCCAGAATGCACTATTTATTGCTTCCGTTTTCTTAACCCCAGTCCCCCTACCTTTTTGTATGGCAAATCTTATGCCTTTACTGTGAAAAGATTTTTTCCAGAAAAAATCTCTACTAACTTTATCAATCTGAAGAGAAGTTTCCTTAGGAAACTGAAAACATTGCATTGAGTGTGCCGGCATTGATTCAACATTGGCATGAATGAGCGCCACCTTACTTGCTTTAGAGATATGTCTTGACTTCCAAGTTTGAAAGTTCTCAACTGTTCGGTTGACTATTTTAGAGAATGTCTCTGATTTTGGTCTATCCTTAAATACAGGACAACCAAGATATTTGCTAAGATTAACATGATGTTTAATATTAAAGATAGAGGATACCACCTGCCTGTCATGGGCAACCACATTACTTGAAAAAGTTAGAGAAGACTTATGAAAATTAATGAGTTGGCCTGATTTTTTGCAGAAGAGATGGAAAACATTATTAAGTTCTTGGCATGATTCTAAATTAGTTTTGCAAAAGATAAGGTTATCACCCGCAAATAATAAACATGGGATTTTATCCGCTCTAGGAGACACTTTGATACCAATCCCACTTTTTTTTTTCCAGTCAAGTGCCTCTCGAAGGGCCCTTGTGAGAATTTTCATACATACAATAAATAAATAAGGGGAGAGCGGGTCTCCTTGTCGGATGTCGCTAGTGGGCTTGAAAAAACGACAAACATCATCGTTGATGACGAGTGAATAGGATGCTGTAGTTATGCATTCTTTAATCCATCCAATCCATTTTGGGATTGAATCTTAGGATTTTAAGTGCAGTAAAAAGGAACTACCATTCCACCCGACGTATGCCTTTTCCATATCCAACTTAAGCACAACCCATGCTTTTTTCCCTTTCAAATTCTTGAATTTATTCATAATCTCATGCGTGAGGAGGACATTATTATGGATAGACTGATTCCGGACAAAGGCACTTTGGACTGGGTCAATTAACTTTTCCATTATTGGTTGCATTAGGTTCACTAATATCTTTGAAGTAATTTTACAAAAATTATTATGAAGAATGATTGGGTAGAATTGATGCGTGGAGTTGGGGTTGCTAACTTTTGGAACTAACGCGATAAGCATATGATTAATTTGCTTAGGAAGTTTAACTTCTTGAAAAAACGATCGAACAACGTCACATACTTCCTTATGAATAATATGCTAATAATCATGAAAAAATGCTGCTCCAAACCCATTAGGTCCTAGAGATTTTAGGTTGTTCATTTGGAAGATAGCTTCTTTAATTTATGAATCCTCTATAGGCTTTAGATGATAAGGAAACTCCTTCCCTAAGATATTATTTAGTCATAATTAGGTAGGTGTATCTTAGAGATATTATTTTATCAGAATCACCTAGTAGTTGTGTTTAGGAAAAATTTGTTTCTTGCTTTCCAAGTTAGAGAACACTAGGGTTTCTCATGTATAAAAAGCACGGCCAAGCCAACGTGAAAAGCATGGAAAATCAATAAGCATATTTTCAGCCTTAGTAAACTCACGGCCAAGGGTTTCTTCCATTCACTTTCTCTCAATTTTCTTTCAACCAATTTCTACATGGTATCAGAGCCATGAGTGGGGGGGAAAGGGTTTGTAATTGAAAATAAGTGGCCATACTATCTTTACCCATCAGAAGGTCCTGGAGTCACAATTACTTTAGTGATCTTCAATGGAAAAAATTATGAACTGTGGCAGAAGGTTGTGAGAACAGCTTTAAAATCCAAAAATAAGTTAGGATTCATAGAAGGAACCTTAACTAAGCCAACACCACAAAAAGGAGAAGATTTGAGTGAGTTGAACGCATGGGAGATGGTCAACTCTATGATCTGTTCTTGGATCATCAATGTTATTGATCTAAAACTGCATACTAGTGTAGCTTATGCTGAAACGACTTATGAGATGTGGGAAAATCTGCGTAAGCGTTATGCCATAGCTAACACCCCTAAGATCCATCAACTCAAGACTGACCTTGCAGCATGTAAACAAGGTAGTCTAGAGGTCGTGGAATTTTATTCAAAACTGATGAGGATGTGGAGTGAATTGGAGAATTATGCAAAAGTGCCACAATGCACATGTGGTAAGTGCGAGTGCAAAATCGGGAGTAGAATCTCGAAGATGGCGCTAGACGAGAAGACCCATCAGTTTTTGATGGGATTAAACGACGAGGCATTCTCAACTATTCGTAGTCAAATTTTGGCACTTGACCCGTTACCTACTCTCGATGTCATATTTAATATGGTGACGCAAGAGGAAATCATAGAAGAGTCATGATGGGAAGAGATAATCGATCAGAAAATATGGTGGCTTTTGCGGCGAGAGAACACACGAACGAAAGACTATCTTGCGGGCACTGTGGTCGGTATGGACATGATGGGGCGAACTGTTATGAAATCATTGGGTATCCACCAAACTGGGGCAGCCGTGGCCGAGGATGAGGCAGCCGAGGTGGTGGCCGAGCAAACAGAGGAGGCAGAAACAGTGGATGCGGGCGCGGGCGTGAGACAGTTCACTCGGTTCAGGCCCAGAACGAAGGCTCAATAGCTCACGGCTCAGCAGACTTCGGCCCAGTCCCATCTTTTGGCCTAGCAGCTTCATTAGACCCAGCAAACTCAGCAAGTCATGGCCCAGTAGCAAATCACGGCCCAACAGCCATAGCATCGGTTTCGGGTCTGACCCAGGATCAAATACAGAAATTACTCAACCTCATCGAGAGCCCAAAACCCAGTTTTGAGAAAACTTTAGGTAATACGCCTTGGATGTTTGATAGTGGAGTGTCATGCCACATGACGGGAGACTTGAACCTGATTCAAGAAATCAGGAAAATTGACTCGATTGCTATATGAATGCCAAACGGGACGTACACCCTAGCGAGTGAAGAGGGGTCCGTGGTGTAGGGTGAATGGATCAAACTTAATAAAGTTTTATATGTTCCTTCCCTTTAGTGCAATCTTGTATCCATTGCCAAATTATGTAAGGAACTAAATTGTAGTGTGACATTTTATGATGATTTTTGTGTCTTGCAGGACCGTATTTTGAGGACTTCAATTGGTGTGGGTTAGCAAAGCGGAGGAGTCTACTTCTTCACAGAGGGATCAGTGGAAGAGAGGCAAGTGAATGCGGTCAATTCCGTTGACTTATGGAACATAAGACTAGGGCCCCCTTCATATGAAGTTCTATCCTGTTTATCTAGTAGTTTACAAGTAAATTTTGATAAAAATAAAGAAGATGTATGGGAAACTTGCTACCGTGCAAAGCAAACCAGGAATTGTTTCCCCTTGAGTTCTAGTAAAGCTGAAAGAATTTTTCAACTTATTCATTGTGATGTTTGGGGACCGTATCAGGATTTTTCAACTTATTCATTGTTTCCCCTTGTGTTCGAGTAAAGCAAATAGAGGAAGTGTGTGTATGTATATGTATATGTATATGTATATGTATA
>JACYFF010010365.1:102495864-102515490 GCA_017589665.1 Selenicereus undatus | reverse complement strand
CCCCCCCAAATACACACTTACACAAATAAAGAGTACAACAAAACAAACCCCTCTAAATTTTTAACACATGTCTCTCCTATATAAATTTTAAGATAAATAAGTAGTAAGAGTCATGTATGCACTCACTTGTTTTAATTTACAAATACACCCCTTTGTTGGACATATCCACGATAGTTACTATAAACCCTAAAGTTTGATGATTGAACCCTCGGGTCCAGCTTAAATTGTAAGCCTTGAACTCCAAACCTTAATTGTCGTTTAGAGTAGAGAGTTTAGGATTTAAGGTTTATGTTTTAGGGTTTGGGGTTTATGGCTTAGAGTTGGCCGGAGGTATGGGTATGGGGCTTAAGGTTTAGGGTTTGGTGCATGGGTTTTAGGGTTTACAGTTGATCCCTAAATGGTGGTAAAGTCCTTAAGTTTTACCCAATAAATATCTATAGTTCTTAGAGTAAAATAAGAAACATACATTAACCATTAAGATAGATCTTTTGTAATATCGAAATATCGCAATCTTTACTAGACTGAGTAATGAGTTTAATTTTATCATATTAAAACAAAAGAGAAACATAATTCTTAGAAAATAATCATTCAAAAAACAATGAGTAATAATCTATGGAAAAAGAGTTCATTATTTGAACAAAAATAATATTATTTTTCTGTAATAATTAACTGATACTCTTTAAAATGAGATCATATTAAATTTAGGGTGTACGGTTGACAGTTAAGGTCTTGGGATATAAATGAACACGGTAAAAGGCCACAAGCTAAGGTTTACTCTTTAACATTTAGGGTTTATGCAAGGTTTAAGTGTGAACTCTAAGACTCAAGTTAACATTACAGTCATTGGCCAAACTCCAAAAAACTCTAAGCCTCAAATGCCAAACCCCAACCACTAAACCACAAAAGTGAATCCTACGCCCCATTTGTTAGTACTTGAGCCCTAGCCTTCAAATCAAAGCCATAAATTCTAATGTGAAACAACATACCTTCAAGTTTTGCATCTTGTTCATTTAGATCATAATAGAGATTTTGGCTTCCTTTTGCAAAAATGTGATAAACCCTAACCCTAGAAGAAAGCAATATTCATTGTTGTCAAATAATACGCTTGCAAGTGCATTGGTTGTCATCGAGCATATTAACTGCTCAAACCTTCAAATTGGGTATGCCAACTTTGATTGGTTGGTACACCAACTCAAGATGGCTGTGTAAGCCAACCCGGGTTGAGCAGATATGTTAACATGGGTTAACTGGACTCTGTCTCTCTCTCTCTCTCTCTCTCTCTCTCTCTCTCTCTCTCTCTCTCTATATATATATATATATATATATATATATATATATATATATATATATATACATATACATATGCCAGTTCAGTTTTGTTAGCTTTGTATTATATTTAAGAATTTCTAGCAATTTAGAGTATTGATAATATAAAATAATCCAATATTAACCGTACTTTCCCAGAAAAACAAATTAGAGTATTGTCCTTTATGAATAATTTCAATAAAAAAGTATATTGATTCTTGAATAAATATCCAATCCCAAAGGAAAAATTATAGCATTGGAGGTATAGGTTAAAAAAATATACATAAATTGACCATTTAACATGATATGTGTGTTTGGCCCTCAATAAATATTTTTTTGGTTCTAGCCCTACACAACTCTTAAAACATCATCAACAACAACAACAACAACAAACTCCCAATGTGGGTCCCGCTTTCGCGGGGTCTGGGGAGATCCAGCTGTAGGCAACCTTACCTCTACCGGTATTTCTACCCATAGACAACTCTTAAAACATCAATAAAGATAAAAAATGATACAAGTTGTTAACCTTGTTTCCTTTAATGATATCCCCGGGTAAGGATGTCTTCTTTTTCAGGTTAAGAAATCAACGTTTTTTTGTATGAGATAGGTGATTAGTTGTTTGGCAACTTTATAATTTATTAGAACCTATCATGTGATAAATTTAGTATGGTTATATTTTAAAGAGCATTGGTTAATTATTTTTGAAGGTAAACTAACATTCATTTTTTCAAGTACCGAATTTATTTTTCACATGTTGTTGCTCATTTTTCCCGAACTCTAAATATTAAAAATCTACAACGTTAACTCCCAGTTGATAATTAAGGGTGAAAAATGTCGCTTAAGGTTTTCTCCAGACGCATATAAAGGTTTTAAACTTATTAACTTGTATCCCAATAGATGTCTAACTTACAAAAAAATAAAAACTTCGTTAGCCTTAAAATTAGATTTTCAGTAATCTTAAAGCATTGCATTCTTTCCTAAAATTAATAAGGAGATTAATTATATTATATTAAAAGAAAAAAAAGCATATTTATTAGAAAAAAGTAATTCAAATTCTATGAAAAAATAAAATAATAATTTAAAGATTAATGCACTTCTATTTTTTTAGTCATTATTAGATATAACAATGACTTATTTCTTATATTAGGTTCAATTGTTGATTTATGTTTCGATCAATTTATTGTGAGTAGGTTGAATTATGTCAGAATTATCAATTTATATTTTGAACAACTGATTATTTGTAAGTCAAATCGTGTCAGAATTCATAGTTTTCAAGTGTGGTGCTATAACTAATTCAATAAGTTGATTTGTAAAATAATTCATTAAATTATGTATGAGAAATATGACACAATTTTATTTATTTTTTGTTAAATTTATATTTCAGCTGAAATCTATATTGAAAATGGTAAGATGATTGACATATAGTATAAATGACACCATAAAGTAATTTAATTTTCTTGTTGAGTAAAATGAGATACTTAAAATCATAGTGATAAAAAAAAAGAAAAAAATATGATTAAAAAAAAGAAAGTAGGAAGGAAGAGGACATGACCAGTATGCGAGGAGGACCCCAGTGATAGGATAGGAAAGGACAGAGCCACAGTGATAGGATAGGAAAGGACATAGCATCTAAATAAGAGGAAAATAAATAGAGGGGCAAATTAGTCAAGGTAGCTTTAATTTCTTTTGATATTTGACACACAGGCCCACACAAGAAACCGTTGAGTTGAAAAAGAGTACCTTTGGATAATTTTAAAATTAAACCAACACCTATTGGTAATTTCCCATATTTAAATTATAATAACCCATACAAGGACATTGCCCAACCAAAAACAGCTTTTCTGGTCTTTGTTGGTTGTCGATTTATAGTAGGGGATATCATTGATTCTGTGATGCAATAGCTTAAGATGTTGGAGATTAAAAGGGGTGTTTGTCATGAAAAGGATAAATTACACGTGCAACTATATGGCCATTGACCACCCTGTACCCACCCTATTAGAAATAAATATTGTAATGATTTATTCAGTAAATCTTTTTGTCTTAGGTTAGGAAACTTGTATATCAAGCTAGGGTTTGCTTTGGCTAGCGTTTTTATTTAATTCCAAAAGAAAATCTTGTACAAATATATACATATACCGCACGGTTTCGGCCGGCTAGGATATGAGAATTTGGCTGTTGAATTCTCTTTGGTGTATGAGTTTGTTTATGGTATCAGAGTCACTAGGAACATCACACAAAACCTAAAACCCAGAAGAAGTTGATCCCTATTTACGATACACCATGCCCAAAGATCAAAACTTTGTGATTCATAATCAAAGCCCCAACTTTCTTCATCCTTCCGATTCTCCCGGAGCTATCATAACATCAATAAAATTTGATGGCAAGAATTATGAGTTATGGGAGAGTGTGGCCAAGACATCTCTAAGATCCAAGAACAAACTTGGGTTTATTGACAGGGAGATTAAAAAACCAGAAGAGACGGAGGGCAAAAGCTTGGCCAGAATCAATGCATGAGAGATGGTGAACTCCATGATTCAGTCATGGATAATGAATGAAATCGAACCAAAGCTTCATAAGAGTGTGGCGTATGTTGACTTGGCCCAAAAACTGTGAGAAAACATAAAGAAAAGATACGCCGTAGCCAATATCCCAAAAATTCATAAACTAAAGGTCGAGATAGCCTCGTGCAAGCAAAACAATCAGGAGGTTGTCGAGTTTTTTTCAAGGCTCATAGGCCTATGGAGCAAGCTTGATAACTATATCAAGATTCCACCATGTAAGTGTTGATCTACAAAGAAGATAATAAAAACCATGGAAGAGGATAAAGTCCATTAATTCTTGATGGGGCTTGATGATGAGCGATAATCTACGGTCAGGATTCAGATCCTCGCAAATGACCTTTGCCTTCGATAGAAAAATTTTTCAATATGCTTCAACAAGAAGAGAACCATAGAAGTACAATGGCTAATCGAAAAGCTCGATTCGAGAACACGGTAGCCTTTGCCACCTCACACCTAACCCTACCTGGATACCTACAAGGAGAAAGGCAATCGTGCAAGCATTATGGGAAAATTGGCCACGACGAGATGACTTGCTATGAGCTCGTGGAATACCTAGCCAGCTGGGGCAGCTGCGGTGGACGAGGTGGCCGGAACAAGTGCCTTGGAGGCGAGCGAGTGAATGGCGGTAAATGACGTGGAAAAGAAGTCGCTCATCAAGTGCAGGCACACGGTAAGCTTCCAGTCGAGAGCAGCAGCACCGAATATAGCTCAGGAAGCATGGCCACGACCGGATTCACAGTAGAACCGGTACAATGGATTTTGAGCCTCATCGAGACTCCAAAATTCGGTCATGAGAAACTTTCGGGTAAGGGAGCATGGTTGCTCGACTTTGGGGCCTCTTGTCACATGACCAATATGATTTCTCGACTACATGATATTGAAAATATCAAGCCTATTCATATGGAGTCATCGAACGGGTCAAGAACTTGGCTATAAAAATGGAGAGAGTTTCAATTGACTCTAGGCTTAAATTAAATAATGTGCTTTTCGTTCCCGATTTGAGTTGCAATTTGATATCTATTGCGCAACTAGTTGAAGATAATATTTGTGAAGTAACATTTACCAAAAAGCTTTGTGCGATATAGGACCTTACTCGAGGAGCCAAATTGGAGTGGATGAGCCGAAGAGAGGGGTCTACTACTTGAAGCAGGAGACAATAGAAATAGTTCAAGCAAACAAGGCTATTTTATACAATACATAGCACTGCAGATTGGGTCACCCATTGAGCCAGGCATTATCTTATATTTCCGCAGTAGGAATACAAATAATTTATGTGATGTGTGTCTTCGTGCTAAACAAACACGTATGTCATTTTCTATTAGTGAGAATAAAGCAAAAAATTGTTTTGATTTTATACACTGTGTGTGGGTGCCTTATCGCATGAAATCATTTTGTAGTGCTCAATACTTTCTAACTATTGTTGACAATGCTAGTAGAGGCGTCTGGATTTATCATTTAAACGAAAAGAGTGAAGCCTCTCAATATTTGAAGAATTTTTATGTTGGCTCACACATAATTTGGGGCTGAGGTAAAAGTTATTAGGAGTGATAATGGGAATGAATTTACATCTGGAACAATGAAGATGTCCTATAGAGAACGAGGGATTATTCATCAAATGAGCTGTGTTGACACCCCTCAACAAAATGGTAGGGTGGAACGAAAACATCGTCACATCTTGAATGTGGCATGAGCCCTACGTTTTCAAGCCCATTTACCTATTGAGTTTTGGGGCGAATGTGTCTTAGCCACATGATACCTAATTAATAGAACTCCCTCCTCAATTTTAAAAAGCAAGACTCCTTATGAAATCCTGTTCAAGTCTCTACCTTCATATGAACACTTGAAGATTTTTGGTTGTTTATGTTATGCTTATAACCATCAATGTCCTAAGGACAAGTTTGAATTAAGAAGTCAAAAGTGTGTTTGTAGGGTATCCTTATGGCAAAAAGGGGTGGAAGGTTTATGATTTTGAAACTGGAGATTTGTTTGTGAGTCGTGATGTAACCTTTGATGAACAAAACTTTCCTTTTGGTGAGAATATGGAAGAAAACTCACCTGATGTTTCACACAATGATTCTCATGGTTTTTGGCAATCTGATGTAGTGATGGATGATGAATGGAGTAGTGGGAAAAATCTCATGGACTCAACGAGACCCACTGAAAGTTTGAGCCCACCGAAAATTATGAATGGGTCCAGTTCTGGACCACAGGATCCGAGCCCACAACAACTGTCGAGCCTTTCGCCAATTGGGCCGCAGCCTCAACCAAGTTCAAACGACAGGGGGAGCCCCTAGTCTGGCCCAGCGCAAGGTTCCTATAGAACCTTGCTCTGTCCTACAAATGGGGCAGCAGCCCACAGGCTTAGAGACAGGCCCAGTAGCCCACAAGGAAAAAGCCTGGCTGTTTTAAGCCAACCAGACATGGTGGTAGGCCCACCAGACTCCACAGGCCCAGTAAGAGAGAAACAAGTTCGGAAAGTGCATAGCCATTTACAAGATTATGTGTGTTTTTCAGCACATCCTTAAGACCCCTATTCACCATCCATGGCTAATCACCCATCTCCTATGATCTCCTCAAATAAATTGTATCCTATTGGTAATTATGTTACTTGTCATAAATTTTCTATTTCGCATCGAGCTTATTTAGCGGCTATTGCTAAGATTGTGGAACTTAGATTTTTTCATGAAGCAGTGAAGGATCTTCATTGGAAAGATGCAATGATTAAAGAGATCGAAGCACTTGAAAAGAATAATACATGGAGTGTTGTTAATCTTCCTCCAGGAAATAAGCCCATCAATTGCAAATAGGTATATAAAGTGAAGTATAATTCTGATAAGAGTCTTGAGAGATACAAAGCTCGCCTAGTCATTTGAGGTGACAAGCAGATAGAAGATTTTGAGTACAACGAAACTTTTGCACCTGTTGCCAAAATGACAAGTGTTCGCACGTTTCTAGCCGTGGCAGCAGTGAAAGGTTGGGAGCTACATCAAATGGACATTCACAATGCTTTCCTACATGGTGATTTGGAGGAAGAGGTCTACATGACCATGCCTCCTGGGTTTCGTACATCTAATCCTCATAAGGTATGTCGCCCTTCACAAATCTTTGCATGGATTAAAGCAAGCACCGCATCAATGGTTTGTGAAGCTTTCTTCCAAGCTAATAGAATATGGATTTGTACGTACCTATGCCGATTACTCTCTTTTTACCTACAAGAAAGAATGTAAGTTCATGGCTCTACTTGTTTACGTGGACGATTTGGCCCTTACTGGTAATGATCCTAGTCTTTGTGCTTCTCTCAAGAAACACCTGCATAAGTGTTTTTATATTAAAGATCTTGGGCCTCTCAAGTATTTTCTAGGGATTGAAGTTGCGAGGAATTCGCAAGGGTTATTTTTGCATCAAAGGAAGTATGCCCTTAACATTACTGACGAGTGTGGCCTCTTGGGGTCTAAACTTGCAGAAACTCCTATGGAAGTTAACCATAGATTAGCCCTAGCTATGGGGGCTCTCCTTCAAAATGCCACTCAATATCACAGACTTATTGGTAGACTCATCTACCTTACTATTACTTATCTCGAACTCTTATGCAGTCCATATCTTATCCTAATTCATGCAAAATCCCTAGGAAAATCATCTGGAAGCTGCACGGAGAGTTCTTCGATATTTGAAAGGAAACCCCGGGCAGGGTATCTTACTGCGAAGTGATTCAGATCTACAAGTCTCTGCTTACTGTGATTCTGATTGGGAGCATGTCCTACCTCTAGACGCTCTCTGATTGGTTTTCTTGTTACTCTGGGCGACTCCTCTATATCATGGAAGACAAAGAAACAAGGGGTAGTTTCTCGTTCATCCGTAGAGGTTGAATATCGTGCCATGGCTGCAGGCCCATATTCACTAGTAAGTTGATATGGATTAAGTCCTTTCTAGCTACCATGGGTGTTTGTCATTCTTCTCCTATGACATTGTTATGTGATAATCAAGCTGCACTTCATATTTCAAAGAATCATGTTTTTCACGAAAGGACCAAGCATATAGAGATGGACTGTCACTTTGTGCGAGAACGGCTAATTTCAAGTGATCCTACTACAGGATATGTTTTTTCCAAAAATCAAGTTGCAAATATTTTCACCAAAGCCCTTGGTAAACAGCAGTTTCATTTCTTAATGGGCAAGCTGGGCATAGTTAATCCCTATGCTCTACCTTGAGGGGAAGTATTAGGAATAAATATTGTAATTATTTATTTAGTAAATCTTTTTGTTTTAGATGAGGAAACTTGTATATCAAGCTAGGGTTTACTTTGGCTAGCGTTTGTATTTAACTCCATGAGAAACTCTTGTACAAATATATACATATAACACATGGTTTTGGCCAGCTAGGACATGAGAATTTGGGTGTTGAATTCTCTTTGGTGTATGAGTTTGTTTACACCCCATCAAAGGATTACACAATGAGAATTACTTTGACAGAGGAAAAGAGATGGTTCAAATTTATAGGAGGATTTTGCTCTTTCATGTTAACCAGCTCAACATTTAAATGGTAAAAGAAATCGATGACTTGGATTTACTGCTCTAAAATCAATGATGTCGATTAGTTAAATATGGTGGTTGAAAAACTATCCAATTTCCGTTAGAGGAGGACAGGGATTGGATCGGATCGGTTTGGTTCGAGGAATTTTTGTTCAACTAATCAGTTTTCTCAGTTTGGAAAAATGTGAACTAGAACCAGTGTTTTCTATCCTGTTCGTTGGCTAACCAATTGAATTAATAAATGAAAATTTTTAAATCTTCTTTTATTTATAAATTAGCGATACAACGCTTTTTTTGGCATAGTGTGGAAAAGAGCATAACTTACCTTATATGGAGATAACATCACAAAATGAGAATAATTAAAAATTAGTTTTCATTTATCATGTATTTTTCATTTAAGAAAAAGACGAAAAAATCTAACTCAACTTGATGAAGTTAACCACCACTTCTAAAATCTTAGGCTAAAGATTTTAGAATCGAATAAGATAGCTCATTTGTTTTCCAATTTGATAAACTAATTTTGAGTAGATTTTATTAGCAGTTAAATGAATTCCGATTTGATGAATTTTTGTTGGATTTAAGAGTTTTTCCCCCTCTGCCTCTCATCCCTTATCATCGTAGAATTTTGCTTTTCATAATTCATACATATTCAATAGGAGTTTTTGAAATGAATGTTAGTAAACTTTTTAAAAAAATGCAATTTTACCACTCAACAGTTTTTTTAAGGGTTTTTGGAACATAAATAATCCCAACTTTGGGATCATTTGACAACAATAATCTGCACTTTAAAAATTGTTCCCAATACCTAAAACTTTCAGCGTATTTATTTTAAATATTTGACCGTCGACTTTTGGGAGCCATGACTCGGTGATTTTCTGGCGTGGCGACTGAGCTTAGACACATGGATGTGCATTTTGAATAAAAGTTAGCTGTGTTAGGGTTGACCTTGTACCTAGTTTTTTATGCGGGACTTAGTTTTTTATGCGGGACTTAATTTGACGAACCTTCCACCGCCCTCCCTCTGACCCTTACTCTTTCCTCTGCCTCTTCTCTCCCTCCATGTCTTCGTTTGCAGAGCAAGTAGACTTCAATTCCACCAACCAACATATCATTCTATAACTAAAAAAAACTCCCTACATTTTCTTCCTAAATACGATCAGTGCCATTACAAGCATTCTTGAAGACTTTCATTCAAATTTAAGGAAGAACATTTGAAAGAGATTAGTTTTTGAGAAGGAAATTTGCAAAGAAGAACGACAATAGAACTTAAGGACTTGGGATGCGAAGTGGTTCCAAAGCTTGTAAAGATTGGGGGGGGGGGGTTTATAACCTGAAGAATGTTTAATTCCACATTTTTGTAGTTGATTTGAGCAATGGCATGGGTTTAGGTAGTTATTTTCATGGTTATTGTGACATTTTGTTTCTAGGGTTTATGGGAAGGATTTTTGGGGAATGCTTAAAGAATCATGCCTTTGTGAGCATTTTGATTGAAATTTTTATTATTTATTTTGTTTTAATAATGAAAGCAGATAACAGATGATGATATAACCCTTGAAATTCACCAGGGGTCTAGTGAAGGAGAATAATAGGATGAAATATTCAGTGAAATTGAACCATTTGAAATTGATAAATTATCATATTTTGAGATTAAAATGCATCTTATGGATTGTGGCTATGAAAGTTCAGCTATGTTGGATTTTTGGCATCAAGTACCTAGGATGTCTATTGATGGAGGGCTGAGGAGATTATATACTGATTTGATTCCATAGAGTTGATGGTATGTATTAAGGGTCATGAGAGATTAATTCTATATGCAGTTCACTGGGTGAGTGAGACTTCTCCCATATACCTTGCGCAGTACAAAACCAAATGAAGTTGCATGTGGTGCACTATCTCCATCCGAAACAACAAATGATGAAGAGGGACCACTCCCAAAAAGCAAGCCCACCAACCCACTAAAAAACCAACCTACATGCCTAGTTAGAAGGAAAAACACCCCAAGAAAAAGAGTATTTAGTGGCCCATCTACCAAATCCACCAACCCACCCACCAAAAAACCAATTCAGCATGTCTCACCAAGCCCAACCCCTAAAAAACAAAGTCCTAAAGTGCCCTCGTGTAAGCTAATAAGCCCAACCCCTTAAAACCAAAGTCTTCAAGTTCCCTTAAGCAAGCCTGCTACTCCAAACACTCAAAAATCCTCTGCCCCCTTGCCAACTAATTCCTATTGAGAACACCAACAACCCCAAAGGCCTAACCAACGCCTTCTACTCTATCACCCCAGTCCAAGAACACCACCCATGTTGCCTATGATTTTGAAGATTATAGGCCAGATTCACCAATATCATGGGATAAATTGATTGGGGAATATAGCCTCAGTGACTTAGAGGAAAGTGAGTATGTGCCTGATGATGATTTTCAGATAGAGGATGATGATGAAAGTAATCCAAGCTATTCTAGGGATAAAGATATTGAAACAAGTGATGAGGGATGGGTTATTTCCAAGGCTAGGGTGCATGAGTTTTACATGCAAAAGAATAAAGCTCCAAAGACAAGAACTATTGAAACTTAACCAGAAGTTGTTACACGTGGCATGGAAAGTGAGTATAAGGATTCTTAGGGTGAAATGGATAGCCCTATTAAGAGTGGTGATGGGGAGACTAAACTCCAAAGAAAGATGGAGAGACTAGCTAGGGTTGGTGTGCATACTAATTTCAAAAAATTCAAATGACAAGTGGGGAAAACATTTGGAACAATTGCTAAGTTCAAGGATGTTGTTGTGAGATTTGCACTTGCAGAAGGTTTGGACTTAAAGATTGGTGTATATGACAGTACTAGGAAGAGGATAGTTGCAGTGTGTACAAAATCATTTAAGGTATATACTTCTTGGGACAGAGATAAGGCTATTTATGTAGTTAGAATAGTGATTGACCATCACAAATGTAGAAAAAACATGCTAAAGAACAGGTAGTGCAGATCATCTTGGCTTGCCAAGTATTATCTCTACAAACTCAGGGAAAAGCCCAGTTGGCCTACAGTAGAGATTGTCAATCAGGTAAAGCATCAATTTGGGATTTTCCTTAAGAATTGGGTGGCCTACAAAGTGAGAGAAGCAGCTTACACACTGTTGTATGGATCCATGAATGATCATTACTGTAATCTAGGAAGTTATATTAAAGAACTCAAAACGTCAAATGAAGCCAACACCTTCAATCTAGAGATAGACCCCAAAATTGTTAAAGAAATCCTTGTGTTTCAAAGGTTTTTTGTATGTTTTGAATGGTTGAAAACTGATTTTATAGGAGGTTGTAGACCTGTCATATGCATTGATGTAAGTTTCTTGAAAACTTTCCTTAGAGGTACTTTTTTATCTGTTGTTGGAATAAATGAAAAAGACCAAATGTTTCCACTTGATTTGGTTGTGGTAGAGGGAGACAACAATGAGAGTTGGGAGTGGTTATTGACCAATGTGAGGGCTCCTCTTGAAGGTACAAATAGAAGTGGCTTGACAACCATATCTAACCAGCACGAGGTACTTACTATACAATGCTATTTAGTATTGTTTGTAGTGACATGAGCATGGAAGCAATGTTTATTTTTCTTATTTCCTTTCAAGCAATCATCCATGCTGTTAAAACTGTTCTTCCAAATTATGAGCATAAAAATTGTGCCAGACATATTTGTGCAAACTAGCACAAATTGCATAAAGGGGAAAGAAATGAAGCTTTTACGCTAGAATACAGCCCAAGTATATAGTGAAATACACTTCAAGCAAGCTATGGATGACCTAAAACTTGTCTCACCTAAGCTAAAGAGGATTTCTTGGCACAGAAATCAAGGTCCTTTTGTAGAGCATTCATAACAACCACCTGTAAGTGTCATTATGTTGTGAACAACATGGCAGAAACCTTTAATGCTTACATTGTACATGCAAGGTTAAAACATTTAATCTATAAGCTTGAGGACATAAGGATGGCATTGATGGAAAGGATGGTTGTCAAGAAAAGGATAATGGAGACTTCAGAAGATGAGATATGTCCTAGGATTAGAAGTAAGTTGGAGAAGGAAAAGGAAGAATCAAGGAATTGCTTCCCTATGCCATCAAGCGATATGGCTTTCCAAGTTAGCCATAGGATAGATTAGTTGTATATTGACATGAATGCATGTTCTAGCACTTGTAGGAAGTGGGACATGACTGGGTGCCCTGCTGTCATGCTATTTCATATGCAACCTGGTTAAAACATGATGCAGAAGACTTTGTGTATGCATACTTTAAGGAGTTATATATAAAGAGCTACTTAGGAGCTATCTTACTTGGTGTTGGTGAGAGACATGGCCTAGAAAACATATGCCATTAGACCCTCTGGATATTAAAGTAAGTCTTGGAAGACCGATAAAGAATAGAAGAAAAGATCCTTATAATGATCCCACAAAAAAAAAGGCAAGTTGACTAGACATGGTAAGGTAATGTCATATAAAACTTGTGGCCAAGCTGGTCACGACAAGAGATCTTGCCCTAGCAAA
Source organism: Selenicereus undatus (assembly GCA_017589665.1). Lineage (NCBI taxonomy): Eukaryota > Viridiplantae > Streptophyta > Magnoliopsida > Caryophyllales > Cactaceae > Selenicereus > Selenicereus undatus. The sequence goes on along the minus strand of JACYFF010010365.1, from coordinate 102,502,571 downwards.
GCCAATGCTGCCCCACAACCCACCCTCCAAAAGAGGAACAAGGTTGAGAGAACCAGACCGGACTAGTCGGTCCGACCAATTGGACCGAAAACCGGTCAGATCAACGGGCCGGAAAACACGTTAAACCGTTTGGACAATCAAAACGGAAAAAACCAGTCATACTCGATTGAACTGGCTGACTCGGTCAAACAGGCCAACCCGCGGTTGGACCGACTTTTTTCAGGTTCTTTAAAAACTTTTTTTTTAGCCTAAATGAACCCCTAGCCCCAAACTCCTCGACACCCTCTCTCTCCTCGATACCCTCTCTTTCGTCTTAGGCCTGACGATTCGCACGTCGTAACTCTAGGCTTGCAGCGTTGCTCTCTCGGCATCGGCTGTTCGTCGTCGGTGCACCGGCCGGTGTGTGCTGTCAAGGACTGCAACTCTAGGCTTGCAGCGTTGCTCTCTCGGCATCGGCTGTTCGTCGTCGGTGCACCGGCCGGTGTGTGCTGTCAAGGACTGAAGCTGAGTTGAAGACGTGAAGGTAACACCTCCCCATCTCCCTCCTTGAAGGCTCCTTCTTGTTCTCTACTTTCTCACCTTCAATCTTTCATCTCTCAACTCTCAACTCTCATTCTCTTAACTCTCAAACTCACTCTCACTCACTCTCAGACTCGAGTGGACTGGCTGCATTTCTTCCACAGTTGGGCACACAGTGCGCACTGGGCAGATGCCACTCAAGCCAGAAGGCCCAGAACCTCGGCTGGGTAAATTGGGCAATCGAGGTGTTGATTATAGTTGCTAGACTTGATTGGTCAATTTTATTGCTTAATTAATTATTAATTTAGATTAAGCTTGAAAAAAAAATTATAACTATATGTAAAAAAAAATTTCAGGTTCACCGGGTTGCGTCGGTCTAACCCAATTTAACGGTAAACTGGGTCAATCAGTCCAATCCTGGTCGAACCGGTTAAATCATTGACCCACTCGTCCGACCAATTCGATTACCGGGTTGGTTCTCTCAACCTTGAAGAGGAACTAGGGGTGTCCATCGGTCCAAAAACCTGGACCAGACCAGACCGGGTTGGACTGAGGACCGAATAAGAGGGAAGTTATGGACTGTGGATCGGACCGAATAAATCAAGTACTAGACCGATCCCGGTCCCAAAAAATCGGACCGGACTGAATTTTCAAGCTAGCAAAATTTTATGATATGAACATCTTATATTTATTTCAATATGAATAATTTCAACATATTTTCACTATGAAAAACAAATCAATACTTTTGAACGTTTGAGGAATTATAAGTTACAAAAGAAAATTAAAATTAAATAAGTAAAAAGTCACTTTTTTTAATTCGGTCCTCGATCTGGACTGGCGGACCAGACCAAAGACCGAATAAAAAAAATTTGTGGACCGTAGACCAGACCGAATGAATTTGGTCCGGTCCGGTCTAAGCCGATCTTCGGTCCGGTTAGGATTTGGACCGAATAATGAACACCCCTAAGAGAAACAGAGGCAGGCCTAGGAAGTTTCCAATGGAACCTCAATTTGAAAACATGTCTGCAGGAGAAAGGGGGAAAACAAGTGGCAGAAGTAGAGGAAGAGGCAGAGGCATATTAAGAGCAGGAGGAAGGGCAAGAAGAACATCAGCAGTTGGTGGCAGGAAAGAAGAATAGAACACAGTAAGATCAATTCATTTGAACAAATTTATTTCCTCTAATTTAAATTGGCTTCCTAACAAATGACATATGTTGACATATAGGATGTGCCTCGGTGAAGTTCAATAGCTCATTCAAGCTTCAATGCAAGTTAGCCACCACCAGTGCTTAGTCAAGGATCTGTTGCCAGTAGCAACAAAATATTAACGCAGTAGTTGCTGTACTCTGTTGGGATTATTTTTTTTTGTTTGATGAATTAGTTGGTCTAAGCAGTTAGATTTTTTGTTGGATGTCTTTTGCCAACATCTTCTAAATGCCAGGCCAATCGTTTGTGGTATGTTTTTTGCTTATACATTTAGCTGTTTATAGCTATTTAGTAGTATATGTAGCCTTTTATTTTCACTTCAAGGATGTAGAAGAGGTAGAGGATGACCAAAGAAAAGTTAGAACGAGGTGATTAAAGATGATTTGAAGTATGTAGGACTAACATAAAACATGGCTCATGATGGAAGTTTGTAGAGATCTAGGGTTAAGGTTGAAGATCAGAGGTTAGTAGATTGATCTTTGCAGGGTTTTTTTTTTCGCTCCTTTGATTACTTTAAGCAGTACCCAGATGACATCTACGTTTATCACCCTCTCATCCATTTGTTCAAGTGTAGACTACACTTGGCCAGATTAGTAATATGCCATCGCATGTTGCTCAAGGTACGTACAACTCTTATCCATCATCTGTTGTTTGTGTTAATTTATATTATTTAAAGTAATTTAGGTCTTGTGTTTGTTAACTTTGTTTACCAATCAATTTTTCTACTCTAAAATATATATTTTCTTAAAAAATTTCTTATGGGTCTATTAGAAACGGTATCTCTACGTGTAGTTATATATGTTAGAGATAAGACTGCTTAAATCTGGATCTCTCCAGACCCCATATAGCAGAACTCATACTGGAAGTTATTGTCGCTATTGTATGTTGCCTTTTGTAATGGTAATGAAAGAGTACATTATGCCATGTGAATACAAGTAACATAAAATAACTTTGTCCAGTTCAAATGCTATCACCAGTTCTTTTTATTTTTCAATATCAATACAATTGACAAATCCATTTTGTTTTACATTGTCCGGTTTAAATTCCATAGAATGCATTGAAGAAGTACAACATAAAACAACTTTGTAAAAACCCCTACTGGATTTTCTTTACTTCAGCTTACTCCTACATCCATTAAAGTCATATTACATGAGTCTCCCCAATACAAAACTAATCACAACCATCACTTAATAGACCACAATTCTCTCCATTGCATAGTTTCTTATACCATGTAGTTTTAGTGTAACCATTTCTTCCCTTAGTGCCTTTAGTTCCTCTTTAGCCTTCAGCCTTTTTTGCTTTTCCTTTGACACTTTATTTCTAAAACTTGGTGTCTCTTCCTTTAGCATGCTCACTTCCTCATTTTGGTAGCTATTGCCTCCATTGTGTTCTTTTAAGCTATTCACTTCCATTGCTAATGCATACAACTTATCCTCCAACATCTTGTTCTTATCTATCAAGCCAATCTCTTCCTCCTCCCACTCGAAGAATCAACAATTTTGATTGACCTTCCAAAATGAACACCAATCATAAATTTAGACCCTAATTTTAGAAAAATTACAAAAGAAATCTTTACATACCTTCCACAATGGACATCCAAAGAATTTCCTCCCTTTGTTTAGGGCCTTTTGCAGACTTGGTGAATAGTAGCAATATTATGGTAGCACTTCACATTTGCGTGTTGCTCATTCTGGCTACTTGAATTCACCATTTTCGTCAAGCTTGAAGACTCATCCACAACGGCCTCCCTTGCGCTCATTGTCGATGTCAATTGCTTCACACCAACCCTACTGCTCTATCTCTTTTTAAGTGAAAACATAAAGCATGAGAGGGACTTCAAAGAGAAGATATGGAGAGAGAAAATAGGCAGAGGAAAGAGTAAGAGTCAGAGGGACGGGGAGGGGGTAGGGGTGGGAGGTTTGTCAAATTTTTTGTTTTTAAAATACTAAGGTCCTGTTCTTTTCAGTGAGAAATGAGGGGTGTGGGATGGGTGATTGTGGGAAAGGGGGGGAAGAGTGGGTGAACGTGATATTTTTTTTTTAAGTATGGAAAAAAGTTGGTGAGTGTAGGTGAAAGTTGAATATAGTTGAATGAAGTTGAAGGACCAGTTATTAATATTTTTTTGTTTTATAATGTAATAATTTTATTGTGATAGTAATTAATGATGATGAAATTTTTTTTTGTTTATTATGTTTTGTTCTTTTTTATTTTGTTTATTTTTGTATTTGTATTTTTTATTTTTTATTTTTTATATTTTTTATTTTTGATTTTTTGATTTTTTTGATTTTTTTGATTTTTGATTTTTTATTGTTTTTTTTTAATTTTTTAATTTTTTAATTTTTTAATTTTTTTGTATTTTTTTTGTATTTTTTTTGTATAAATTTTTTTATTTTTTGTTTTTTTTGGAATTTTCCATTGGTTGATTTTCTAGAATAAAAAAAATACAACAAAATAAAAAATACAAACAAATAAATACAAAAAAATAAAAAAATTTAAAAATTTAATTTTTTTAAAAATAAAAAATACAAAAAAATACAAAAAAGTTAAAAATTAAACATTAAAAAATAAAAAATAAAAAAATAAAAAATAAAAAAATAAAAAAAATACGAAAAATAAAAAATAATAAGAAATAAAAAATAAAAATAAATTTTTTAAAAACAATTAATGAAAAACAAACAAAATAAAACTGTTCTATAATATCTGAAAAATTAAAACTGTTTATAATTGCTATCAGATTATTCGTACACACAATTACGTAAATTATAAAAATTTTCAAAATATGAGAAATGGTTGTTTTATGTAGGTGTGGAAAGGAGTGGGTGAATGTGGGAAGAAGTGATATTTTTTTTTTAAGAGTGGGAAGAGGGGGAAAGAAGTGGGTGAGTGTGGAGTAGATGAATTTTCCCACAAAAAGAACAGGGCCTAAATCACACATGAAAAATGGGGTGTATACACAATTGACTGTTATCCAAATTGCACTTCCACATGTCTAAGTTCAACCGCCACAACAAAAGACAATAGAGTCATGGCTCCCAAAACTCAGCGGTGGTATATTTAAAACAAATATGCTACAAATTTGGGGGTACTAGGAACAATTTTTAAAGTTCAGGTTATCGTTGTCAAATGACCACAAAGTTGGAATTATTTATGTTCAAAAATCCTTTTTTTAAATTCAAATATGCCATTAATAATTCAATTATGCTCAAAGGTGCCACCGTGGCCCGACTGTAGCAAATAAATCACGTTTTTCGACCTTTTTTGTTGTATTTAGGGTCTGTTCTTTTCGTGGGTCAATCCATATTTACCTATTTCAACCTACTTCAACCCACTTGAAAAAAAAATACCAACTTCAACCCACTTCAACCTATTTCAACCTACTTCAACCAATTTCAACCCCCCCTTCATAATTTTAATAATTTGTAAAGTATCATGTGAGATTTAGGGCCTGTTGTTTTCGTGGGTAAATTGGGTGGGGAAAAGGGTGAAGTAAGTTGAAGTAGGTTGAGGTGAGTTGAGCTAGATTGAAGTTGATATTTTTTTTTGAGGTGGGTTGAAATAGGTCGAACTAGATTGAAGTAGGTTGATATAGGTTGAAGTGCGTTGAAGTTGGTATACCTTTTATATGGTGGGTTGAAGTCGGTTAAAATAATGAAAATGTAATTCATGTGTGAAAATTTATGAAGTTATCGAAATTTTGTGGAATTTTTGTTTATTTTTTCTTATTTTTCAGTTTTTATATTTTTCAGTTTTAATTTTTTTTTATTTTTTATTTTTTAAATTTTAAATTTTTAATTTTTAATTTTTAACAACAACAACAAACAACAAACTCCCAGTGTGGCTCCCGTTTTCACGGGGTCTGGGGAGATCCAACTGTAAGCAACCTTACCTCTACCGGTATTCTTACCCATAGAGAGGTTGATTCCATAATTTTTTATTTTTTAATTTTTAATTTTTTATTTATCTGTTTTTAATTTTTAATTTTTTAATTTTTTAATTTTTATTTTTTATTTTTAGTTTTAAATTTTTTTGAATTTTGAATTTTTTATTTTGTTTTTTGTTTTTTATTTTTTATTTTTTATTTTTCTATGATTTTATGTTTTTTATGTTTTTATTTTTTCATTTCTTACTTCTTATTTTATTTTTTTCATTTTTTTTAATGTTTAATTTTTATCTTTCATTTTTTTATTTTTTAAAATTTTTTTATTGTTTATGTTGTTTATGTTGTTTATGTTTTTATTTTTTATTTCTTATTTCTTATTTCTCATTTTTTATTTTTTATTTTTTACATTTTAATTTTAATTTTCAATTTTTTTAGTTATTTCTTATTTTTTTATGTTTTGATGTTTTTATTTTTTATTTCTTATTTCTGATTTTATTTTATTCTTTTGGAATTTAAAACAAACAAAAAAAAAACTAAAAAAATAAAAAAATAAAAAATGAAATATAAAAAATAATTAAAAAATAAAAATATTAAAAATATTAAATCAAAAAATAAAAAAATAAAAAAATAATAAATAATAAATAAAAATGATAAAATTAAAATTAAAATGTACAACTAAAAAATAAAAAATTAGAAATAAAAAATAAAAAAATAAACCATAAAAACAGAAAAACAGAAAAAATGAAAAATAAAAAATAAAATATAAAAACATGAAAAATAAACAATAAACAATAAAAAATAAAGAAATAAACAATAAGAAATAAGAAATAGAAAAATAAAAACATAAAAAATATAAAAAAACATAAAATCATAGAAAATTAATAAATAAATAATAAAAAATAAAGAACTAAAAAAATAAACTGTACAAAGAAAAAAACTTTAAAAAATTTAAAAAGAAAAAGAAAAAATAAAAAAATTAAAAATAAAAAATAAAAAATAAAAAATAAAAAATAAAAAATAAAAAATAAAAAATAAGACAAGAAAAAAGAAAAAGAATAAAACATAAAAAATTAGAAAGAAAAAATAAAATAAAAAATAAAAA
>JACYFF010010365.1:102472450-102495764 GCA_017589665.1 Selenicereus undatus | reverse complement strand
ATAAAATAAAAATAAAACATAAAAAATAAGAAAGAAAAAATAAAATAAAAAATTAAGAAACAAAAAATAAGAAATTAAAAAAATATAAAATTATAAAAAAAATATGAACATAAAAAATAAAAAAATAAAAAATAAATCAAAAAATGAAAATTAAAAAGTGAAAAATAAAAATAAAAAAATAAAACAAAAAACATAAAAAATAAAAAATAAATGAAAAGTGAAAAATGAAAAAATAAAAATGAAAAAATATGAAAAAATAAAATAAAAAATAAGAAATAAGAAATTAAAAAAATGAAAAGTAAAAAATAGAAAATAGAAAATAAAAAATAAAAAAAATAAAAAAAAAAAAAGGTAAAAATTAAAAAAATCAAAAATCAAAAAAATAAAAAATAAACAAAAATAAACAAAAATTTCACAAAATTTCGATAACTTCATAAATTATCACACATTAATTGCATTCTCATTATTTTAATCCATTTCAACCCACCACATAAAAAATATACCAACTTCAACTAACTTCAATCAACATCAACCCACTTCAACCTACTTCAATCTATTTTAATCTACCTCAAAAAAAATACAAATTTCAACCTATTTCAACCTAGTTCACCCTTTTGACCCGTCCAATTTACCCACGAAAAAAACAAGCCTTTAATTGTGAAATGGGCAGCGGAAGAGAAAACGATTAAAGCAAAAGACTTTGCCTTACTTTAATGAAATTGCTCACTTGCTCATTGTTCTCTTCATAACTCTCTCTTACTTTGTTTCTTTCTTTCTAGTTGCCTTGATTGTAGGGAGAATTCAAAATCCTAAATCGCTATACTGAAGCAATTTGTCATCGTCATCATAAAGATGGAGAGGAGTCAAAATTGGTTGGGATTGAAGGCAAATTGAAGAGAAAAAGTTGGGGGTTTTTTGTCATACTTGTAAAAAAATCATGCATCTTTTCCCACAACAGTAATATCTCCCACAATCTAAAAAACAGGCCCATGATTGGCACGAATGGGTTAGGCTTTAAGCAGCAGAACTCGGCATTTTCTTAGTGTTGCTAGCTTCGATTTTTGCTGCAAGTCAATAAACCCTGCTCAATTTTGCACAATGAATCCGAATAACTTTAATTGAACTCCTTTTTTAATGTCAAAAACGCTAGTTTTAAATGAGAGAGCTGAAGCTGGAGGGAAAAAACACCGTTCCTACTCATTTATTTCAACACTAAACGCTTCACCTCTTAATCCACATAACAAGAAGGGAAAAAAGTAATTTACTTGCTGCAGCCGTAAGTTGTGGACCATAGTGGCATATTTGAGTATAATTAAATAACTAATGACATATTAACACATGTTGACTTAAATGATTTGGTACATGCTCTCTTTAAATAAAGTTTCAAAGTTGAGTTTTGTAAATAGATAAAATTTATAATAAAAGAGATTTACACTTTATGCGCTAATAATAGCTCGACTCTAATAACCGTAAAACAGAGGTACATATATATACATATTAAAAAATAGCACTAATGACATATTGGAACAAAGTAGTTGAGTGGCAAGCTATAGTGTTTGATAAGTTTAAGGCTTGTCCTTTTCGTTAGGAAATATGAGTTGATAAATGAGTTAAATTGGTTGAGATTAGTTGAAATAGGTTGAAGTGAGTATTTTTTTGTTGAAGTGAGTTAAAGTACATTAAAGTGGGTTAAAGTGGATTGAAATTGGTTGAATTTTTTTGTATAATGGATAGAAATTGGGTAAAATAGTAGGGAATTGGTTGAAATTAATATTTTTTATTGAAATTCTTAAAGTGGGTTAATGTGAATTGAAGTTGGTTGATATTAGTAAATTTGAATTTACCAATGAAAAGAATAGGCCTTTAGTTGCATTTTATTTGATGAAGGACCTGGTCTTCTCGTGGGTAAATTGGGGTGGGTAAAAAGTTGAAATACATTGAAGTAGGTTGAGGTAGGTTGAAGTTGGTTGAATTTTCTTTATATGATAAATTAAACTTAATTAAAATAATAAAAATAAGTTAAAATAAATTGAAGTAGATTGAGATTGATATTTTAAAACTGATTCACGAAAAGAACTGGCCCGAAGTCAACACTTTACGGACTTGCCCTCGTTTCCCATTGCCAGTTCCGCGCCCCCCCCCCCCCCCCAAATCTGCCCTCTCATAAACCCCGGCAAAACCTTGTTTGCTGTCCTCCACATCTCCTCCTCTTCTGCAAAGCCAACAATGGCGGACGAACACCATCGAAAAGAGGAAGCAGTTCGGCTGAAAACCCTATCCGAATCCAAATACAACTCCTCATGCCTCAACTCCGCTCTAAAGTACGCAACTCGCGCCCACAAACTCTGCCCTTCTCTCCCCGGCCTCTCCGAGATGCTCGCCGCTTTCCGAATCCTTAATTCCTCCAAGTCTGATTTCTACGACATCCTTGGCCTTGAACCCTTCTCTCCTCTGACCTCCATTAAAGCCCAGTACAAGAAGCTCGCCCTTCTTCTTCACCCAGATAAGAACACCCTCAAACACGCCTCTGAGGAGGCCTTCAAGCTTGTAAACGACGCGTTTCACATCCTCTCTGACAGGTTTCGGCGCAGGGAGTATGATACTAAGCTTCGACTTGCTCTTCAGGAGGAAGAGGAGGAGGAGAGAGAAGATGGGTCGGTGGAGGGTACGTTTTGGACGGCATGTTCGAGGTGTAGATTGATGCATAAGTTTGAGAGGAAGTATGTTGGGCATAGCTTGGTTTGCCCGAACTGTAATAGGAGTTTTGAGGCTGTTGAGGTTAGTAACAGTAATGATGATGGGAATGATGAGGCCAGAGATGAGAGTAGTGTTAGGAGGAGTTCTAGGGTTAGGGTTAGGGTTAGGAAGTTTGATTTTGGGGAGGAATCGAGGGATTTGGAGATGGGTGGTGGAAATCAGGGTGAGGGCAGGGTCAAATTGAGAAGGGGTGAGATTCTTGTCTTTCAGAGAAGATCAAAAATTGGTGACAAGAAGGTGGTGGAATCAGATGAAGGGAGACCAAAAATTGGTAGTGAGAAGACTGAGGGTGGAAAGAATGGGGAGAGCATGATTGAGGAGGTGGAAACTGGAAATGTGAGGCCAAAAAGGGTGAAATCAGATGATCAGGAATTGACCTTGGCCGAGTTGCGATTGGAGGCATTGAGGAAGAAGAAGAGCAAGAAAGAGAGTGAGAAGAAAGTGACTGTGAGGAAGGAGAATGAGTTGCAGAAGATGGAGAGGAGAAAATTGGTCGAAAATGGGGATATGGAGGTCATGGCTGTGGAGGATTCAGATTTTTATGATTTTGACAAGGATAGAGTTGAGAGGAGCTTCAAGAAGGGTCAAGTTTGGGCCATATATGATGATGATGATGGTATGCCTAGGCATTACGGGTTGATCGATGAGGTTGTTTCTGTGAATCCATTTGAGGTGAAAATGAGCTGGTTGGACTTTCAGAATTGTGGTGATGAAAGGCTGATTTGTTTGGAGAAAATGGGCTTCCATATATCCTGTGGGAGATTTAAGGTGGCCAGGAAGGATACTATTAAGTTGTTGAATATCTTCTCGCACATTGTTGAATGCGAAAGAGCTGCGAGGGAATTGTATAGAATATACCCCAGGAAGGGTTCCATTTGGGCCCTTTACAATGAGAGGTCATTAGACAAGGAAGGGAGGAACTCTTCGAGTAGAAGTAGGCGTCACTATGACATAGTTGTGTTCTTAACAAGTTACAGCGAGATGCATGGATTGAGCCTGGCTTGCCTTGAGAAGGTTGAAGGATATAGGGCAGTTTTCAAGAGGCGAGAGATTGGGTATCATGCTGTTAGATGGCTTGAGAAGGATGATATCAGGCTTTTTTCGCATCAGATTCCTGCAAGAAAGCTTTCTAGTGATGATGCTCCTGATCTTTCAGGCGACTGTTGGGAGCTTGATCCTGCTTCACTCCCACCTGATTTGCTTACACTTAGAGGCTGAAAATGAGGGTTTTTTCGCAATATCATTTCCTTAGTGCTCCTCTGGTAGCAGCTTTGATAGTTTAATGTAAATGCTCTTGGAAGGTACATACGGTTCTTTCTTATCATTTTGGATATTCAAGGCTCAATGGAGTTTGCCTGTAATTGAAGTCCCATGGGGTAATGTTTAGTAGCTTAGGCATACATGTATGCTTCTGCTTTTCTTACTCTAATGCAGCAAATGGAATATCTAAGTGTTCTGCATACTGTCTCAGCCGGGGTTTGTGATTTGTTCTGGAACAAATGAAACAAAAGATACGGTAGAGCTAGTGCATGATGTCTACCCTGTAGTAGTTGAAAGTCCAAAGAAGTGATGTATGAAGTTGTTTGGGTTAAAGAGGGAAAAAAACGGAAGGAAAGCATCAATCAACATTTTCCCTTCTAATGAGAATTAAGCTGTCTTGTGCATGTTGGAAGTCATATGACTGAATGTAGTTGGATGCAGTTACTACACATTTTTCTGCACGTGCTTTTAAACACTGGGAAAGATGCTTCTTAGAGCTCTATGCTCTGTGTGCTGTGATTATGATTACAGAAAGAAAGCTGCCAATATATGGTACCTTCAAAGATTTCCCAGTTGATCTGTTAGATAACTGCCTTTAAGTGATATCATGAACCAGTTGGATCTTAGAAGGAACTGGAGGATTTTGTCAATGAGGTAGAAAGTGAAGTTTTCTAGAAACGACATTTCTTTGGTCTTTATCGGTGGCAATAGCTCTGAGAGTGCAATGCTCTTGGAAGGTACGTTTGATTCCTTTTTATCTTTTCGATTTTCAAGGCTCATTGGGAGTTGACCTGTAATTGAAGTTCGTTGGGCTAACTTTTAGTCACTTATGTATTATATCTTAATATCTGCATGTGCTTTGTTACTCTAGACTAGTGCAGAAAATTGCATATATAAGCATTCTGTATGGTGTCTGAGTCCCTTTATGATTGAAAGTTCAAAGAAGTGATGCATGAAGCTGTTTGTGTCCCATTCGAAGGAAAGAAATTTTGTGCAAACATTTTCACCTGTAACAAAAATTAAACGACATTGTTTATGCATTTTTTCTCCTTGAAAAAAGAATCAAAGAAAAGAAAGTTCATGGCCTAGACAGAGGCCACTGTGACAAATAAGGAACAAGTATCAAACAACATCTTTCTTTTCTCCTGAAGGAGTTTAAGCTGTTTGCATGTTGAAGACAATATTAGTAAACTACTTTTTTCCCCTGAAGGATAGTTATGCTGTCTTACACATCACGCATGTTAAATCCAATATTTAGCTGAACACAGTTACTACCTATTCTGCTCCAGGTGTTTTTAATCGTTGAGACAGCTGCATCTAAGAGGCCTGAGCTCGTGTACTGTGATAGTGATCAGAGAAAGAAAGACAACTAATTCTACAAGTTGCCAATGTATCATTCTTTGCGAAAGATTTCCCTGTTGATACAGTAGATGATTGCCTTTCAGTGATGTTATGAACTTGGATCTTAGGAGGGACCGGTAATCGTGTTTGAGAAGCTTTTACATCTCTGTCAAACTTGTGGGAAAACCTTGTCGCCTTGCAATTTAGGGATTATTCATCTATTGGGTGCTGACTGTTCAGTATGGTAAGTGCTGACAGTTGTTTTAATATCCTTGAGAAGTTGGAGAAGCAAGCGAAAGGCCTGAAGAGAGCTATGTCTCCGCATAAGAGTAAGAGGTGCATAGTTTTAAGGCAATGATTTTGGTAGTCTTTTAAGCTCTGACCCCTTTTCCTATTGTTGCAGTAGGATATAAGAGTCAATCTATTCTACGTCTGGAAATCTAAATATGGTTGTTCTTTTATGTAGCACAATTATCGCCCTCTTTTTTTTTTTTGGAGGGGTGGGGGGTTCACACTTGCAAAGAATGTTCCAGAAGAAAAGGTGAAATTATTGGTCGCTTTGTTTGTCTTCTGTTGTCCAAGTTCTTTCAACTCTTGCTTTCTTCTGGTTGTTGTGCTAAATACTTTTATGCAAGCTAAAGGGGCCGTCATCCCAGAAACAAATGTATTTGCAGGTGTAACAGAAAATGTTGTCCTTGCCTTGTGAATGGTGTCGGCAACTTTGATTTCATCCGGCTGTATTTCGGGCCACAGCTACATCAGTTAGACATGGCCTGTGAAGTGCACCTGGTGGGAGATGAGGCTACCTTGCTGAGTGATCTTACGAGTATCATTTCTGAATTGTGCTATCTCCCCAACTAGGTAGTTATACTTTCTATTGTCAAAGGAAGCAGTCCATCATCAGCAGTAACAGAGTTGCAGATGCATACAGCTTGCCTCAGGGTCAGGGGTTGAGGGTTTGAAGTATCTTCAACTGTATGATATTGTTGTATGATTCATCAGTTCTACATAACCTTCATTTTGTGACTTCTATTGTACCATTATTTCTGTACAAGCCACAAAGATGACGAGGGAGAAAAACAAAATGAGACATCGGAGTAGGAAACAAATCTTGTCATTGATTTACCTAGCATTGATAGAGTAAGAAAAAGGTCCATCAATCTGTCTGGATGCCAAAATCTACCCTGTGAGAGATCTCCCAAGTTCCTCGCAAAAAATTCTACTGAGCTGTAGGTTCGATGATCTTCGTATGGTTGTGTTTTGCGGAACTTTTTAAATTTCTCACTGTTTTTTTCCCGATTGTGCTAATGGTTACCCTCGAAGACAAGTGCCCATATTTATTGTTTAGGAAGTTTGGTGTGAAACCATTTCATATAAGAAATATCATGAGATAAAAATTTTCATGGTGACTTTTAATAATAATTAGGATGAATCCTCTGCTTTGTATAAGAGTTTATTGATATTATAATGAAATAAAAATAATTTATCGTTACTGATATCTAAAATATACTATAATACATAAAAATTATTAAAACAAATAAAATTTAAATAAATGTCAATGAAACTATGACAATTAATTAATTTTTGACATAGTATTTTTAATATTAGTGATTCATAGTTTAAATATCAAATTCTGTACAAATTCTAAGAAAATAGTAATAGAAAAATGAACCTATAATTTATGTGTAGTTGTTTTAAATAGAAGAATGAATTTACCAACACATGGTTCAAGTAGTTTGGCATTTGTTCTCTATAAGCAAGGTCTCGGGTGTGCGTCCCGTGAACGAGAAAAATTTGTGATGGGAGAGCTCCACTCCTTATTGGGCCAACAGTAGCTTGACATCAGTGAAATGAAGGATTCAAGACCAAAAAATAGAAGAATCAATTTATGACTTTCATTTTGGTCATGTGATTCATGTGTGTATATTACCTAAAAAATATGCAAAAATAATTTATGAAATTGTAATATATAGTAAAAAAAAGGCTTGTTGATCCAATTTTTGTAATAACATTACACTCACTTTTATTTTTTTAATACATATTAATTTTTTTATTTATTTAAATTTTAATCTTTCTTGCGGTAATTATAACATACTTAAGCGCAAGCATTTTGTTCTTGAGAGTTATTTGAATTTCATAGTTACCAATAGTAGATGATATTTTTAAATAGTAATTACATTGTCTTATAGTACACATTTTGCACAGTCAAATTGAGTTGACTAGTGAGTGTATTGATTTGCAGACATTTTTTAAAGGAAACATTAAATTATTATTAATTTTTTGTTTTATTTTTGGTCTACTAATGTCTATAATTACAAAAAGAATTGCATAAAGATTAAAACTTTTATTGTGTTATATCATTATATGTATAGTAAACCTATTGTTTAACTTCTGAAACTTTATAACTAAAGGATTATATTAATCTACCCTTTTTTACTATTTACAAACTAAATTTAATTATAAAATCATTTTTGACTTGTCGAAACGCACAAATAAAAGAGTGAATGAAACCTTTATTATGACAATATATAATACTTTTATTGTTTTGATATCATTTTATAGTAAAGTCATTTTTGACCTCTCAATGCTATTTATTGTGAACAAAATCTAATTGTAAAATTGTTTTTGACTTTTAAATTTTAGGAATAAAAGAGCACATTAAAATTCTTATTATTATGACAATTTGGATTAAAGAAAAAATGAAATAAAAAAAAGAAGATAGCAATAATAATTTGATAATTGTCAATCTACCTGCAGCAACCCATTCATGTCATTCACTTTTATATTATACTAGTGTGTATCGCGTGCTTTGCACGGGTATGTGTTGAAATTTTATAGTCTTATTATTATTATTTTTCTAAATGTTTACAGTCTCATCGCCAATTTTTATTAGAAGCACTAATGTATGTATTACTATTAGTATTGGTAATATGTATATAAAATGTTTTAATTTTGACATAGTATTTGGATTGGCAACTATGTTTTGAGTTGGGTATTATTTTTTAGGTAATAAGAGAATAATTCATATACTAGATGCTTTTAAATTAAAAAAAAAAGGAAGGAAAAGAGGGTGAAGTAGTTAGTGCCAAACGGTATGAATATAGTATGATTGTATATGTAACTTTTATGCACATAAATGCATTTATCATATATGATTTGATATTCTTATATCTTACATTTCTCTTTTTTTGGTAAAAGGACCTTTAAAAAAATGATACTTATTTTACAAGTATAATAGGATTATTGGACACTTATATGTAGGACCTGCTCTTTTTGTGGGTAAATTGAGATTGATAAAAGGGTGAAGTGGGTTGAAGTATGTTGATGTAGATTGAAGTAGGTTGAAGTGAGTTGAAATAGGTTGAAACGGGCTGAAATTGATTGAGGTTGGTATTTTGAAATTTATCCACGAAAAGGACATATCCGTAGTGATGAGATGCATTTTACAAATATATCCATATGGACCCCTAACTAAATTGTAGCATTTAGGAGTCGGGACGTAAACTTATTTCAAAATCATCCTAGCTTTTTTAGCAACTAAATACAAATACAAAGATACAATATATATATATATATATATATATATATATAGATAGATAGATATATAGATAGATGTACGTATGTATATAGTTTTCTTATTAAGAGACATTTGAATTGTATGTTTTTATCCTCCGATTAGAGAAAAAATTGAGAAAAAAGAGCTTTATTAAAAATATGACTTGTCCTTTTGGTCATTGAAATTATTAAAATATCAATAAAATCTTCTATAAACTTAGCTTAGAATTTATGAGTATAAATAACCTTGACCACTACATGGACATAATTAGAATACAGCCACAAGCAGGAAAATAAAAATATATTATTATAAGAAGAGATAGCAAAAGTAGGAACAATTTGAATTTGATTTATTGTTATTTAATAGATAAAAATAATTTCAACTCACCACTCCCAAAAAAAGGAAAAAATAGTTATATCTTTACATGCATCAATTAGTACCATCTTTGTGCTAATGAGCTTTTCATTCTTCTAACATTTGCTACTAACATTTGACAAATGTGAGTCTCGAATTTTTTTTTTCTAAAAATAAAAAAATATTATACATATGTGTCAAATATTGGGAGTAATAGAAACAAAAATGTCATCGTCTATTACCAAAAGACACAGAAGACAAATACATTATTGAATTAAATACAACAAAAATTATAATATTCTTTGCTTAACCAAAAAGGGTAAGAGTCAGGAGTATCCTTGGATTATATTATCCTCTTTTGATTTGAATTTGTAACAATTAAATACTATAATTTTGATACTTAATGACTCCTCAATTGACATTTGACTAAGAGGAGTTGTCCACATAGATTACATAGTGTTGAACCCCTTCCCCCCAAAAAAGCAACACTTTTTTTAATACTTGGAATATGTTTAATGTCCTTTGGCCTAGGAGTTTAGGGAAACGCCTCTTCAAGCTTATTAATATATTTGGATAATGAATGGTGACAATTGGAATATCAAACTATTCAATTAATTATGGGTGTTTCCATTAATTTATTATAATTATAGTTACAATTTATATTTATAATCTTGCTTTATTTTAAATTTGTAGCCATTAAAATAATAATTGAATAAAGAAACAATCATTTAATATTGATGCTTGAATGTGAGTAATAAAATATAACCATTATTAATTAATTAAAGTTTGTATTTATTGACATCATTATGTTAAGTTTATAACTATTCAATTAATTGAATAAAGAAATAATCATATAGTATTGATGTAGATGTAAGACAACTAATAGGAGACAACCAATAGGGACATGTCATTTCTCAAAACACCACCAACCTACTCAACCCATTCAGTTTTATATTGTATAATTGATATGATGATATAAGATATATGATATGATATAATATGATTGAGGTGACCAATAATTTATTAAGGATAACTGTAATAAAAGTTACTGCTAGATAAACTGTTAGTCACTCATTGATTAAAAAGTCACAACAAAATACACTATTAGTGACCACAAAAGTTAAAAAAAGTCACATATGAAAGAGTCTGTCAGACAATAACTTTTATGTGAAATGATTTCACCCAAGAATTTGTGTTTATTATTTACATGGCCATATAGATTTAAATAGAATCTTGTCCAAATCCTCTTGTCCCATGCCTACTACTAGTTTTAGGTGCTCGACTCTTTATCGACAATAGCTGTAAGGGCCGCAAGCAAAAGTCATTGAACTTGAGCATGTGCATATTGTACTTTACTTTAGCTCACAAGTGAGGGTTTATCCCTCCTCCACATTATCCTATGAACCAATCTTTTGGCTTTTAAGCTTTCACCTTCATAATATTTTGGCTCATTAAATAAAACAGTTCTCGATCATAGAACTTGCCACTAAACATATTTAATAACTTTGTCACTTTGTTTTGTATTATTATTTGTATGATGTAGAAAAATAATTTGTATATTTCCAAGAAAAAGGAGAACTAATCTGTAATAGCAAAATTAATAGTGAAAAACATCACACATCAATATAACAAAATGCAATTAAAAAAAAAAAAACCAGCCAGCTTATTTTTCATGTTCCCAACCCAATCCAACAATCACAAGTCAGATGAAGAGCTCACTTATTTTTCATTTTCCTTCTTTTAAGCGTAGACTAGAGTTGAGAAAGTTTGACCCGACACGATAACACCACCCAAACTCAATATGAAATTACTGAGAGAAGTACGAACTCGACACGAACAAATCGATTTCGACCCATAATCAACATATTTTATCATTTGCCCTCAAAACATATTATTTTTCAATTTTGAGTAAATCTAAACTATTTTCAAGGCAAACACAATACTAACCCGTTTTATTAAATGGGTTGACTCGAACAGACTCGTTATCTAGCTAATGTTCACTTTTTTTTAAAAAGAAAACCAGCCTAAGCAAAACAAAATCGTTTCGTTGGATAGGAGGACAAAAAACAAAAGAAAAAGGCAGCGAGTGGCTTACCCCGCAGCCGACCCCAAGCTATTCACTCCAAATTGAAGCTAGGGTTTAAGAACATAGATGTTGCAACCCTCCTGAATCATTAACCAATTTAAATTATTCATTAATTTATTTTTTCTTAGTTGAATTTGGGTGGGTACATACTCCGTAGTAAGAAAATTCAACAAAATTAAAGATGGTTTGGAGGGGGTTGTTGATCTTTTAGTACCTTGACCTATGTGTCATTGATTTTTTTGGATCTCACCTTTTTGACTTAATTTTTTAGTACCTTGAGCTATTACTTTATGATTTTTTCCTACCTTCAGAAAACCTGTTTTAATTTTTAAATACCTCTCGCATTCTTTCCTATTTCGCTTTTGGTCCAAAAATTCTTAGAAATTGCAGAAAAGTACATGAAGTGAAAAAAAAATGCAAATAAGCTATTTTCAGGGATTTTTTCAGAAAATATGCTTGTTTTAAATTATTAAACTTCTTATAATGACTTTATTAGGACTAGTTATCACAATCTACTACTTATATCTTAGATATTATACTTTCTATAGCTATAGGCCCCCCAAGCTTAGCAAAATAATTAAAACTTAACTAGAGAATTCTGACTATTACCTGAACTTAGTCGGTATTGAACTTTGGCGTTCCTCAAGCTTTCAGTTTACAGAGATTACTAATCTCAACCACACATTCCTTAGACCAGGCAGCACAGATCCGTTTTATTTCCTACCTCGGACTGTAGTGACTAATAAAGTTCTTAATATTTTAAAGGATGGTGGAACTTTAATCAAGAAATTATAGTATTTAAGACATAAGGTTCAATTGAATAACGTTAGCTACTAGAAAACTTCTTCTATCGAAAGCTTGAAAGTGGAAATATTACAATGACAAGGTTTGAGAGGGACTTAGACTACTGATCATTAAAGATGCTTGCTCATAGAGAAATAGAGAATTCCAACTTCTCTTTTGCTCAAGAATGCTCAAATAATCGTGCATCTCCTCAGTACACGACATCTCCTTTTATAGAGGGGATTTTGGTACATAGGATTCCCTATTAGCTACAACACATACTGATTTTTCACATGACTACAGTAAACTGCTTTATTTTATAAATCTGACACTTCTCAAAAATGGAGCAACCGCTTTTCACAGCTTTTAATGACGACAAGACTGGTCATCATTATTGAGATTCTACATGCCTTCATTTCCAGTTATATTTTTCAGATTGTCATTATTCGGATAATAATCAAAATCTTCATCTAATTAAAGGTTTTGGGTTTCATTTCTCAAATAATTCAAGAAGATATTTCTTTCCTTTTTCTGATGAGAATTTTTCAGCTCTAACATCAAAGAGATAATCAAAGATATCTTCTGAAACCGCTCCTTTCACCTTCATGTATTCTTTGAACTCAGTGTCATAGGCGAAAGTAGTATTTCGACAATGCATTAACGTTTTTCCTTGTTCAATTAATGCCCAAATTTGATGATAAATATTGTAAAAACTGATGACACTTGCTAAAGTAAGATTAGTAACTGATTCTTGTCGATATGAAAAAGCATTCTTATCATTGATCATAGGAATCATCATAATTAACAATCTGAATTAGATAATGGACTGGTTTGGCTTTTTCATTTTCATACTCGATTAGTGCACAATGTATCTCCACATATAGGTATCGATTATTTGAAGTTTTTGTTAGACCATCAGGAGATGTTAGAATCCAATGGATCCTTTTGAAAATACGTTGTTAGAACTTGGTTAATTTTGAGAAAAATGGGTACTTTGGATATGGAATTTTCACAAAGTAAAATACCATCCCATATTCCCAGGCTTTATTGACGGGGCCATTTGGAAAGATTGAATTTGCTGAGAAACTAACACCACCAACTCCATACTTATCGAGAAAATAGATTGTTGTACCCCAAGACTCTCAAATATCATAGGAATAACAATGTTAATAGTTAATGCAAGCTGCATATCACTCATTGAACCATTTTTCTTGAACATGAGAACTTTTGTTTTGCTTGGATATCATATGGACATCTAAGGTAATTAACTTGTCACTCTAAAAGGGAAAATCTTTGTGTTATTAGGTAGGCAGAGGATACCATACCAAAATGTGATCTACTTTTTGTATGAAATTCGAAATTATCAAAAAGGACTTTACTAGAAGGAGAAACCCATTCGAGTAACAATGTCATTTCATTATGGATTTTGTCCTTTTCTGGTAGGAGTTCTGCTCTAATGATCACAATTGGTGAGTTCTCTAGTTAAACTATCTGTAAGAGAGTTCTTAGATCATGTATATGTTCTATAGAGAAGAAAATTTGGTTAAATCATAATTGTCAACGCAGGAGTCGCCCTTGCGCTTGCATATTTGATAAATTCTTTTTCAAAAAACCAAGTATTTTTTCGCAATCAATTTGAATAAGAAAATATTTTGGGGCTAAGAAGATTAACAACTTTTCAATACCCTTATGACTGCAAGGATTTCTTTTTCAATCATAGGATAGTTGCAGTCTGCATTATTAAAACTTCCACTGCAATATTTGCAGAGTTTTTCTCTTTCTTCAATTTTGAGTATTATGCTCTAATGCTCATTGCTGGCATCTGCCTCAAGCACTATATCATCTCATTCATTAGGCAAATTAAGGATAGGAATATTTTTACACATCTTTTTAAAATTTTGAACAACCTTTGTATCATTATTGGTCCATGTCCAACTTACTTCTTTCTTGAGTTTCTATTGCAATGGCTTTCTCAGTTTGGCCAAATCTCTAATGAAATTTGAAGCATAGGTAAGACATCCAAGAAAACTTTCTAGCTGCTCCCTATCTTCAATCTTTTTAAAAAAATTCTCTATTTTTTTCAGAATATGCTTTTGTAGGATAATTTATCCAACCTTTATCTCTAGGCCTAAAAACTCAATTTCTTGTTCAGCATAAATGCACTTTTTCTTTCCAAGTATAATACCGTGATCAATGCATCTTTGGGTGATAACTAAGATATCATCTTTATGCTGTTCTATAGTTTTGGAAAAGACAAGGATATCATTGATGTAAACTAAACAACAACAATTTAGATCTTTGAAGATGTTATCCATTATTCTTTGGAATATTTGAGGTGCATTTTTAAGATCAAATGGCATTACTATCCATTCTTAATGTCCTTGTGCCCCACTAAATGCAGCTAAAAGAATACTTTCTTCATCTATTTTTATCTGTCAATAACATCTTTTGTAGTCCATTTTTGAGAACCAAGAGGCGCCTTAAATTTTATTAAAAATGATTGTTTTGTTAGGAATGTAATAACCATCAAAGATCGTGTTATCATTAAGTTTTTTTGTAATTGATTGCCATTCTTGCTTTTCCTCTCTTTCCTTCAGCATGATTTCTTACCATGAAAGTGGGCTAGTGTGAGGACTCTTGCTATTCTTGATTAATCCTTTATCCATAATTTCTTTAATTTGTTTATCAAATTCTTGGATATCCTAGTGCGTATACACCATTTGTTTGACTCGAATAATGGTATTGGGATTTAACAAAGTAATTTTTGCAAATGTCTTATCTTTATCCCAAAATTTTAGTGGATTATCAGAGTAGAGCTCTTTGCATAATTTTTCTTATTGTTCGACAATCTGTCCTTTAATAGATAACTCAAGTAATAAGATTGTCAGTGCTATCTGGCATTGTGCAAGCATTACCTTCTCACCATGCTGGCTGAGTATAAGCTCAATTTTCTGATGAGTATAAGCCTTGCTTAATTTTTTAATAGATACTGAGTGACCATTAATTGTGAATATTATTTGGTTTGTGGCCTGTGTGCATGGAGAATATAATCTTTGAAAATTATTTTCAATAATCATATCATGAGATAGTTAATCAGTAGCCTATAGAACTGGTATAATGCATGGAACTCCTAATTTTATGAATAATCCTTCTGTGGCTTCATTGTGACTCATAATGCTATTGCCAACTATCCTCACTTGTAAAGGATTTTTAGCTCTTTTCCATATAAACTCTGGAAATAATGATCTTTTCTCAAAGCGCGCAGAACAACCACTATCTATGTAGGCACACTACTCATATTTATTGTATTCCTCTAATCATACGCTTATTGGGATATAAATGTGATTAGGATTTGTGTTGATGACTTCATAGAATATCTCCATAGTCATATTTTTGATCAATTTATCCTCATAAATTGACTCACTAACCGTGCTTGTTTTGTACCCAATGACTTTCTCATCTAGACTCGTACTTCTATCTACACTGTGCCTTACGGGTTCAAAACTCATTTTACTCATTTCACTGGTCATACTAATTGTATCATCTTCTTTAAGATCTTCTTTCGGTGAAGAAGATCCTTCTCCCAATTCTGATCTTGCACTCATACTTCTTAATAATTGGGGCTTGATGGTAATTTTACCATTCTCATACATTTTTATCACATTTTTTTATTAATTTTTGTAGGGTTGGCAAAGCTAGATATCCATGGCCGATCATTTTTTATCTCATATGGATTGGATTTAATCCTCTAGATCTTTTGCATAGGGGTAGGACTTTCAAAATTTTATGCCTCTATCATTGTGACCTTAGTCTTTGGATTTATAGTATTATCTAATTTATAGATAGTTTTTCAAAATATCCTCAATGGATATCCTCCTCTTTTCATATCCATCCCAACTGTTTTTATCTTAAAGGATAAGAAGATTTTGGCAAATTCATCTTTTAAGCTCACATAATATCCATGTCGAAAATTGAATTATACCGATTCATTACACAAATTGGTCTTAATTCCTATGATAATTTGATTATTGAATTTGGTATATCTAATATCATGAAGCAAAACATAAAGATCAATATCTTTGTCATAATATTGTAGTGGAGTGATTTGAACTTGGACACTTTCAACATGGATATACCTATACTTTCTATCTTTGTTATGCTTAAGGATGTTTTCCCAATTAATGAGATTAATTTCTCCTACATCATACTCACAGTCCTTGATTTCAAGATCTTGTTCCATTATTTCACATACATACTTACTCTTTATTGAAAGATAGATTTTTTATAAATCATGTCCTTTTGAATTATTGGAAGGACACAATCTCCTTTGACTTCCTCTTGATCATTGTCTACAACATACTCTTCTCCTTGAAGATCACCAAGGCTAACCGAGCTACTTTCCATCATATGACTGGTTTCTTCATAATCAATTTTTTTATATTCATTGTCCAGTATAATTTCAACGATCCCTTTGTTGTTATTTGGGGCTAGGTCTAGTGCTTCATCTTTATTAAGCTCAACATAATTTAGGCTATCCAAGCTTTCAATAAGCTTGTTATTCTTACTACTTTTGCATTCATTAGCATAATGTCCCACTTCTCCGCATACCCAGCATTTGCAATTGTTTTTCTCTGTATGATAATAAGCTGTTCTCCTAAAAAATCTTCGTTTTTTAGGACTTGGTTTGTTATAATATTTTCTTCTATATTTCTCTCTCATTTGCTTATTAAAGCTCTTTTTCTTATAAAAGTTTCTCTTTCTTCTTCTTTCAGATTCTTTTCCCCATTGGTGAGGTGAAATCCAGCAAGTTAGGAATTGCTTCTTAATTTTCTTTTACTTTTGGAGATCAAGACATCGATCATTGACCCATTTTCTTAAATAAGAGATTCTCGAACCAAGGTTATCAATGACATATGCTCGTTCAAGCTATGCAATGTATTTTTCATTAATTATGGAATTTATCGGATATGTCAATTTGTCATAGAACATACCAAGATTAGTTTCATTATACCCAATTTTGTAATAATATTGACTAAATTCAGCAATATAATTTTTCAGATATTTCATATCCCATAATTCTATATTATTAATCTTTCTCTGCCATTCTGCTGCCTTTTCTTCAGAATCAAGTTTAGCTCCAATAAATTCAGTTTCAATTTTCTTACATAGATTTTTAAACATTGCAACTGGTGTTTCCATCATTCTTAATGTATTTTTACCATCTTCATTTGATGAATCATATCGGTCAGCTACAGTGCCCGAAAAACTATGTTCGCTGTAATTTAGGAAATTTACAGCAATCCATGTAATGTTTAGGTTTAAGACGCTATTCATGCATCTTTTCCAATGATCAAATATTTCTTCTCCATTACGAGCTCTATCTATGTTTAAGAGTATCCCGTCTAACTAATTGGAGTAAGGTCAACTTATTCAAAGGTTGTAGTTTTCCTTGGGATGAACTCGAAGAAAAAATTAGTTGTATGTCCTGTTGGAACGTACTTAGGTCTTATAAAATGAGTATTTCTTCTATAAGGCTCACCAAATTCTTCAAGTTTAAAAACAACATTGTTAACCAGATTGGTCTCTATCTCACCTAAGTCAAGTCCTTCTCCAATTTCATTAATCTCATCTTCAACAACCATTTTACCATATTTTTTATCCAATTTTCTTCTAATTATTTCTAAAGGTAACACACCAAGGTCCTCTAATTTAATAAGGTTCATCTGCTACTATATTTCTTCTTCGAATTGGACATTATTAGTATCTTCATTATCATCAGATAATACGTCATGTTTATCACTAATTGCGCCCATGATTTTGTTTAATTCTTTCGAATTTTGTTATTTCTCGAACTTATTCTGCAGTTCTTCAAGAGTGTACTGCTTATACTGCATCATCGTCTTCTGTTTCATCCGATTTTTCACCTGATTTTTCTCCTACTTCTTTTTGGATTTTAATATCATGCAAAGGAAATGGATTTTTGTTTTTTGGGTTTTGGAAAGAATATTTATGATGAAATGGAGTACTAATACTGGAAGCAACTTTTTCGCTATGTCTAACTTTGTTAACTAGAGAAATGTGAATTACCAATTTTTTTTTTGTGAGCTCCTTGACTTCAATCTTAATTTTAGCTAATTTTGTTTTTAATTCTTAAAATATATCAGTGATATAGTTTAATTGGGGTGCTACTGAAGCAATTCTTCCGGTGAGTGAACGATCTGAGAATAATTCGGACCAGGGCAAGCAGGTGATGATTCAAGCATTAATCATAGTTAAATAGCTTAATTAGTCATCTAATTAGCTTAATTATCTTAATTATTTTTGGTCACATGGCTTTGATACTAGATGAAAGAGGAACGAAACTACTACTAATGATAGAAATTACACATACACAAATTTAAAATTTTCGAAAGTAAGTTTTTAAGGATCGGAGTTAAAATGTAAATTTTAAAAGTTTAGGGACTTAGGAAAAAATGGAGGGTACCTAAAAATTTGATCAACAAATGTCGATTTACTAAAATATTTACTTCAAAAACTCAGGCCCTGAAAAATTAATGTTGCATACGTTAGGGTACTTTAGAATTAACTACCCTTTGTAGGGTCAATGCAAATCTCATTGTTTACCAGTAGAAAGAGCGACCTATTTTGGCCGTGGTGTTAAGCCCATTGACAAGCTTGAGGTTTTTTATATGTTTTTCTCTTAGGCATGGTGGGAAGCCTATTTTATTTTATTCTCTGTGCTATTTACACACTTTATTTTTTTTTAAAGTACCCCTTGTCAGAAACTAACAATTGGACAAAGGTACGGACACTTAATCCAGCCTTCATTTGCGCCAAAAATGTACAAATTTTCCAACAAACTATTAATCGTCGAGTCTGACACGACATCTGTGTTGGACACTCGATACTTCAACATGGATATGGCCAAGTCTGTGCAATATAGATCAGTATTGCTTTGTTGATTTATTATTTGATGTGACTTTTTCATGGTGTTATTTTGGTTGGATGTAAGATAATTGTAGTGTAATGTTGTTAACTTTGTAACATAATCACGATTGTGTGGTTTATGAGAATCATACTTACAAGGTGTTTTTTTTAATTAAAGTATTCTCATATGACCAAATGTAGTGATGAAAATACAATTATACATTTGTTTGCATAACAAGGTTGTGACTAAGTCCAACCTACAAGCTATTATTGTTATTATCACGTTGTCACCATTGTCATTGTCAAGATTGATATACGATGATGTTGTCGTTGTTTTCATTCGGCTTTTGTAGAAACGTAAAGGCATCGATGTTTTGATAAAGGGTGATCAAGCACCTCTGTATTCTCTCTTGCTTTTGATAGATACATGTCTTGACTTTTATACACCATGGCCGACTAGCCCTTGCTTGGCTAACAAGCAATTTGCCTAATGCAACTAGGAATAGGAAAGAAGTGTATAAAGTAATATCTAAATAATATCTAAAAGATATGATACAAGATATGGATAAATTCTATCCTAACACCCCCCTCAAGTTGGAGCATGTAAGATTGCAATGCCCAACTTGTCTTTGAGAAATTGAAACCGCGTTTTGCCAAGTGCTTTGGTGAAGATATCAACTGCTTGATCTTCTGTGCTGATATGTGAGAGAGTGAGCATTCCTGCTTCCAGTTTTTTGCCGATAAAATGGCAGTCAATTTCTATGTTTTTCGTTCTTTCATGAAACACTCGATTGCGTGCTACATGCAATGCTGTTTGGCTGTCACAAAAAAGCTGCATAGAGGATGAGAAAATACCCAAGGATGCTAGGAACAAACAGATCCATATCAACTCACTTGTGGCAAAAGCCATGGATCGATATTTGGCTTCGGCTTCGGATCAAGATATTGTGATCTGCTTTTTGCTTTTCCAGGAAATGGACGATCCGCCAAGCATAACAAAATAGCCTGTGAGTGATTTTCGAGATACAGGGCAGGTTCCCCAATATGAGTCACAATATCCTACTAGCTGGAGATCACTATCTGCTTTCAACAAAATGCCCTGTCCTGCAGTTCCTTTCAAGTAGCAAAGTACACGCCGCACAACATCCATATGCTCCAGTCTAGGTGCTTGCATGAATTTGGAGAGTATGTGAGTTGCATATGTGAGGTCTGGCCGTGTAATCGTAAGGTATATCAATCGCCCAATGAGGCGGCGATATTTTCCAGGGTCGGCCATAAAATGTCCAGATGCTAAAGCAAGTTTGTGATTTTCTTCCATGGGAAACTCAACTGGTTTGGCCCCCAAGAACCCATACTCATCGATAATGTCCAAATCATATTTCCGTTGACATAAGAGAATAGGCCTTGTGGTCTACGAGCAACTTCAATCCCCAAAAAATACTTTAGTGGCCCCAAATCTTTAATAGTGAAACAAGTATTGAGATAGACTTTGAATTGTTTGCATGTTTCAGTATCGTTGCTAGTGAGCACAATATCATCAACATAGACCAAGAGAGCCATAAATATGTAAGCTTTGCAATACGTAAATAAAGAATAATCTGTATAGGAATGCACAAAACCATACTCACAGAGTTTTGAGGAGATCTTGGCAAACCATTGCCTTGGAGCTTGATGAAGACCATAGAGAGATTTCTTAAGTCGACACACCTTGTTTTCACCATTGCACTTGAATCGGGGAAGCAATTTCATATAAACTTCTTCTTCCAAATCCCCATTCAGGAATGCATTATTAACATCCAATTGATGCAATTCCCAGGCTTTTGCAACAGGGCTGCTAGAAAGCACCGGACACTGGTCATCTTAGCAACTGGGGTGAAAGTTTCATTGAAGTTGAAGCTAGCAACTTGGTGATCACCTCGAATCACTAGAAAAGCCTTATACCGCTCAACTGTACCATTGGAGTTGTATTTAATGCGATAAACCCACTTGCAATTGATGGATTTTTTTGCCTGATGGGAGATTTTCAATGTTCCATATCCCGTTCTTCTCTAGGGGGCTTTGCACCATTTTGCATCCTGAACTGCTTCATGGTAAAATCTGGGTTCCACAACTTTAGTAATAGCATCTAAAAATTGTTGGTGAGAGGGAGAAAATTTTGTAAATGTGACATAATTTTTCAATGGATGTCGCGTACCTGAGGAGTCTTTTTGGTGCGGTGTAGTAGTGGAGATGGGGTCATTAGCTCGAGCATGGTGGCACAAAAAGTTGTCAAAGTGGGCTAGGAGTCTTCGCACATGTTGTGCTCAGCTAGGCCCATTTTCAGCTATCGTAGGCCTGTCTGGTTGGGACACTGGGGATGGAGAGGCTGCAACAATGGGCTCTGGCCCCTGAACAACAGCTAAAGAGTCGATTCTGGGCTCAGCAAGAGCAGGGTCCATTTCTGCTGAAGTGGGCTCGGCATTAGCAGGCCCAACATTGTTTCCCTCTTGCTGTAGGCCCAGATATGAAGGACTGGACTGAGATGTTCTCAAACTGGGCAGGTGCAGCACTGATGTCATGAAACCTCGGCTGAGGAGATTTTTCCTCTTCGATGTGGATGGCCCCATGCTTCACATCGTTGAAGGGGGCGATACCTTCATGAAATAAAACATCCCTACTCTCAAAATATTTATTGGTATCCAAATCAAATAATTTTCATGCTTTCTTTCCATATGGAAAGCCCATAAAAATGCACTTCCTACTTCTTGGAGCAAATTTGTCATTGCCTTGCAACCGGGTCTGAGCATAGCATAAGCTTTCAAAAACCTTTAAATGGTCATAGGAGGGCTTTTGATTAAATAGTACTTCATATGGGGTCTTTCCGTTCAAGAGCTGGGTTTGTGTTCAATTGATTAGATGAGCCATTGTGAGCACGCAATCACCCCAAAAAGTCAAGGGTAGATGGGCTTGGAACCTAAGGGCCCTAGCCGCATTAAGAACATGTCAATGCTTACGTTCTACTCTTCCATTTTGTTGAGGAGTATCTATGCAACTTGTTTGGTGTATAATCCCCTTGTCACGATAGAAATCCTTCATGGGCCCGGATTTAAACTTACTTCCATTGTCCGTTCTCACTACTTTGACTTGTTTACCAAATTGAGTGTGTTCCATAGAAACCAACCCTTTTAGTAGATTACTAGCCTCACTTTTTTCTCTCGTTAAATGCAACCAAACTCCCCTGCTAGCGTCATCAACGAATGTTAAAAAGTAGTAAGCTCCACATGATGAAGGTACTTGATAAGGCCCCCATATATCACAATGAACAACTTCAAATAAATCTTTGGCTTTATCATCACTAGCATGGAATGGCATTCTAGTTTGTTTTGCACGGTAACAAACATCACAAATATTATCCTTGCTCCTAGCATAATCTGAAAAACGTAATTCTTTTCCAAAAAAAGACATAATTTCACTAGATGGATGCCCCAGTCTTTGGCGCTAAATCTCACTCTTCGGAACTACATTACTTTAAATCTTCAAAGGTGCCTCGCCATAGAAATAGACCCCATCTCTTTGCCAACTGGCAACCAACCGGCATCCTCGAAGTACGATCCTGCAAAACGCAAGAATTGTCAAAGAATGTCACTCCACAATTTAATTCCTTAGTAATCTTTGCAATAGAAACAAGATTACAACTCAAATTGGGTACAAATAACACTTTGTTTAGGTTAAATTTCCTTCCCAAGCCCAAACTTCCTTGCTTGGTAGATACAGTTTGAGTGCTGTTAGAAAGATCAATAAGAACCAGCCTTATCAATAATTTTTCATCACCTGTCATGTGCATGGATCCCCTGCATGGATCCCCTGCTATCAAGTATCCAACTAGGATTACCTGAAAGCTTCTCATCCCTACTCTTAGGCGTGTCAAAAAGGGCCATGAGACGTTGGGTTTGCTTGCTAGTCAGGCCCGGGATCACGATTGCAATGGTGTCTGACGCTGCTGGGTGGTCTTCGAACGCTGGTGATAATTCATATTTTATATATAATTTTCTCCTTCATTTTACGTACTTTTATGTCTTTGAAATATATTTTTGAGTAAATAATGCAAATTTTATGAAACTTGTAGGAAAACTAAAATAGAAGAATTTGGATAAAGGTTGTTCAATTTTACTCGGATCGCCTACAAGTGCAAAGTCTAAAGTTCAAGCCCAAAGAAAAGAAAAGAAAAAAAAAACAAAAGGCCCAACAGTTAGCAACCATGGCCCAGCTTC
>JACYFF010010365.1:102430540-102472440 GCA_017589665.1 Selenicereus undatus | reverse complement strand
AGATAAATCATCTCACTTTATAATTATAATCATCTTTTTAATTTATAGCTCAATGCTTGTAGCTTGGGTTGAACAAGAGACAAATTTAATCCCCATTTGAATTAGTAAATCAATATTGACATCAAAGG
This sequence comes from Selenicereus undatus, assembly GCA_017589665.1. Taxonomy (NCBI): domain Eukaryota; kingdom Viridiplantae; phylum Streptophyta; class Magnoliopsida; order Caryophyllales; family Cactaceae; genus Selenicereus; species Selenicereus undatus. The sequence continues at coordinate 102,472,312 of JACYFF010010365.1, read as the reverse complement.
TGAAATTCAAAGTGCTAGAACTTTCTCCTATTTGATTTCTCTACTTTGCTACTCATTTGCTCTTCATTTTGTTCGTTAATTCATTTTGATAATCCAACTCTGAAAATTAAATTATTCTTTATAATTTGAAACGCCAAGTCTAAAATCATTGTTGTTCCTCGTGGGATCGACACCCTAATACTCGCTAGCCTACAATTAACCTTATGCACTTGCAGGTAAAAAGGGTTTTAAAACTAGAACATAAAATCCACATCAAGGATGTCTGGTGGTTGTAGTATAGTGGCTGCATACTGGTTGTTACGACAGCATCGGCTACCTCACGGTCAACCCCTCTTCCCCGGCCACTGCTTGTTACCGCCGCAACCTCCCCTAGTTCCTCGGCCTTGTCCTCGGGAGCTCCATCCGAGCGGATAGCTAATCACCTCGAAACAGTTGGCTTCGTCGTGACCAAACTTACCACAATGCTTACACGTTGGCTTGTCACTGCTTGTACTTCTTCCAGACACGGCAAATGCAGAGGCTCCCTCGACCCGAGCTTCTCTATTCATCATAAGATATATTATGATTTTCTTCTTGATGCACCATGTTAAAAATTTTATCAAGAGAAGGTAGAGGTTCAATCGCAAGTATTTGGCCTCTAATATTAGAGTAAAGCTCATTATTCAAACCCATCAAAAATTGATGAGTTTTCTCCTTATCCACCATCTTTATCAGTTTTTTGCCTATCTCACATGTACACTTACCACATGAACAACGTGGGAATCTAACTTGATTCTCCAATTCACTACATAATCCCATTAGTTTGGAATAAAACTCCACAACCTCTAGCCCCCCTTGCTTGCACTCGCCTAGTTTGGTCTTAAGTTGACGTATTTTTGGGGCGTTGGAAATTGTACATCGCTTTTTTAGGTTCTCCCACATAAGTTTAACGGTCTCGACATAGGCTATACTCGTCCTAGGGTCAATGATATTCAGTAACCATGAACAGATCACGGAGTTAGTAATCTCCCACGCTTGTAATTCTAGGTCACCTCCTTCTAATAGATCTGGTTTCTTTAGGGTTCCCTCAATAAACCCGAATTTGTTCTTAGCTTTTAGAGCTGTTCTAACTGCTTTTTTCCATAAATTAGAGTTCTTTCCGTCAAAAATTACTGCAGTAACTAATACTCCGGGTCCCTCAGAAGGATGTAGGAAGTAAGGGGAGTGATTTTCGATGACAAACTTTTTGCCTGTCATGGTTATTTTTGAACTAGAATTTTTGGAATAATTTTTTTTTGAACTTTTGGGAATTCTTGGTGAGCCTCAAGGCTCTGATACCTTGTAGAAACGTAAAGGCATTGACGTTTTGATAAAGGATGATCAAGGACCTCTGCATTCTCTCTTGCTTTTGATAGATACATGTCTTGACTTTCATACACCATGGCTGGCTAGCCCTAACTTGGCCAACAAGCAATTTGCCTAATGCAACTAGTAATAGGAAATGAGGGTATAAAGTAATATCTAAACAATATCTAAAAGATATGATACAAGATATGGATAAATTCTATCCTAACAGCTTCTGGCACCAAAGGATCATAAGGAGCAATGTAACTTCCATGTGTTGTTGGATGGGTTTGTCTTTTTTTTTTTCCCATAGCTTTGGCACATGTAAATCTCAATAAGAGTTACCAGTAGTCTTAAGTTGTGTATGCTATAGTTATGTTCACCTACAATCGAGCTAAGCAAAACTTTCTTGTGGCATAGGAGAAGTAACTTGATTTGTTATGAAGCTCGTTAGATTAAAAGGGCTATGTATGCAAATAAGCAAGGTTTAACAAGCGGGCTAGCATAGCAATATTGGCTATGTAATTCCTGATAATGGACATGGAGATGTTTGAAATAAGTTAAGGGAATGTATTTTTTTTGTAAAAGGATTGAGTGGCTGCCTAATCACTAGGGTAGGTAGTGGAAGGAGAGAAATAATGGATGAAGAATTGTGTTTGCGTAATTGATTTCCTTTGTGCTTGCTTCAACTTTAACAGTACAAAGCCTTATTTGTACATCTTTCAAGTCGGTTCATCACTGACAACAAAATTTTCTGGACTATCCTCCTTGTTTATTCTCTACAACTAATATCTTAATGCTGGCTTCCAAGGCTTTGGCAAGACTAATCTAGATTTCTAGTGTAACATTTCCTAAGCATAATATCTAAGTTCAACAATCTCCAATATAAATTCTTAGATAATTATTTAGATTTTTATGAGATAGTTGTTAAGATCTTTTTAGATTAATAGTTTTTCTTTAAGCTAGAAAGATAGTGAAAGCAAGAAATGAGATTGTAATTTAGTTTATTATTGAACTTATGAGCGTAAGGGTTGTACTCCCAACAGTGTCGAAAATGAGTGAACTTCTCAGTCGGGATTACCTACGTGAATATGTTTCCCAATTGCTAATTTATTTTACAGAATCATAGCTCAATTTCTCTATTCTCTAGAGTTCTACAGTGAAATGATGTCGAATCTCGATACGCTTAGTCTTGTTTTGAAAGACCAGGTTTTTTGTCATTGCTATTGGAGACATGTTACCACAATAGAGGGTTGTTCGTACTTCAGCGTTTACTTGTAGATCACCGAGGATTCTTCTATGCCATACAACTCCACAAGCTGCACTTGTTGCTGCAACATATTCAGCTTATGTTGAAGATAATGCTACTATTGCTTGCTTCTTTGACAACCATGAGATGACTTTAGATACAACTTGAAAAATGTAGTCACTTGTACTCTTCCGATCATCCATACATCCTACCCAGTCATTGTCAGTATAAGCAGAGAGCCTTGATTCTTTTCCAGTCTCGTATAAAATACCATAACTTTTTGTTCCCTTGATGGATCGTAGAATCCTTTTAGATGCTGTAAAATGGGCATTACTAAGCTCACTTGTGAATCGAGAGACAATCCTTATAGCATGGACTATGTCTTGTACTCTTGTCTAGTGTTGGTAAGATATATTAATGATCCAATGAGACTTCTATGAATTGATTCATCTACCTTTTCCATCCCAACATTTGTAGAAAGTTTCTCATTTGTAGCCGTAGATGTTGCTAATGGCTTACACTCAAACATGCTGAATTTCTTAAGAAGATCTTCTGCATATTTTTCTTAAAAGGTAAAGATCTTATTTAGGGATGGCAGTGGGTTAGATTTAGGTCGGGTCCACATGTACCTAGACCTGGATCTAGACCCGCCCTAGATGCGTTGGGTCTGGAAAGATGAGACCTAGTGGGTCTAGAGCGGGTCCAGGGATCCTGACTATTTTTCTCGTTAAAAATTATTTTTTTCAAATCCTAACATTAATTATCACATTCTAAAGGCACATAATTAAAAATTCATGATATTTAATAAATCTAGGGACATATGCCATATTAAGTGTTCTTACTTACGTCTTACATATAAAAAATAATATTTTAATACAAACTACAAAAACAAAATTTATCAAATTTTAAATAAACATAACAAAATAGGTCTTCTTTTACTACCAGCATAACGGAAAGTGGCTTTAGTTTATTAGTTTAGAATTACTTTAGCCAATTACCTTAGTTATTTTTTAAAAAAAATAATGGGCTGTATCCCGTGGATCCAGACTCGCTTTAGACCGTTGGGTCTTATTTAATTGAACCCAAACCCTCTAATTTGGGTTGGGCCTGATGGGTTTGAGTCTTGACATATAGAGATGGCTCACTAGGACTTTTTATAAAACCATTTCGAGGAAGATAGCCATCTTTTTTGCTAATCCCAAGTTTGTGGTGCTTGTTTGAGACCATAGAGAGCTTTCTTTAGTCTATACTTTGTCTGCTTATCCTTGGACCATGTAGCCTTGCAGTTGCTTAACATATACTTCTTCTTCTATTTCTCCATTTAGAAATGAATATTTGACATCAAGCTAAAAAACTTGTAACTTTACTTGTCATGCCATTGCAAGTGTTGTTCTTATTGTCTCCACAAACGATTGGAGTAAAAGTCTCACTAAAAATGGTTCCTAGTTGTTGTGGATACCCTTTGATAACCAGACAAGCCTTGTACTTTTGCATGGAGTTATCTTCATTGTATTTAATTTTGTCGACCCACTTGAGGTTGATGGCATCCTCGTCGTGAGGCTTGTCCACTAATTCCCATGTACGATTTTCTCAATCATCTTGATTTCTTTGTTCTTAATTAGCTTTTGTCCATGTCATTTTTCACTACTTTTTGAAATTTTTGTGGCTCACTAGCAAAGAACATTATGATCACATGGCCACATTCATAGTCTTATAGATAGATAGGAGGACATCTTTCTCATTAAGACCTTCGAGTAGGTTGAAATGAGTTGGTAGGGCCAGACTTTGGAGCTGAGCTTGAAGAACTTGGTCCACTTGACAATGGGCTTGTTCGTGAAGATGGACCCAATTGAGAAGTGTTGCTTCCCTAATTCCTTCAATTTAAAGGTATTCCTAAGTGGACTATTGTGCTAGATCTTTTAGCTAACTCCGTTTAGATGCTTCATCGAAAATAACATCTTGTAACTAATCAACTTCTTAGTTTTTGGATTATAGAGATGGTATCCTTTGGACTCGTTGTTGTAGTCAATGAAGATGTACTTTTCTCCTTTACCATCTACTTTTTTTCCGATTTTCTTTTGGAATGTGCGAATAAGCTATGTAGCAAAAACCCTGAAATGATCTACTTTGGGCTTTCTATTGAACCATGCTTCATATGATGTCTGATGTACCTGTTGACTGCCCAAGCAAGAACTCAATTTAAGTGAGTTAGCTTACAAACCAAAGGTAGATACAATCAAGGGAAATCAAGGAAAGTGGGACGTAATATGCTGGTTGTGAGGCAACAAACACGTGAGATAGGATGGAATTTAGAATCAAGGGATTCTAAATGATAAAAGAAAAGAAGGAAACACCAAAGGGAATCACATGGGTTTGTGAGGTCCAAATGAACACCTTAAGCAATCCAAGTTGTTTCAAAGGGTTTGGATAGTCTAAACTCTTGCTTAGATACAGAAACACCACTAAGTTTAAGTTTAGGGTCCTTAAGCTCAATTAGGATACAGAAACACCACCTAATTAAGAGTTAAGACTTACTTGATCACCACTTAGTTCGGCCTAAACTAAGATAAGCAAGTTAAGTATTTGAGGGTGTGCCTAAGCACGAAAGCGACAATGCTCTCAACTTTTCTTTTATTCAAATCTAGTTGGTGTTCAAAGGGGCGTGTACATGCTCTTTAAATAAAGCTAAGCAAGCAAGCAAGCACCTCTTACCTTTCCTTACTAACTAGGAAAAGTATTAAGAGCCTAATACATGCTGATTTGTGCTAAACTAAATTGCAAGCTTGCTTAAACTAATCTAATACATTCTAAACATAAAGTAAACCAATACTAAAGCTTATTATACATTAATCTACTCATAATCAAAGCTTAAATATTCAGAATGCTAGCTAAAATGTGATTGGCCAACCGTTAAGTAAGCTTCCCTTTTCGGCTTACCAATCAGATTGCAAGGTGCTGTTTTCTTCTTTGTTTTCTCATTGGTTCACACGTTTCAAAGCTTCTTTAGCAGCAAATTATTATGTTTCTAGCAGCCTTGGACGTGGTGTGATGTAGGAAAGTAACCAAGCAGTAGGGAAAATCCACTTGAGAAGGAAAAACACCTCATGCTTAAACCAGGCTCACTAGGAAGTTTTCTGGCTGTGATTGGAGGCCACGTTTCTCATACCAAATGTGGTCATAAATTGGCTTGCCACATATGGTTGGAAAGATCTGGAAGTATTCTAACTCCTCCAAGAAAAATTACTCAATTTAGAGTTCATTTCCCTAGTGAAAAGATCAAAATGGCCGGACTAGTCTGAACCAGGCTCAATCTGCATGGTTTGGACGATTGGTCTGGTTCTTCATCCTCCACTTGATTTAACTTGATTTTATCACTTGGACCACTTAGATAACATCTTGAGGACCCAAAATATGTAAAAATACAAGACTTAATCCATCATATAGCTCAAGTTATAAGATAAACAAAACCAGGTACATTCTGTCCCTACTGGGCAATTTTGATGCCTTGGGTTTAATTGTTGATTTGAATGACCAAATGAAGTCCAAATTGGATGAAACTTGATTTGTTAGAAATATAACATCTTGAAATTCAAATCCATCAAAAAAATTCAGACTTAAACCTTGAGGATGCTTGATGAAATATGCACATAAAAGCGGGTTAGCTGTTGGAATTAACCCTTACCCTGCAGTTTTAAAGTTTAAACAAAACTTGGATGATTTATTCATCCTTAAACCAGCATAATAAGCTTACCTAATTGATTTGGTTCCTTTTAAATCAAGGGCATGGAGGGATTTCCATCAATGTCCTATTGAGGACAACCTTCATCAACCTTCTTCGGAGATCGATTAGGTATATAGACAGTAGTGTTAACTGCTTCAGGCCAGAATTGCTTAGGTAAACTTTTGCTTTGCAACATGGTACGGGCCATTTTGACTGTTGTTCTATTTTTTTCTGTATGTGACACCATTTTGTTGTGGTCGCCTCACTGTTAGCTCCCTTTTGATGCCAAGTTTTTTGTAAAAATCATCGAATCGTTGCCATTTGAATTCTCTCCCATGATCTGTTATGAGAATTTTAAAATTATGGCCACTTTGCTTTTTAATTTCATTGAATTGAAGAAAACAGGAGAATACTTGTGATTTCTATTTAAGGAAGTACACCCACATCATGCTCAAGTGTAATCATTAACAAATAATAGGAAGTACCTTTTTCCTCCAATGCTGGGATGTTGTGATAGGCCCCAAAGGTTTATATGAACGAGTTGTGAAGGAGACTTAACCCTCCATGAAGTTTTTGTGAAGGGCAGTCAATGCATCTTCCCCATAATATAACCTTCACATATAGTTTTGCTGTCATTGATTGTGGGCAAATTGATCACCATATTTCTTCTTTCAAAAGTTTGAGGATATTAAATTTTTTTTAGATGACCATAACTTTGATGCTATAATGCTGAATCTTCCATAATAGAGCTGTGAGCCGCTTTTTCCCAATTGGCATCTTTAGAGAAACAATTTCTGTTAGGCACCATAGAAACTAATACTTTTAAATGACCCTCTTTCTTGTCAACTACAAGACATTTATTTTTAAATTTCATCAAGTAGCCTTTCTGGAGCAGCTGGCCCGTACTTATGAGATTTTGTGCTGGGGCACTGACATATAAGACATCTTGAATACATTTAGTTGAGCCATTGTTAGATTTCATGGCAATTGTCCCTTTTGCAACTACCTCTTAAGTTCTTCCTTCAACAAGTGTGATATTTGATTTTATCTTTTTGTCCAGTCGGGCAAAAGAGTTTTTATTTCCTGTCATATTATTCGAGCAGCCACTATCTACATATCATAAATCTTGTGACTCCTGTTGAGCATCTAGATAGGAGTAAAGGATATTTTCAGCAGAGTCATTGTTTTTAGTGAAATTTATCTCATCCTTCTGTCGGTTTCGACAATTGCGAATGTGATTTGTATGTTATGTACATTTTTACACGTATATCTGCAATCATTTGTGTTATGGTTGCTCATTTTGCATAATCTACAATATGGTCCATATCATATTTATTACTACTCTGACTTCCTTGCTTTTTATAATTTCCTTTCCCCGCCATGGCTATTTTGTGTCCCCCTTTTTGATGGGATATTTCCACCGTGGCCAGTTTCATGTCTATTGTCTCTATTGTTGGAAATTTTTATTTGGCTTGAAATTTCTGTTTTGGTGGTTGACTTGAGAATCTAGTCAATCTTTCCTCATGCACTAACAGCGACCCCATTAATTTGATTACTCTAAGCTTAGATAGATCCTTAGATTCTTCTATGGCAACCGGCCAGAATATGATCAAATTTCAGTGGAAGACTCCTTAACACCTTTTGTATGATTTTTTTATCTTCAATTGTGTCTCCATATAGTTTAATGGAACTAACTATACTAATGACAAGATCAAAAAATATTTGAATGGTTTCGTCTTTTTTCATTGATAATGTATCAAATTCCTTCCATAGTGATTGAAGTTTAGTAGATATTACCTTTTTGGACCCCCTGTGAACATCCTTGAAGATCTTCCAAGCATTGTGGATCGTTATGGCAGCGATAATCTGTTGAAATATCATTGACGCAATACCTCGATGGATGAACGATAAAACCGGAATATTCTTGGCTATAAATTCTCCATATTCCTTCTTCTTCTTGTTATTACACTTTTCATTTCTTCTTCATTAGTTGATCATGCTTGTTTTCTACCAGCTCCCATAGACCCTATGCTCGTAGTAAGGTCTTCATTTGTATACTCCACTTGATAGTATTCACTATTAAATATTAGTGGTGGAATAGTATAGTTAAAGGTTGCTATGGTAGACATTGTGTGGAGTTAGCTTCGATGGGTCAAAAAAAATTTGGGATTTGGAATATGAGCAGGGAGTGAATTATAAATTCTTAGAGAAGTTAAGTTTTGAAAAGAGAGCTCGGGTTAAACCTCACTCTGATACCATTGTTAGATTAAAGAGCTATATATACAAATAAACAAGGTTTACAGAAAAGGGCTAGCAATATTGGTTATATAATTCTCACTAATAGCAGGAGAGATGCTTGAAATAAGTTAAGGAAATGTTTTTTTTATATATTTTATGCAAGAAGATTGAGTGGCTGCCTAATGACTAGGATATATAGTGGAAGGAGAGAAATAATGGATGAAGAATTGTATTTGCTTGATTGATTTCCTTTTTGCTTGCTTCAACTTTAACAATGGAAACTAGTAGCATGCTAGTCTGCTATACCCTTTTTACTTGCATGTGAATACTGCAATACTAATGTCACCGCCCACAACACGAGCGCAATTACATAATGTTAATTCTAACACCAATTGCTGTGGGCCTCTAGGGAGACTATCCCTAAATAGAGCTGATAAAAAGCCGTCCAATTCGAAAACTTGAATTTATCAAGTCCAAAAAAAATCGGAATTTTGAATCCAGACACAATATTTTTTATATTTTTACTGTCCGAACCTGATTTTGACTAGAATTTAGTCTTACCTGAATTGTTTGATCCTGAAAAAATCGAGTATTGGACATCAATTTCTTATTCGAATTTCAACATTGTCCGATTTATCCGATCCGAATTCAACCTGAACCCGAATTTTCCATCTCTACCTAAAGATAGCACAAGAATTGAAAAAACATATAAAGCATATGATCAATATGTACTTCAAATTCTACACCTTGTATGTAATTGGATAATAATACTCCTTGGCTCTCCAATCTAGGGAGCCTATCTCCAACCCCACCAGTGAAGACCACTGGTTCAGCTATAGAAGCAGCTCAATTAAATCGGATTGACCAATGACCACCAGTTCATTGGTTACGATAAACAACTGAACAAAAGACCATAATCCAATTACAAATTTTTCGATAAGACCATCTCAGATAAGAGTTATTATGAGACAAAACCCTTATGAGTATTTTTTTGAGGTTTTTCAATTATTAATAATGTGTTTTATCGGTATTAAATCAGATATAACTGATAGTTTATTTAACAATAATTTTTATTCAATTACTGCTAAAATGAACTATTAATCACCTCAATTATGGTTAAAAATCATCACAAATTTGTCTCATATCTTCGATAAGGCGGTCCACATAAGGTTTACTACTGGACGATGCGGTTGGTTCCTGGTTGAGCCGGATGAGGGGATTTCGTTTTGGTACGTCAGATCAGGTTGTCAGCAGATCTCACGAGGAGCTGCCAAGCTGGTGGGTGTGGTGACATTGGCATACAGCATACTGTTTCATATCTCCTTATTTGTGGCAGAGCGGCGGTTCTAGGATACTTCAAATCCAGTCAAACTTCTATCAACATTTTATCAGCAATTGGGAAATAGGGTTCATCACAACCATGGAAGTGTAAGTAATTATTTTTTTTTAGTTTCAATTCATATTAAACCCTGAAGACTTTTTTTCTTTTTGGGTAGTTTAATTGTCTGGGCATGCCTTAATTTCTTTGGGTTTCTCTTAATTGGTTTGTAAATTTGTAAATTGATTGACGACACCCCTCCAATTGCTTCGTCATGTTTGTTATTGATTTAATGGTGGTTGATTGGTTGCTTCAAATGGGCGATAATCTCAACTATTGTGAAGAATTACAGATACCCTTCTTATGATTGTGCTTGTGGGGGATTCAATATTGTGAAGTTGTCATCTTATTGGTTTATGTGCTTGGCATTGTGTTCAATTGTCTTCTGTTATCATTTTTTTACTTTTGCTGGTAATTGAGGTGGGTAGATTGACTGATTTTCATTGTTTTGTTAATATGTTTTTATTGATTAGTTTTTTGTGTGTGTGAGTAGGGTTGCCTCAGCTCCTGGCAAAGTCTTGATGACTGGGGGTTATCTTGTCCTGGAGAGACCAAATGCAGGACTTGTGCTGAGTACAAATGCCCGGTTCTATGCCATTGTCAAACCCGTTCATGGTGATTTAAAGCCTGAGAGCTGGGCTTGGGTATGCATTCGTTGTACTTCTTGCTGGTTCATTTAGTCCTCTCTCATACTTGGCATGAGTGCATGGAACTTTAATTGATAGGTTATGTGAAGTCGTATATAGAGCTTGTTGATTGTAGGAGGGAAAAAGGAAGGGAAATTGGTGATTTCTTATTTATTCTGCATGAAAATGGTGCCATTTATGTTGTCTACATTCTGGGAATGCTTATTATGCCAGTTGATTTCAGCGGTGAAGTTTGTGAATTAGGTTCTCTATACTAAGAAACAGTTTTTGTTCTTTTTTCTTTGGGGGTGGTGGGGAAGGGTATTAAAACTAGAGGAAGTTCTTGTGACTTTTAGAAGGGCTTGCCAATATGCCAGCTCAGTATGGAAGAACTTCCCAGTTGTTTGCTCTAGGACAATACGTTGCATTGTTCTATGTCCAAGGAGGGAGTGATTGATTAGGAATATATGTCTTAATTATCATGTTTTCCCTATAAATCTTATTCCTCTTCCTAAATTTATGTTAGTCATGGATGGATGTGAAGCTGACGTCGCCACAGCTTTCGAGAGAGATATTGTATAAAATGTCAATGAAGAACTTTACTCTCCAATGCGTCTCATCAAGGCAAGAACTCTTTGGGGCTTCTTTGTATTGCACTTGCAAAACTGTTCACATGACTTGCATGGTTTGCGCTTTGGTCTTTTGATTGATTGTTGATTCTTGCTTTTAACATGATTGCTCAAAGACATATTTTTATTGGCAAATTTGAAAAGGCTATTTTATAACCCGGTTATTGCTTAGGTCTGTGGGAGTTGAGCTCCATTGTGATGCTTTTCTACATGCAAGTTCAATTGAGCTAAATTGGATGTGCATGATCTTGAAATATCATCTAATGGTTTCTGATGTTGCTTTGTTGACCGTGACTAATGATTTGAAGCAACATTTTCAACAAAATTTCTTATCAATTATGTTTGTGAAATGGTTCAGGGATTCGAAAAACCCTTTTGTGGAGCAAGCTGTGCAATATTGTGTGGCAGCAGCCCATGCAAAACTTGATAAAGACAAGATGGATGTTTTAGAGAAACTACTTCTGCAAGGTGAATCAATAAATTTCAAAATTTTATCTTTATTTTTAAAGAAAGATTTGGGCTTCCTGAATGTGATATCTTAAATAGATTTAGTCATGCAGGTCTTGACATCACAATTTTGGGTGCCAATGAGTTTTATTCATATCGGGATCAGGTGGCCTTTTCTATTAGATTCGTCCTCCTGTATATTGATTTTTTGTGTGCAGAAGATGCTTACCTTTCTCTTTCAGTTCTATAACACTAGCAAAAAAGATTTGCCATCTGATCTTTATTCTTTGCCTTGTAGTTGGTAGCTCGTGGGTTACCTCTCACACCAGAAGCATTGGTTGCACTCCCTCCTTTCTCCTCAATTACCTTCAATTCCAACAATGCAAATGGCGGCGGTTGCAAACCTGAAGTTGCTAAAACAGGTTTGGGGTCATCTGCTGCAATGACAACAGCAGTGGTTGCTGCTTTACTCCATTACCTTGGTGTTGTTGACCTGTCTGCATTAACCAGGGATCAGCATCAAGAAAACAATAGTGATGCCGATCTTGATCTGGTTCACAAGATAGCTCAAGCTTCTCACTGTATTGCCCAAGGAAAAGTTGGCAGTGGGTTCGATGTTAGTTCAGCAGTTTATGGTAGTCAACGCTATGTACGTTTTTCTCCGGAAGTTTTGTCGTCTGCTCAGGTTACTTCCTTTCCTATGTAAAGCTCTCTTTTTAGGTGATCATCTATGATCTATCGTGACCTATACAAGATTTGAGTGATAACCCATTGGTGGATGAACATCTAGGTTGCAGGTGTTGGAATCCTGCTTCGAGAAGTCATAATTGGTGTCATAGATGGAAAATGGGATCATGAGATTACTAAGTTTTCCTTGCCACCGAGGATGACTCTCGTAAGTATGCATTTCATAGTTCTGCATGGCATGCCCATTAAATCTAAGAACAGATACGTTGCCAAATCAGTTCATATTCAAATGTTTGCAGTTCATTATTTTCTGGTATATTGTATCAGGAAGAGAATGAATTTTTTTCACAACATTCTATCTACCTCTTTTGGGAAATATTGAATTCAATCTTTATTTGCTTCCTGTGTTATTTTAATGTAGATAGATGAAAGTAACATCATCTTGCAAATCCTGGAAATTTGTCTTTCCTTTTTTTTTGGGGTATGAAGGGAAAAAGAATTGGCGAAAACACCTGATGGGAAGAGACTAATGACATTTTAGGCTTCATGCTTAGTTTAAAGCATTCAATTTGTTACAAACATTATTTATTTTTGCCATTTACAGCTGCTTGGAGAACCAGGAAGCGGTGGATCTTCCACTCCATCAATGGTTGGTGCTGTTAAGAGGTGGCAAAAATCTGAACCTGAAAAATCCCATTACATATGGACAAAGTTATTAGAAACAAATTCATTGCTTGAGAAGCATTTGAATAAGCTGAATAAATTGGCGGAAGAACAGGTTGAGGCTTATGAAAGAGTCATTGACAGATGCAGCACATATAAGTCAGAGAAGGTAAAAAAATAATGATTGATATATTCATGATTGCTTGGTATTTACGAAACAGTCTAATATGTGTGATTTACTGCATTTTGACTTTCTTATATCATTCTGGCTAGCTCCATTTGCTAAATTAAGAGAATAAAAGAAATAGTCACTCATACTATACAACTGTTGCCAAGCTCTGCCTGTAAATTATTAGCATTACTTGATAGACCCCATATATTTGCATTGAAGAGCTGTGAAAGTCTGATGAACTTGTGATATATGTTACTTGCCTATTTTTCACATTTTGTATTCCAACCTCTTCTGGACATTTGAGTGTTCACATGGTTCTCCTGTCTTGATGTGACTAAAGCGTTATTAGAAGCCTTTATTAGGGTTTTGACAGATGGAGCAACTTGTTTCAAGAAATTAGATATTTCAACAAATTGTTGAGGGAAAAAGATTTCTTTTTCTCTTGTTCGCATTTCGCATTAGTAACAGACAGAATTGGACATGTGGACTGCTTCCACTATATGGAGCCAGCTACGTAAATTCCTCATTTCCCATCTTTCCTGAGAAGGTTTATATCCTCGGCAGCCAACCCTCCCCTCCCCCCCCCCCCCCAAAAAAAACCTTTGCCTGGTCGAAGTGGATGAATACTGAGTTCTGGATGATGAGTTGGGAATATGGATTATTTATTTCCTTGGTCAAAACGCAATATCCAAATCAAAGTGGTTCAGTTATTTATTTTTGATTGTTTACTTTGCCTTGGTTAACTTTTTCAGGAAGCAGCTACTGCCTTAGAGTAAATGTTGTGCCTTTGAATTGGTAAATTTTCTCATGCCGCCTATTTATGGAGACATGTAGCTTGCATATTAATGCTTAAAGTATTAAACTAACACTGATGGGCTTAGTCTCTCGCTGGTGCATTAGGTCATCAATTGGGGCTTTATGGATCAAGAGATTTCCCTGTGGGTTTTTTTGGTGTTTTTTTGGGTGTGTCTCATCCCGTCATCAACATCAGGACAAGTAGTTGTTATTCTCAACTTTTTGCCCTATCCTATCATCCTCAAGGTCATAAATCCCTGTCTTTTGAACGAGTTTTCATTAGAGCTTATAACTTAGCCTTTCTAGTATTATTGTACTAGCGATGAGCATGTGTGGGGTTTATCTAAAGGGATTGAGAAGTAACAGCCATCACACAAGGTTTCTGGTGAGTGGGTGACAATTGATGATTGCTTTATGTATTTTCTTAGGGAACAGGGCAACTATTCGTATAATGCAGCCAAAAGTCTATGTTGCCATTCCCAAAATCCTATCTCCAGAAAGATCAGAGGGGGGGGGGGGGGGGGATGTCAGGGGAATATACGTGAACTTAGCCCTGCAATAGAATATGGGAAGAAAGCCTTTCTCCTCCTCCTTTGGGTTGGATGATGGTTTGTGTCTTCCCTTCCTCTGCCACTCCCCCTCCCGTGCTTGTTTTCTTTGGTTCTCTTCAAATACGCTGCCTCTACTAGTCCTCATATGCATTCGCCTACTTCTCACCTATTGGAGGCAGTTGTCTTTAGTTAACATGACTGCAAAATGTTGACAAGGGTTCTTAGCATGTATGCTTTTGATGTTTGGGAAGCCATGAAGTCTAAGCTAACTCTAATAAGGAGCACTGGGATTCTGTCATAGAGAGGATTTTTTTTTTCCCCTAAAAGAAAGGATGAGCAATTGGATTGATGATGGTAATGATGACCAGAGGTTATCTAGACCTGTTGAAGGAAGCAAGGCATCTGTTCTTGGTCCCATTGGCTGAACAAATTTAGATGATCCTAGTTTCATTTTACAACTCTTTACAGCTACACATGTGACCTGGAGTTGCCACAGACTGAAATCTTCTTTCCTTGTGCCATGCCTGCAGTCACTGTCAAACAGCTAAGTAACCCCTCTTCCAAGGCAAAAATCTGATGCTATTAGGGGAAGCATTAGCAGTTTACATAGAATAAACTAGTATTGAGTAATGTTTCTGGTTGCATGATCCACCAAAGGGCAATGTTTCGTATTTGCTACATTTCCAATGGTAAGTAGTGGCAGATCCAAAAATTTTGCACAAACATATCTCATTGTTAAGCTTCCTATTACTAGATAATACTAGTTAACCTTCATGGATGTTCCCGTCAAAAATTTTGAGAACTTTAGTATAAAGTTTGGGGTTAATGTTTGCCGATTAACGGGTGCCTATGACACCCATATGTAACACATATATCTGCCCCTAATTATAAGCTGTTTTCATGGACTGTCGAATTCAGCGTCCTATATGAGTGAGTTCGGTGGTGCGCTGTTCTACTGAGTCCTTTTTCTACGTAGTGCATTGCTGACAATTATGACACTTGGTTAACAAATTCTTACAACAGTGGATGGAGCAATCTGTTGGCCCAGGTGACCAAGCAGTTGTGGAAGCACTAATAGGAGCAAGAAATGCAATGCTTGAAATCAGGAGTCATATGCGGCAGATGGGAGAAGCTGCAGGTGTTCCGGTAAGCTCCTTTCCTGTTTATATATGAATACTTGATGTCATTCTTCTACAACGCTTATGAGAAACGCAAATATGTCATATAATAAATGGTCCTTTACTCCTTTATACATGACATCTCATGTGGTGCTGTTCATGTCTGGTAAAAGGTCCTGATTCTGTGCCATGAACTTATTCTTGACTTTGCATTTGCGTTGAGTGCAACTAGACATATGAAGCAGATACAACCCAAATAGGCAATTGTATAGCTTGAGCCTGGCAAATGGATCTTTTAGTTCAGCTTCAGTTCTATCAGCTAGGACGGACAGGTGGAATATTTGGGTTAGATCCATGCATATTCGGGTCCATGGAACTAATAAAGCATGTCAAAAAAACCCAGTTGACATTCATTATGCACTTTCCGTCGAGTATGGAGCCAGTTGGGTGATTGGATACCGCTCAGTTTTGCTTGGTCTATGTTCAGCTCTAATAGACCCTTTGTTGCAATTTCTTCACCTTACAGATAGAGCCTGAATCACAAAGCCAACTGTTGGATGCTACAATGGATGTGGAGGGAGTTCTCTTGGCCGGGACACCAGGAGCAGGTGGCTTTGATGCAGTTTTTGCAATCACTTTAGGCGATTCAAGCCGCCAGGTAGCTAAAGCATGGAGTTCACTCAACGTCCTGGCTCTACCCATCAGAGAAGATCCTCGGGGTGTGGGTTTGGAAAATGGCGATCCGCGTTTGCAGCAAATCACATCAGGCATTTCGGCAGCCAACATACAGTAACCTGTTACTGTTACTATAATGGTGTGGCCCTTGAATTCCTGCATTGAAGCTGTGAACATGAAATTGCTTTCCAGATTCTGTATTTGCAAGATTTTAGATCTTAGTATGCCTTTGATTTATGGCCTAGAGGGTGTGGCTTTTCCCTCTATTGTACCTTGATTTCCCTTCTTTTTTAATTATTTTTTTAACTGTCATTGTTGAGATTGTTGTTACCCATGGAAACAGTGAATCTAGAATAAGAGAGAATGTTATATTGCTGTTCTTCTTGACCGCTACTGTGAAGTATCAAATGTCAAATGTCAACATTTTAAGGTGCTAGTAAGTTATGTTCTAGTATTTAAGACGTTATTTTAACAATAATTTTAACTCAGCTACAAGTTTAGAAGCTAATGTAATAAAAATGAATTTATGCTGTGTTTGGTAGGGCTTAAAACCATTTTCCTAGAAAATAATTTTTCATGTAATATGATTTTTTATGTAAAATTATTTTTCAGTTCATATATGTGGTTGTTTGGTAAAGGGGAAAATGAATTTTCTGGGGAATCAGTTTGATTAGTAAAAAAATGAATAAAAAAGCTAAAAATGATGTTATTTAATCTTCAAACCATATGTCGAGAAAATAGACACGAAAGAAAGAAAAAGTGTGAGAGTCCAAAAAATGTAAAATCAACTTACACTCTATTCAAAGTGAAAATATTTTTCTTCATTTTAAGGAAACTGATTTTTCCTTGAAAACAAATAATTCTCACATCTACCAAACACACCCTTAATATGAAACAAAAGGTTAGGCATTCCAAACGTACACCCTATTTATTTTTTCGGTGCATGTTTCGCATACTTGAAGTCTGCATGTGTTGACTGTGAAAGTAGTTGATAAGCAAAATTTAAGGTAAATTTTATGATTTTGCAAATATATTTGTGAAAAGTGTAATGCTTGCAACTTGAAGAATTTGTGTTGACTCTGTCAATTTGGGTGTGGTGAAGCATGCTGTTACTAAATTTGTGCAAAGCACCCTGAATGAATGAGTGAATTTCATGTAAAACTGAAATGTGCTTTCGAGAAGCCCTAATGCTCTGTTTGCTTAGAATATGATGCAAGTTGGTTTTGGTTTTTTTTTTTTTATAAATATATATAGTGTTTAATATGCAGAATGACATCATCTAATGGTGGTAAATTGCATGTATTTTATGATGGGGAATTTTAAAGACTGTCTAATCTAATCTATACTGAGTATGAGTGTGGTGAGGTAGAGATTGACCTTGACTATTTAGGTGCGGATGATATGAAGGAAATTGTGTCAAAATTATGCTATGCAAAGGCTAGTCTAAAGACTATTTACTTTTGTAAGCCAGACTTGCCATTTGAGGATAGCTTGGTGCTAATTAAGAGTGATGCAGAGGTGAGAGAGCTAATCAGGTTGTTGACAAAACTTGAGTATGTTTACGTATATGTTGAACACATAGATAATGACAAGGCTGAAGGAGAGAGAGGGAATAAGGGGGGGAATGGGATTGAAGCTAATGATTATTTTGCAGATGATGATGATGAATCTACTGATG
Organism: Selenicereus undatus; assembly: GCA_017589665.1. Lineage (NCBI taxonomy): Eukaryota > Viridiplantae > Streptophyta > Magnoliopsida > Caryophyllales > Cactaceae > Selenicereus > Selenicereus undatus. Next base: position 102,454,362 of record JACYFF010010365.1, on the reverse strand, counting down.
GGTTATGATTACGGGGGTGATGTTTTCTTTTTTGATATTGATGATGATGATTTACAAGAAGGAAGGGAGGAAAAAATGTAAGCTAAAAGGGGTAGTTGAAGGTGAGAAAGTTGTTGTCAATTTTGAGAAGCAAGACATAGTTCAAGATGGGATGACATTTAGGGACAAGAGACAACTAAAGAAAGCAATTAGAATAATTGAAGGGTACCATTTGAAGTTCAAGAAGAGTGACAAGGGTAGGTTACAAGTATTTTGCTTGGGTGAGAGAAGTAAATGGATGTTGTGGGCATCAAAGATGACCAAGGAGACATATTTTCAAATAAGGACAATGGATGCACCTTGCACATGTATCCCTTTTAGCTTTGAGCTTGCGAAGAGACATATGTCATGTGATTGGTTGGCTGACACTGATAGGGAGACATTTAGATTACAACTAGCTTTAAAAGTAATGGACCTTAAAAGTATTGTGTAGGAGAAGCATACCTACAATTTCTCACTTTCTATGTGTTGGAGGGCTAGGAGGAAAACTTTGGACTCTATCATTGGTGATCATAAGAAATAGTTTGGCCAGATCAGCGATTATGTGTGGTAGGTATAAAAGCAAAATCTAGTTTTAATAATTAAGGTAAGACATTGACAGATCCACAACGGTAGTGTATATTTAGATTTCTTTATATATGCCTAGGATTATTAAAGAAACGGTTCTTACAGGGCTGTAGAAGGGTGTTGTCATTGGATGTATGTTTCTTGAAGGGTCCATGGGATGGCCATCTTTTTTGTGTAGTAGGAAGAGATGCAAATGACTAGATGTACCTTGTGGCTTGGGGTATTACACAGTTTGAGAAGAAACATAAATGTGGTCGATTCTTGGAACATTTATGAGAAGACATTGGAGATGCATGAGGGACCTGGTTTGATTATTATCTCTTACCAATAGAAGGTAAGAATTTGTCCTTGTTAAATTTTTTATAATCTTAATTTTTTGGGTTAATTAAAATTGTTCATGCTTGATTACAAATTAAACATTAATTTATGCATTTTTAGGGGTTGGTTGACTGCATTATGAACCTTTTACCTACTACTGAGCACAAATTGTGTGCCAGACATGTGAATGCCAACGTAAGGAACTAATGGAAGGGGATGCAATATAGGGATATATTCTGGAAAATTACAAAATTCACGAATAAAGTATATTTGAAAAGTGATAATTCATATTTTATATATAATTTTATCCTTCATTTTAGCTACTTTTAAGTCTTTGAAATATATTTTTATGGGAGAATAATGCATATTTTATATGATTTTTAGGTGAAAATAAAATAAATAAATTTAGTACGAAATTGATTAAGTTGAATCGGTTTGTCCAAGCTCCAAAGTTTGCATTCTCATAAGTCCAACCCAATTTGCCCAATTCACCCTAGCAGCAGAGAGAGAGCAAAAAAAAACTAGCCCGTTTGGGCCTGTGTGCCGCGGCCTAACTTAAGAAGCCTGGCTCGCGTACAGACCTTCAACTCCCAAACTTACCCTCTATTTGGGCTTCGTTTGGTAGGCCAACCCACTTGCATTGAGTCATCTTTCTGCCGCCCAGTCGTGCCTCTAACCCAACCCAGCTAGAGTAGCACCCAACAACTTCTTCTCCCTCCCAGACCACCCGAATGGGCCTGTTCCAACGTGGTGCTTTAGCCACAGCCCAGCGCCTCCCTATTTTTTCTTTATGACTCAACTCTTTCTCTCTCTCTTAGTCCCTCAATGTGGGCTTCTCTGGGGTTTGGTGCTCACCACAGCCAAAACGCCTCATCAGACCAACCCTCCTTCTCAGCTCCCAGCGGCCAAGTTCCTTCTTATTATTCAAGATAACCTAGTTAAAACTAATTAATCTTGATTAATTCTTAAATTAAGGCTAACCTTTTCTAGTGCAATATAACAGCTAAGAAATTAATTGAAATTAATTTTTTATTAATTTTTGGGCACTAAGAAAGGTTGAAATTCTACTATAATAGGGGGTCAAAGCTAGTGCAAAATGATCCATCCGATCATCCAAGCATCTACCTATCAAAAAAAATAAAATCATCCAAGCATATAAGCATTCTTCCATGCTCTCGTCTTCCATCTTCCATATTTTTTAGAGAATAGAAAGTTTTTGTAAGACAACCATTTGGGTTGAGGAGCTTAGAAGAAAATAAAATTCATTATCTATTTATCTCTTTTCTTCTTACCTTATTTGTGAGTCAAATTTAAGAGTTTACACTCAGACCCTGTTCTTTTCGTGGGGAAATTCACCCACCCCACACTCACCCACTTCTTCCCCTCTCTTCTCACTCCTTCCCACACTTAAAAAAAAATATCACTTCTTCCCACATTCACCCACTCCTTCCCACACCTACATAAAACAACCATTTCTCATATTTTGAAAATTTTTATAATTTACGTAATTGTGTGTACGAATAATCTGATAGCAATTATGAGCAGTTTTAATTTTTCGGATGTTATGGAACAGTTTTATTTTTTTTTGTTTTTCATTAATTTTTTAATTTTTTAAATTTTTTTTTATTTTTTTTGTATTTTTTTGTATTTTTTATTTTTAAATTTTTAAATTTTTTTTAATGTTTAATTTTTAAATTTTTTTGCATTTATTTTATTTTTTATTTTTAAAAAATTAAATTTTTATATTTTTTATTTTTTTGTATTTATTTTTTTGTATTTTTTATTTTGTTGTATTTATTTTTTTATTTTTTATTTTTTATTCTAAAAAAAAACCAATGGAAAATTCCAAAAAAATAAAAAATAAAAAAATCAATACAAAAAAATAAAAAATCAATACAAAAAAATAAAAAATTAAAACTAAAAAAATTTAAAAAATTTAAGAAAAATAAAAATAAAAATAAAAATTTAAAAATTTTAAAATTTAAAATTTAAAATAAAAAATATAAAAAATATAAAAAATATAAAAAAATAAACAATAAAAAAATATAAAATATAAAATATAAAATATAAAATATAAAATAAAAAAATATAAAATATAAAATATAAAATAAAAATACAAAAATAAAAAATAAAAAAAATAAAAAAGAACAAAATAGAATAAACAAAAATAAGAAAATTTCATTATCATTAATTACTATTGCAATAAGATTATTGCATTATAAAATAAAAAAATATTAATAACTAGTACTTCAATTTCATTCAACTATATTCAACTTTCACCCACATTCACCCACTTTTTTCCATACTTAAAAAAAAATGCCACAATCACTCACTCCTTCCCCCCCCTTTTCCACAATCACCATCCCACACCCCTCATTTCCCACTGAAAAGAACAGGGCCTCAATTATGTAGTTTTGTGTAATTGACTATCTAGGTTTGGATATAGAAAGTAAAATATACCAATATTAAGAGTATGACTAGACCAATTCTAATGGTGTTTTCACTAATTATAGTCAGTTAAGTCGCTCTTCTAGAATTAGAATGGATCCTTGATTAATAATATTGATTTTCTAATTTCTTTTGTTGTTATATTGGTCTCTTACATTACATAATACGGTTGATCTAAAAAATCGGGTACTCGGACCTAGACCTGGACCTAGTTTGGACCCGGTGGGACTAGATCTAGACCTGGGCTGGACGGGACTAGGATCGGTTCCAAAATGTCGGACCCAGTTGCAATCGATTCCTGGTCTGGGTCCTTGAAGTTTGGAACCAAAACCAGTCCCTGGACCTGATTACCCGGTCCAATTTCTATAATTAGAAAAAAAAATTGAAATATATACAACCCATTACACATGCTACCCAACAGTCCAAGTGTCCAATACTCCACCGAACCCTAGATTTTCTCCACCCCTACGTTCATTACTCTGCCATTCTCTCTCTCTCTTTCTCTCTCTCTTTTTCGCCCCCGGCTAGTGGCGACCTACGATTGTTCTCTGACACTCATCCTCAGCGACGGTGACGATGACATCGATTGTTTTCTCCCTTCGTATTCGCTCTCCCCGACGACCTGCGACTGACATCTCAACCCTAGTTTTCTAGCTATGACAAGCTTTGCTAAGTGCCAACGGTGAGTAACTCTCTGTCTCTCTTGATCTGTGTGTTGCTTTCAAGCTATCTTTAAACTCCAAGTCTGTCATTACCCAGAGCTATTCGTTACTCTGCCTCTCTCGATTTGTGAGTGAGTTCCCCAAAATTGTGCAAGATTTTTTATTTTACTTGTGGATTTGGCTTCCTTCTCTGCCCTAGTTTTTGCAAGGGGAAATTCTTGTCTTTGTTTATTAATATCAACATCCCCATACAAGAGTCAAGATGCTAATGTACCTAATGTCTTTAATAAATCCTGAATTTTATGTTTGAGTGATTCTTAATAATTTGAGAACTAATGTAATATAGAGCAACTCTTCATAATTTGAGCACCAATGTGATAATAAATAGTTCTTGACCTGAATATCAGTCTATCGAGCGCTAATGTCCCTAGTCTTCATCTTTGTCATCACGATCATCCCGTTGGACACCACCACCACATGAGGAACTCCATGTCTTTCCCCTGGCATTAGTTCAAATTTTAACCTGCTAATTGATGCATTATTCATCAAACAATTTTAGAACATGATTATCGTTTGGCATTATTGACTCTAAAATTGAACCAAAATCCCCTAACTAGTCTTGAAAACGTTGCTTCCAATATGCATGAGCCCATTTTGGGGCTCTTTGGTTTTCTTTCCTTTTTTTTTCCTTTTTTTTGAATTGGTAAATATTTATATCTTTTTTTTGTCTGAACTCGGATTTGAACATGGAAAATCAAGGGCTACTATCCTCCCATATTTAATTTTTAATTGGATATACCTAAGAGTAAAAACAAACCAGATATCAAATAACAGTGACTTCTTTTTCTTTAGTATTTAACATGTATCTGGTTCATATTAAACCAACTAATGCCTAGAGAACAAAAAAAAATTATAGATAGAAGTATTTGACTCCTTGTCTAGTTCACATTTATTTCTCTCTTCTAAGTTCCAAAATTTTCATAATTTTAAGTGCTTACTTTTTCTTCTCTTATTTTGCAGAATATCACCATGGAAGATCATATTAATTTGGAAGAACAAAGTAATGCAAGTTTTGGTTAAGCTTGCCATACCAAAAACTAACATGGAGCAAGTAAAGCCCGGTGGTAAGAGGAAACCAATTTATTGGGATCATTTTGATGACATCATTAATCCAGCGACCAAGAAAATTGATAAAGTGAAATATAAGTATTATAGCAAGGTATTGTCTGCCAATGCTAATAATGGGACTTCTACTTTGAGAAAGCATCTTTAATCATATTCTAAATATCCTTACAATGTGGATAAAACACAAAAGAAGATTTTCTTGTTTAGAGACCCACAAACTGAGAGTGCTACTCTCTCCAATTGGTCCTTTGATGCAGAGGCTATTAGCCTAGCTTTAGCAAAAATGACTATTATTGATGAGCACCCCTTTTTCGTAGTCGAAAAGGAAGGCTTTAGGGGGTTATGAGTATTGCTTGTCCACAATTTGTTAGTCATGTCCCATCTTGCTTCACTGTTGCTAGAGATTGTAAGAAGTTTTATCTTTGTGAGAAATATACATTGAAAATTACTTTGAAAGGTTTGAAATCTAGCATTATCCTCACAACTGATTGTTGAACATCTATTCAAAATTTGAATTATCTTTGCTTGACTACACATTTCATAGGCGATGAGTGGAATTTGCATAAGAGAATCTTAAATTTTAAGTTGATGGATAGTCATAAAGGCAAAGAAATTGGAAGAGTTGTGGAGAGTTGCATTATTGATTAGAGTATTGAAGATAAATGGTCAAAATGTTGATAATGCAAGTTCCAATAATGCGGTTGTTGGTTATTTGAAAGACAATCTTGGCGATAACCTTGTTTTAGATGGTGTTGTTTCATATGAGATGTGTTGTACATGGTTTGAATTTAGTTGTAAGAGATGGTTTGTCAAGGGTTAAGGATTCCATTCTGAACATTCGTTGTGCTATTAGATATATAAGGAGTTCTCCTGCGAGATCTGCATTATTTGATACTTGTGCCAAAAGTTGTTAAGGTTCCTTGTAAAGGTTCTTTGTGTTTGGATGTTTGTACAAGATGGAGTTCTACTTTCCTTGTGTTGAATATAGCTTTAAGGTTTGAAAAGGCATTTGAAAGATTTAAGAATGATTATTGTAATTTTGAGAATGAGCTTAAGGAAAATGTTCCTATGAAAAAGGATTGGGAAAATGCAAATGTCTTGCCAACGTTTTTAGAACAATTTAATGAAGCCACTGAGAGGATGTCTGACACTTTGTATGCCACTACTACTTTGCATTTTCATGACTTACTGGGCATACCTACCAACTGTTAGAATGGGAGAAAGATCCATTTCCTAGTCTTGGGAATATGGCTTTCTAAATGCATAAGAAATTTGATGATTATTATGGAGATTGGGCAAAAACTAATCTTATGGTATTGATTATGATTCTTTTTTATCCACAAAACAAGTTAAAGTTTGTAAGATTCTCTTTTTGAAAGCTTTATCCCAATGACTTTGCCAAGGTGGATGGAGTTTATGATCATCTCTATAATGTGCTTAAGCGATTATATAGTTCACACTCTTCTTGTGTGAATGTTGATAATGATGATCATAATAGTTTTTCCCCTATTCACGTTGATCATTCAAAGATGTCCTTAAATAATGATACTCTTAAGGAGTTGTACTCGGAGTGGCATGAGGTGGGGAAGACATTGTTGAGGTTGGTTAGGAAACTGAGTTGGATGTCTATTTAGGCACTCCTCGTAAAAAGATAGATGACACTTTTAACATCTTAAAGTGGTGGAAGAGACATAGTCACACTTATAAGGTTTAACTGAAATGGCAGGGGATATTCTAGCAGTGCCTGTTTCTACCGTATCAAGTGAGTATGCATTTAGTACGTCAGGTCGGGTGCTTGATCAGTTTCATAATAGCTTAGGGTCCAAAACAGTGGAGAACTCGATTTGTGCTCAAGATTGGTTGTGGGCATCCACCATTCGCATTGATGTTGAGCAACTTATGGACAACATGGAGAAATATGAAGTAGGTAATTATATATAGCTTACATTTATCATTGTATTTTATAGCTATTGTTAAACGTTGAACTTTGGTTTCTAACTTGTCTTTCTGTAATTTAATATTGAGATTGGAGATCAAATTATGGGTGATTGAACTGAAGCCAAAATTGGAGACTATCTTCTATTGAGGTATCTTCTTAGTTTTTTGGATTGCTTATTTAAGTTTCGTCTTTTGGTCTTCTTGATTCTAATATAAAGTTTCCTTTTTTAAGGTCCAAAAGTTACATACTGATGATTGAAGTCGTTGAACTATCAAGTTATGGGCCTTTGATTGGTTGGAAACAAAACAATGATTTAAGATTATATTTTTAATTATGGTTTTGACTTTTGTAGACTTAAAATTTGTAGTTTTCTTGAAACTTGATTTGTTTGATGTGCTTCTCTTAATTCCCAACCCCAAAATTCCCAAACTTCATTGATTATATTTCAAACTTCAGATTGTGGTCTGTGGGCTTATTGCTCATTTTAATCAAATCAATATACTAATAACTTAATGGTTTGCTTTTTGATTAAAAAAACTGATTAAAAATTAAAATAAAAACGCTAAAAAAAGGATATCGGGTACCCGATCATGGAAAAGTCCTAACCGGTTTTGGGACCGGGTCTAGAGATACTGGAACCAGTCCAACTAGGACCGGGAAAGGTTCTATAAAAATGGATCGGATACCCGGTTTTGCCCAGCCCTATTGCATAATTTTGAGTTTATAATTGAAACGAACCTATTTATATATCTTAACAGTTTTGTTTATTCATGTTGATTACAATAGCTTAATTTACTATCTTAAATGAATATTAGACCTTTAGGCTAATATGATGTTATGCAATTGGACTTAAAATTACAATTGTTAAAATCAAATAATTTATGCTAGAAATTAGATGAGTTATGTCTAAAAGAATAATTCATGCTAACTACTTGATAAAAAAATATCATTTGATAATTATATTTCATCTTTTTAATTTATAGCCTAATGCTTGTAGCTTAGGTTGAATAAGAGACTAATTGAGCCCCTATTTGATTTAGTAATTCAATATTTGTGTCATTGGTGAAATCTAAGGTCCTAGATCTTTCTACTATTTAATTTCTGTCTATTTTGTTGACTAATTTATTTTCTTTTGTTTCTTCAATTCATATTGATACTTGAACTCTTCACTTGAATTATTCTTTGTAATTAGAAAATTTAAATTTAAAATTGCTATTGTTCCTCGTGGGATCGACACCCTATACTCGCTAATGTATAATTAATCTTGTGCACTTGCAAGTAAAAAGAGTTTTAAAACTACACATAAAGAAAAACATATTAAGGAAATGCAAGACTTAGATATAACTGCTTGGCAGTTCTTGGAGAAAAAAGGGATTTAGCCTTTCTGTAGGTTTAAAGTGAAGGTCAGATTGCCTAAGTTTGCCCCAGATGCATCCAAGACCTCCAATGCAGCTAATGCTCCTTTAGCTTAACCTATTGCACAAAAACCTCATATGCCTATTACATCAGCATAGAGGCAACAACTGAGAAAGTCAAGGAGAATGAGGATAGTGTTGTTCCCAAAGAAGACCTATATGGTCTTAGATCAGTGATTTGACTGCTTGGTAAAGTTGACCTCCCTTTTTTTTTGCTCAGCTTTTACGGAAAGCCATGTGCCAATCATGTTTTGGTGCACATAGCTCAGCAATGATGTACAAATGAGGGAATATGTCTTTTGTACATTTTGGACACACACTCTGTGTAAGTGCACATGTGGGTTAGAAATAAAGTGCAATATGTTCTTCTGCTACTTAACAAATCTGAAAGAACTAATGTACCTGTTACATATTCCATTTCAATTACAATAACAAGTTTTTAGTTTGCTTTCTCAACGTCTTGCACTTTCATTTTTAGTTAGCATAAACAACAACAATAATAGTTATTTCCTTTTTATCAAACAAACTTTGCAATTATGGATTATATCAAAACCATAACACATGTCAACAACACCAAAACAGGGTGCACTAATTCCATATTTTCATTTCCTTGACCTTGCATTGCAAGTACATTCTTTTTCAAATAAAATACAAATTACAACTGCAACCACCATAACTTAACTTATTTTCACATACAACTTATACCTACAACTAGAACTACCATAACCAAACCTAATTTCAGTTCAAACTACTTCCCTCTGGCCCCCCTTCCATACAGCAATAACAATTATAAGTACAATTACCTCACACATTATTAGTCTCTCCCTTATCTGATACCCATTCAATTGCAGTTTTAACTTCTTGTTCTTTCCTTTAACACCCGAACATTTTGTTTCTCAGCCTTTGTTCCCCATCTTCTGCAACTTGTTAATTTCATTACCAAAAGTCTCATTCTTCTTATCAAAGCAAGCATCTTAGACCTCAGTCTATCGCACAGAGCTTCATCAATCCATTCAAAGTGATCACACCATATAATCATTCCAAATATTCTGCATCTGGAAAATCTCCTTATAGGGTTCTTAGGAGTTATGCTCGTGAAAATATCACATCCCTTACCACATAAACAATACCTCTTACAATATGAGAACCGAGGGCATGATTTGTAATCGTGTGTTGGGCTTCAATGGCATGAAACAGACATCTTTCACATTCTTGCGATTTGAATTTGTGAAGGATTTCGGTTAGTTAACTCCCATATCTCATTTTCGCTTTTTCTGCTCTTATTTTCCAATTAACAGCAACAAAAATAAATCAAAGCTTAAAAAACTTGCTACAGTCTATAATATTGTGACAAACTAATATTTTTAATTTTTTGTTAAATTTAATGGCATGTTATGCATAGTAATAGTTCCAGTGGCATTTTTATTTTTTCTTTTTAAAGTTGAGTGGCATTTTTTCCAAGCATTTGAGGTTAGGGTTGAGATAAGATTAAAGCTCTGTTGTGCGTGTGAGACTGTGTTTTTTTTTTTTTGGAAATTAAGTTCGAAGAGAAAATATTAAAACTTCATTTCCAACAAGTTGGCTTAAGGTCGTGGAAGTTGTTGAAACTTCTCTGCTCGTCCTTCACTCTCCTCTGGAGTCTCTACTCCATAGCATTTGTCCCTACTCTAAGGTTATTATCCTTATGTTCTTAATCACACAATCACTTATTCTTGTTATTTTTTACAGTCTATTTGAAGGGAAGGGTAAGGCGACAGATGGAGAGGAAGGAGGAGATGAGAAAACATGTAATTAATTTTGATCTTATTTGGATTTATTTGTGAAAAGATCATAAGGAAATAAGGATGAATCCGTTGCAATTCTTCCCCTTGGCCTCCATTTACGTCCATCTAAATTAAAAAATGGGATTTGGTGGTAAAAGGAGGTGTAGTGTTTTCTTTCTTTCGCCTTCATCAATTTCTCAAACAAAGATAAAATAAGTTGGACAAGGTTTCCCTCTTTACTCTCAATCTAAGTAAAGGGTTGAAAAAAAAACATTGTACTTCATAATACAAGCGCTCAAAGAATGTGAGAAGAAATAAGGAGTTGAATAAAGATTAGAAAGAAAGCATGTGGATCATGAACTATCTCATGAATTAGTAAAAATAATTATTATTGTTGTTGTTGTTATTCTCGTTCTTATAAAAAAAACTTACAACCATAATTCACACACAACAAAAACCCCATACTCAAAATTAAAAATCTAAATGCTGCACCTCATAACTCATAAGTTAATAAATTGTTTTTTCAGAAAAAGTTTACAAAAATGCACTATTATTATAAGAATTAAAAGTATGAAATTGTTATATTAATTAAAGCATAAAATCTATATATACATATACACACATACATATATAAATATATATATATATATATATATAAATATAAATATATATATATATAACAAATTCCCTAAATTTTAGCACGCGTCATTTTCACGCATTTCTAAGAGAATAAATAGTTTTTATTTTTGTTAAAAAGCAGGAGTTAGACAATTACGAGTGGAACATTTTTGTTCCCAACAAAAAATTTATAAAGTTGATTAGAATTCCAAAAATTTTGTTTCCAAACTTTTAAAAAAAAGTTCCTCAATAATGATAGAACATTATCACTTTTGACCAAAAAAATTATGTCATATCACTAATTCTACTTCCAGTAATACCAAAAAATAATGTATTATAATTAGACCTGATCAATGGGTCGAGGACCCGTCTGACCTGACCCTTAAAAATGAGGGTCGGGGTCGACTTTTTTTGTCTCTGATCGGCCTTGACCCTCAAATTGAGGGTACCCGACTATGATGAGGGTCGAGCTTGGGTAAAGGTTTTGACCCGCTGATCCGATCCACTGATTCTCACTTTTAAAAAAAAAATTAAAAATTAAAATAAAGTAAGATACTTTTGGTTTCATTTGTTCAAAATTTTTTTGCTTTCACTTTCCCATCTCCCTATAGCATCTTCCCCCATTTACCTCACCAAATCTCATTGGTTCGTAACCTTCTAACGCTTCCTCTCTAATGTTTGGAGTAAACTACGTAGTCATTTTAGTGAACTAATCGGTCTATTGGTTTAATGACTAAATTATGCATTAGAGTGTTTGTAGTAGCGATACGCTTCATCGGAACATTATATTATCTTTTGACTTTTTATTTTGTAAGATATCTAATGTTGACCTTTATAATAAAAAGAAATTTAGTGAAAAATCTCATTATCTATATCGGGAGGTTTGAGGGTCGGCTCTGACCCGATGATTCGAGGGTATCCGCAGGGTCAGGCTTAGGGCCATGGGTATGCTGACCCGCATGAGGGTCGGGTAGGGTCAGGGTCGAGAAAATCCTATCTGCCGACCCTCATGACCCGACCCTTAACTCGACCCGACCCTCAATTTGACAAGGTCTAATTATAATATAATAAACTAAATGCACCAGTTACAGATAATCTATAATGCATTTTTTATTTTCAATTTTTATGAAACCTTGGCTATTAATATGGAGTATTATTGTCCTTTGAAAAACAATATGGAATATTATAAAGGCACATGGTCACATATACATATTATGATATTATATATCTTATCTACCATAAAAACACAATTATCATTATCTACCACTAACAAAAGATATTTGATTCTCATCATTTTTATTTTTTCCTATCTTTTGAATATAAATATAAATAATTATAGAATATTAGATATCTTAGATACAATACAATCTTAGTTACGTATCTCATGTATACAAGAAAACATCACTAGAATTTGCTACCAAATGTATCAATTTGTTTTCAATTTTCAAAGCACAAGAGTTCAAGCCAATATTAACAATTAATGGTGGTCAAATTATGTACTGATTTGGATATGTAATGAACCGTCCAATGAGAAGGCTACACGTGGCACCAATCAAGTCAACATGGGGTCATAGTTGAATTCATGTTGATAGAAGGAGGTTGGAGGGGCATAATGATAATTTGACCTCCTTAATGGGGAAATCACCCTCCTACCCTTGAGTGCCAACATCAGGGCTATAAATACCTCAACTTTTCCTAGTTGGACGGACTTCAATTTTTCACTTTTTATTTTTCACTTTGGACATCTTGACAATCTCCTTAACTCACTCTCTCTGCTCTTTGTTTTCTATATTTGCTTCTCAAATTCTTCCTAAGACTGACTTGAGCGTCGGAGGGGCCTTCCTCGGGAAAAACACTTGAGGTCAACCTTGGTGCAGGTCATCAAAGGGAGGACACGTCGTTGCATATGATCGGTTGATACATCAGCCACACTTAAGTCTGGGCGTCGCCACCATTCAAGTAAGTTTCTTTCAAAACAGATTGGCATCTTCTGTGGGGACGCATCGGCAAGATGGTTAACACTCGATCAAACGCATCGAAACAACGAGAGAAAAGTAAGCGTTCGATCGAAGATGACCCCCCAAGGGGGCATGGTACCTCCCCAACTCAAAGCACTAGAGAGAATTTGATGGATCACCATTCCACTCAGCAATTTGTCACACTAGAACAATTGTGGGAGGCGCTAAAGCAAGTGTAAGAGGCAATGACCCATGGAATGTGTGAAGAGATGAAGGCAACTGAGCGTTAGCTCAAGCCTAACCGAGGGTTCAAATACAAACCAACACCAGGGTACACCCTTCTGTACGAGCAAGATAAGAGTCGATGCCCTCAAAGGGATGCAAATGCCTTGCAAGGCGGCCCAGGAGAATTATCGAAGCTAAGCAGGCCCTATGAAAAGCTCAAAACAGCATTGCTCCCTCTTGTTCTATGATGACTCCCAATGCATCTAAGAGCCGAGCTACTGAATGGTATGAGGAACAAGAGGAATCCTCTTGTCCTCGTTACTCGGAAGTGGGAGGCTCCAAGGAAAGAATTTCGTTGCTACTTAGGTCTATGAGAAGGACCCTGATAGGGACTCGAGTACCCTGAAGCACCCATCCCCCCTTCGAAAGGCCGATGCCAAGAGGTGGACAGAAGCAAGGAGTATCATCCAAGCACCATGGGTCACCTTCGGTCATTGAACTAGGCCATCCTGGGCCGCCTGTGCTTCGAATTGGGGGCTCCTCAGTGAAAGGATGATTACCCTCTTTCTCAACACCCTTCAGTAAGGCAATTATAGAGGTGTCGCACCCCAAGAAGGTCAGGAAGTCAACAATCGATTACTTTGACGGCACCACCGACCCTGGCGATAATCTGGATGTCTACAGTGTACGTTTAGGATGTCGATGAAACACCTTGTTATTGTTACCTACCGACCACATTAAAAGGGATCGCGCATAAATGGTTTAATGGACTTCCCAATGGGAGCATTACCTTATTTCTTCAGCTGGCTAAGTTGTTTAGTGCTCACTTTATAGCGAGTAAAAGAGAGCGGAAGACTAGCATGCATCTTGCGAAGATTCAGTATACCAAAGGAGAAGTCTTGAAGGAGTACATAATTAGGTTCAACAATGAAGCCATCCTAATCCCGGACTTGCAGGATGGGGTAGTTTACATGGCTTTCCTCAATGGATTGCTCCCTGGAAGGTTCAAGTTTTCCCTTGCTGAGAGTAAGGTAACAACATTAGCAGAAGCCCAAAGGAGGCCCCAAGATTTCATACAAGCTACGAAGATATGTGCTAGGGATAACTTCATCCAGTCAGATAATCGAAAAAGAGGAGGGGGCGATAAAGGTCCCCCTGCAGACAAGCATCCTAGAAAGGATGATGAAATAATCGACTGTTTCCTCACCACTCCACGGAGCATTCTCATCGAGATCAAGGGCAACCCCATGCTAAGGCGCCGAATCCCATTAACACTCTAGCGAAATTTATGAGCAAGAACAAGTACTGCAAGTATCATGAGGATCACAGACATACTACCTCTGAGTGCTACGAACTGGAGAAAGCCCTCCATGAGTTGGTCGATGGCGCAACCTAGAGTGAAAAAAAGATAATGATGTTGATTGCAACACGGAGATCTTAGCCACCGTCATTAGACATGTTGATGGTATGGAGTTGAGAGCAGTATACCGAAGAACTCAGATCCAGAAGCTCAGTCAGGTCATGGCTGTCAGGGAGTTAAAACCACTCATGAGACCAACCACGACTTTTGGTCCAAAGGACATGCGCCCCTTGCAAACCCCTCACAATGATGATTTGATAATAAAACTCAAGCTAGCAACCACCATAGTTCGCCGAATACTTGTTGACATGGGAAATTCGATTGATATCATCATTCTAGAGTGTCTGAAGAAGTTGCAGTGCAATGAGAAAAACTTGGAACCTATTGAGACTCTTTATTGTGTGGTTTGGAGGACAAGCCAAGTATCCCTAGGAACCAAAAGACTGTATGTCCGAGTGGGCGATAAGGATAATTCACGAACCATAGAAACAAATTTTCTAGTGGTGGACATCCCTACGGTACACAATGTCATCTTGGGACGACCAACTCTTAATGCGAACACAGCCGGAATAAATTACTTTTCGATCCCTTGAGGTTTGGTGAAATAGTTTTCTAATCGCACGTTTTTAGAAAAATATCTATAGGACTACTTAGTTTAGCACAAATGGTTTCTGGAGCACAAAACTTTTGGTTATCTGATTTTTGGGTCACAAATGATCGCACGTTTTTAGAAAAATATTTATATGACTACTTAGTTTAGCGCAAATGGTTTCTGGAGCACAAAACTTTGGGTTATCTGATTTCTGGTCACAAATATTTATTTTTAGGTCCTTGAACTTTATGAATTTTTTGCTTTTGACTCAACTGGGTTTCCAAATGCAAATACTTCAAAGTTTTGGGTTGTTTTGTAAAACTAAGCTTATATTTTTGTTTGGACTTCTTATAATGACTTTAAAGGTACTAGTTATCACAATCTACTGCTTATATCTCAAATATTATATTTTTTGTGCTTAGAGGCCCACCAGACTTAGCAAAAATAATTAAAACTTAATTAGAGAGTTTCAACCATTACTTGAACTTCATCGATGTTGGACCCTAGCGTTCTTCTAGTATTCCAGTTTACAGAGATTGCTAATCTCAACCACACCTTTCTTAGATCAGGCACATCACAGATTTGTTTCGTTTCCTACCTCGAACCGTAGTCACTAATCAAGCTTTTAATCTTTTTCAAGGATAGTAGAACTTTAATCAAGAAATTATAATATTTGAGACATAAGGTTTAATTGAATAGCGTTCGCTACTGGGAAACTTCTTTTATTGAAAGTTTAAAATTGGAAATATTACAATGGAAAAATTGAAGAGGGATAACTAAGATCATTAGAAATGCTTGCTCATAGAGAAATAGAGAATTCCGACTTCTCTTTTACTCAAGAATGCTCAAATGACCTTGTCCCCTCTCAGCACTCGACCTATCCTTTTACAGAGAGATAGAGGTACATAGGATGTCATACTGGTTACAGTACACACTGATTTTACACATGGCTACAGTTACGTTTACATGGCTATAGTAGATTGCTTTATTTTATAGATCCGACACTTGTCAAAATAGTACAATAATGGAGCAACCACTTTTTAGACCCTTTAATGATGGCAAGACTAGTCATCATTACTGAGATTCTGCATTCTTTCATCTCCAATTATATTTTTCAGACTATCGTTGTTTAGATAATTATCAAAATCTTCATCAAATCGAAGATGCTCTGGGTTCCATTTCTCAAATAATTGAAGAAGATATTTCTTTCCTTTTTCTGATAAGAATTTTCCAGCTCTAACATCAAAGGGATAATCAAAAATATCTTCTGAACTGCTCTTTCTACCTTCATGTATTCTTTAAACTTATTGTCATAGGCGAAAGTTGCATTTCCGCAAGGCATTAACATTTTTCCTTATATAATTAATACCCAACTTTGATGATAAATGTTGTAAAAATCGATAGTTCTTATTAAAGTAAGATCAATAACTAATTCTTGTTGATCTAGAAACCATTCTTGTCGTTGGTTATAGGGATCATCACAATCAACAATTTGAATAAGATAATGAGCTGGTTTGGCTTTTCCGTTTTCATACTCTATTATTGCACAATGTAACTCCATATGTAGGCATCGATTATTTGGAATTTTTGTTAGACCATTATGAGATATTAGAATCCAATGGAGCCTTTTGAACATGCATTATTAGAACTTGGTTAATTTTGAGAAAGATTGATACTTTGGATCTGGAAATTTCATAAAGTAAACTGCGATCCCGTATTCTCAGGCTTTAGCAATAGGGTCATTTGGAGATATTGAATTTGCTGGAAAACTAACACACCAACTCCAAATTTATCGGAAAAGTAGATTATTGTACTCTAAAACTCCCAAATATCATATGAATAATTATGATAATAGTCAATGCAAGTTGTAAACCACTCGTTGAACCATTTTTCTTAAACATCAGAACTTCTTTTTTCTTGGATATCATAAGGATATATGAGGTAATTAAGTTGTAACTCTAGAAGGGAAATCTTTGGGTTATTAGGTGAGCAGAAGGTAGCAGAACAAAATGTGATATACTTTTTGTATGGAATTCCAAATTATTAATAAGGACTTTACTAGAAGCAGAAACCTGTTATGGTAGTAATGACATTTCATTATGAATTTCCTCTTTTTCTGGCAGGAATTTTGCTCTGATGATTACCATTGACAAGTTCTTAAATTAAACTGTCTACCAGAGAGTTGTTCGATCCCTGTATATGTTCAATAGAGAAGAAAAATCGGTTAAGTTATAATTGTCAATGCATGAGTCACCTTGCGCTTGCGTATTTGATAAATTCTTTTTCAGAAAACTAAGTATTCCTTTGTAATCAGTTCGAATAAGAAAAGGCTTAAGGGCTAAAAAAATTAAGAACTTTCAATTCTCCTTATAACTACAAGGATTTCTCTTTCTATTGTGAGATAGTTACATTCTGCCTTATTAAAACTTCCACTATAATATTTGCAAAGTTTTTCGTCTTCTTTGGTTTTGAGTGCTGTGCTCCAGTGTTCATTGCTAGCATCTGTCTCAAGAACTAAATCATCTCCTTCATTAGGCAAATTAAGAACATGAATATTTTTACACATTTTCTTGAGGTTTTGAACAATCTTTGAATCATTAGGAGTCCATGTCCAACTTACTTCTTTCTTGAGTTTCTGCTATAATGACTTTCTTAGTTTAGCTAAATCTTTAATAAAATCATAAGCATAGGCAAGGCACCCAAGGAACATTTCTAATTGCTTCCTATCTTCAATTTTTTTAGAAAAATTCTCTATTTTTTTCAGAATATACTTTTGCAAGATGATTTGTCTAGCTTTTATCTCTAAGCCTAAGAACTCAATTTGTCATTCAGCACAAATACACTTGTTTTTACCAAGTATGATTTCATGATCAATGCATCTTTGGGTAACAGCTAAGACATCATCTTTGTGTTGTTCTATGGTTTTAGAAAAAACAAGGATATCATCAATACAAACTAAACAACAGTGATTATGGTCTTTGAAGATGTTATCCATTCTTTTTTGGAATATTTGAGGTGCATTTTTAAGACCAAATGGCATTACTATCCGTTCATAATGTCATTATGGGGCACTAAATGCAGTTAAAGGAATACTTTCCCCATCCATTTTTATCTGCCAATTACCACTTTTGCAATCCATTTTTGAGAACCAAAAGGCTCCTTGAATTCTATTGAAAAGGACAGTTTTGTTAGGAATATAATAACAATCAAAGACAGTATTATCATTAAGTTCTTTATAATTGATTACCACTCTTGCCTTTCTTTTTTTTTTCTTCTGCATAATTCTTACCATGAAAGCGAAACTGGTGTGAGGACTTTTGCTATTCCTGATTAATCCTTTATCCAGAAGTTCTTTGATTTGTTTATCAAATTCCTTGATATGTTGGTATGTATATACCATTTGTTTGAATCGAATAATAGTACTGGGATTTAACAAAGTAATTTTTGCAAATGTCTTATCTTTATTCCAAAATTTTAATGGATTATTAGAGTAGAGTTCTTTACATAATTGCTCTTGTTGCTCAGCAATCTGCTTTTTAATAGATACCTCAAGTGGTGAGATTGCCAATGCTATCTCACGTTGTGCAGGGATTACCTTCTCATTACGCTGGCTGCATGCAAACTCAATTTTCTTATAGGTGTAAGCCTTGGTTAATTTTTCAATAGGAATTAAGTGACCATTAATTGTGAATATTATTTGGTTTATGGTATATGTGCATGGAGAATATAATATCTGAAAGTTATTTTCAATAATCATGTCATGAGAGGGTTAATCAATAGCCAATAGAACTGGTATACAACATTGAATTCCTCCAAATATATGGCTTCATTGCGACTCATAATGCTATACTCAGCTATCCTTACTTGTAAAAGATTTTTAGCTATTTTTCACATAAACTCTGGAAATAATAATTTTTGCAAAGCATATAGAACAACCACTATCTATGTAGGCACGTAATTTATATTTATTATATCCCTCTAAACATATGTTTTTTGGGATATAAATGCTATTAGGATTTGTGTTGGTGACTTCATAGCATATCTCCATAGTTATGTTTTTGACTAATTCATCCTCTTTCAGGGCCTGTTTGGTTGGAGGAAAAGGAATGGAACTTCATACCTTTAGGTATCAAGTTCTCATACCCATTGTTTGGTTGAGTCTCCAAGTGTATGGGACTTGATACCCAAGGGTTTCAAGTTCCCCCCATTTTAGTGGGACTTGATTCCCCCCATTTTGGGAGGGTTTCAAGTTCCATTCCCCATTTTAATTAAAAATAATAATTATTTATTTATTTATTTATTTGTAAAGTGTCATGTGAGATTTAATTTTTCTTGCACCAAAAAATTTACTATATAATTTTTTTTGTAAATTATCATACTTTAGAATTTTTTTTAGTTTTGAATATTTGTACTTTTGTAATTTTGTAATTTTGTAATTTTTATCTAATTTTCATTTTGTATTTTATTTTTTTATTTTTTGTACTTAATTTTTTTTTTTTTAATTTTTTAAATTTTTAATTTGTTAGTTTTTTAATTTTTAATTTTTTGTATTTTGTATTTTGTATTTTGTAATTTTTTTTTATTTTTACATTTAATGTCTAAATTATTTATTTATTTGTTTTTTTTCTTTTTATCTTTTGTATTTAATTTTTTATTTTTTATTTTTTGTGTTTAATTTTTTATTTTTTATTTTTTATTTTTGTTTTTAATTTTTAATTTTGAAATTTTTTTTATTTAATTTTTAAAATTTTTTATTTTTATTCCAAAAAACCTACAGAAAATTCAAAGAAATAAAAATAAATAAATAAATAAATAAAAAGTAAATAAATAATTAAAAATAATAAATAAATAAACAAATAAATAGTAAAAACAAATAAAAATAAATAAATAAATAAATAAAAAATTAGAAAATCTAAAGTAAATAAAAATAAATAAATGATGAATAAATGATAAATAAATAATAAATAATAAATAATAAATAATGAAAAATACATAATAAATAAAAATAAATAAAAAATAAATAAAATGTAAAAAATAAAAATTAAACAAAAAATAAATCAAAAAATAAAAAATAAAAAAGTAAAAAATAAAAAATTTAGCCACGAAAAGAACAGAGCCTAATAATAGGTTTTTTAGATTAAAAATATTAATATTAATATAAAAAGGTAAAAAATAAAAAATTTGATTCCATTCCTTTATTAAACCAAACACATGATTTCAAAGAATCAAATTCCATTCCATTCCTTCTAGATTTCAAATCCTATTCCATTCCATTCCACTCCAAGTGAACCAAACAGGCCCTCAATTGGTATCAGAGCCACGTGACCAAAAATAATTAAGATAATAAGCTAATTAATAATTAATTAGACTAATTAATTGTGATTAATGCTTAAATCATTACCTGCTTGCCCATGTACAAATTTGGTAGTACTTATAATACCAATTGAAAGAGGGCCTTGAGTAGTACTTATAAGAAAAATTGCACATACACAAATTTTAGATTTTTGAAAGTAACTTTTTAAGGATTGAGCTTAAAATAAAAATTTAAAAACCTTAGGGGTCTTTTTGCAATTTAAAAAACTCTTTTTGGCAAGTTTGGTTCCAGAAATTATTTGCACCAAAGTTGGATGGGCCAAGAAATCATTTCTAAAGTTATAGGCTCCAAAAATTATTTACGCCAAACATTGAGGATCAGAATAGAATTTATCCACAAAGCTATGGGGGCACCTTACCTTCTGCTCGTAAAGTTTGAACTAGATGATGGAAAAGTGCGGAAATTATACAGGGACTAAGGCTATGTTTGGACCTTGAAAGTTTTGATAGAAAGAAATTTTTTTAGGAAAGTTACTTTTTCCTTGTGTTTGGTTTAGAGAAAATCACAAAGAAAAAAATATGTAGGAAAGTTAGGTGGAAAAATTGTTAGAAACAACTAATAAAATTTTCCTCTTAAAATTATGACGAAAGTTTGAGAAAAATTCACAACCTCCTTCTACCTCACATTGCTTAGATAACATCAACATGATCCAAGTAGTTCATTAACATTCAAATTTTTCATCTAAATTCTTCTATTTTTTCCTCAATCCAAACAAGAAAAAAAAAACTCATTTTCTTCCTACTTTTTTTCCTTCACATTTTTTTTCCTCAACTTTTATTTCCATCTGATTTTCTAAGGACCTAATGGAGTCTAAAAGATGGCAAGAGAATGCTACTACATGAGTTTAAAATGCTTAGGAAGAAAGGAAGAA
This sequence comes from Selenicereus undatus, assembly GCA_017589665.1. Lineage (NCBI taxonomy): Eukaryota > Viridiplantae > Streptophyta > Magnoliopsida > Caryophyllales > Cactaceae > Selenicereus > Selenicereus undatus. The sequence continues at coordinate 102,433,088 of JACYFF010010365.1, read as the reverse complement.
CACCCCCCCCCCACAGGTGAGGCATCTCGACCACATACGACCCGACAAAGTTTGTCATAGAAGTAATGGTAGTGCTTTCAGCCTCAGTAGAGGAGCACAGAAGCCCCCACCCGGAACCCACCTTTGAGGTGGTGTCCGTACCCTTAGACCCCACATGGCCAGAGCGGACTTTTCAGATCAGCAAAGAGCTCAATCCTATGATAAGGAATGGAATCGTTGAACTCTTGAAGTAATATAAGGATGTGCTTGTGTTTGATCCTTCCGAAATGCTAGGCACAGCTCCTGACGTCATGGAACACAAACTATGCATGGATCTTAATTATAGGCCGATCATCTCAAAACGGAGGCACTTAGGGGCATAAAGGAGCGCAGCTACGACAACCGAGGTTTGGAAACTTTTGGAAGCAGGATTCATAAGACAATGCCAATACCCCAAGTTGGTATCGAACGTTGTCTTGGTCAAGAAGCCCAGCAGGACATGGAGAATATACGTTGAATTTACTAATCTGAACAAAGCATGCCCCAAAGATAGTTACCCATTGCTAAAGATAGACAAGCTAGTCGATTCTGCACCGACCACAAACTCCTTAGTTTCATGGATGCTTTCTCAGGCTATCACCAAAACCCTTTAGCTAGGAAGACCAAGAGAAGATGACCTTCATTGTTGATATTGATTTGTATTATTACAATGTGATGCCATTTGCGTTGAAGAATACCATAGCTACCTATCAGCATCTCATGAACAAAGGTTTCGCAGCACTCATTGGGAAGATGGTGGAGGTATATGTTGATGATATGATCACTAAGAGTATCAAAGAAATCAATCATGTGAAGGACCTTGAGGAGATCTTCCAGATCCTAAGGCATTATGAAATGAAGCTCAACCCCAAGAAGTGAATTTTCGGAGTCAGGTTTGGAAATTTCTTGGGGTACATCATTTATCAAAGAGACATTGGAGCCAACCCTTACAAAATCAAGGCAGTGATGAACATGAAGTCTCCAACAACCGTGAAAGAGGTAAAAAAGCTCACCGACTGCATTGCCGCGCTTGGAAGGTTCATGTTGAGATCAGCGGATAAATGCCTTCCTTTCTTGAAAGTCGTAAAGAAGAAAACATGCTTTGGTTGAGATGAAGAGGCCCAACAAGTCTTCCAAAACCTCAAGGAATACTCGGGAAGACTGCCTCGGATGGTGAGCCCTACCACAAGGGAATCGTTGTTAGCATACCTTGCCGTCTCTGTTCATGTGGTGAGCGTAGTGTTGTTTGTGGAAAAAGACAGACAACAAGTGTCAGTTCACTATGTCAACCATGTCCTATTAGGGGCCAAGCAGCACTACCCCCTCATTGAGAAGTTTATGTATGCTTTGTAATCGCAAGTCGAAAGCTACGTGCATACTTCAAGTCACATTGCATTATTGTTCTAACTGATCAACCCTTGCAAAACACTCTTGAGAATTATGGAAGCTCCGGAAGAATGTTAAAATGGGCCATCGAGTTGGCACTCTATGGCATCAACTACGAACCACGAAGAGCAATCAACGCCCAAACTCTTGCTAAATTCATTGCCAAATGCTCAATCCCGGATGAGTCCCAAGAGACGAGTAGGATAACATGGATGTTATATGTTGATGGATCAGCAACCAATGGGGGGAGTGGAGCCGGACTGATTATGGTATCACCTGAAGGACACTCGTTAGGGGTTGTATACTTAAAGGCTTTCTCCAACTAGTGAAGTAAAAGGTGAGTATGAAGCCCGTAAACCATCCATGGTAGCCTTCTTGGCCAAAGTAAAGGAGAAATCCTCCATGTTCGAAAGATTTGAGATTGAACACGTACCAAGATCAAAGAATCGACAAGCTAATTCCTTATCAAAGCTCGCCTGCTCCTTCCTTGATGGATGTCCTAAGAGCATTCATTGGGAGATCCTATTGGAACAAATGACTAACGCTAAGGAGCTTGTTTGGATTGATAGGAGTGAGACATAGATAGAGTGCCCATAGGCTACCTGCATGATAGGACACCGTAAGACCTGAATGAGGCCGGGTGCATAAAGCAGAGATATGAATGGTTCTTGCTGTATGAAGGGCTCCTTTACAAGAAGGTCTTCTCACATCCCCTTCTAAGCTACACCACACCGGAATAATGTAAGAAGATCTTGGATGAAATACATGAAGGGGAGTGTGGGTCGCACATCGGGGGACAAAGCTTGGCTGTAAAGCATTGACGATAGACTATTATTGTCCACATTTAGGTTAGATGCAATGAAAATGGTTAGAAAATGCGACAAGTGCCAACGATTTGCCACCACCAACCATCCACCCTATTGACGACAATGCATTCCCTATTTCCTTTTGCAAGGTGGGGCATGGACATTTTAGGTCATTTCCCAAAATCAACAAGACAATGCAAGTTCTTATTTATCATGGTGGATTATTTAACCAAGTGGGTGGAAGCGGAGGAAGTAGTATCCATCACCAAGAGGGAGGTCCGCAAGTTCATATGGAAGAATATCATCACAAGGTCTGGGGTCCCAAGAGTAATGGTATT